>JADDOH010000558.1:0-21295 GCA_016648135.1 Agrypnia vestita
TACCATATATTTTATGTGAAAGAACAATGGGCTACAATCAATAATTCTGCTGATCTAGATGAAGATTTTAATATTGAAATGCTAATTACGAAAGTTGAAAGAAGACCACCATTGTATGATATCACTTCAAAAGAATATAGTGATAGAAACATTAAACATTTCTGAATGGAGTATTTTTATATGTGATAGAAGGTCCAACTAGTTTTAAAAGTTCATAAAAAAATTCTTTATTCATTCGATAATATTGGAAGAATTTTTCGTTAAGTTCACCAAATATTTTAAAGAACTGCCCGTAAATGATCAGCGGCATTATGCCGTAGTGCGCGCGCCTGCTGTTTTCGCCGCGCGTCAAAATGTCGCAGGTTTTTTCGCCGCGCGGCGAAAAAACGCTAGTGCGCGCGTACCCTTATGACTGCTGTTTTATGATATCCCGCCAAAACACGAGATTAGTTGAAGTTTTGTCGCCAGTTTTGGAGTTTTAAATTGTTACATCTTTGTGTTTTATTAAGATATATCGCGTGAAAACATTATGTCATTGACTTTTTTTGTGCTTTTATCTGTGATTTCCGTGAAAACTTTCGATATTTTTGTCTCTTCATTTAATATTTTTTGTTATTTGATAAGAGTGAAGAATATTAGACATTTTATTACGTTCACGTGTTAGATTTTAGTTATTTTCGCATTTTATTTTGACTAGTGTTTCGTTTCAAATTAAAATGGCGTCAGTTCGCAGCGCTTACAAAACTTTAACTATTTAAATGAAAATGGATTTGATTAAAGACATGGACAGAAACATTGAGAAATAAGCAAATAAATCGCGCCAAAATTGAAAAACGCAGTGAAGTGATGTACAATATTTGCTGTTTTCATTTTTTCTGTTTTAAAATTGAATTGATATCTCAAGATCACTTATCAAAGTAAATTATTTTAATTTTATTGAAACAACTGACCAAAATGAATGCAATATTGGCCAAATAAATGTGTTTAAAAATACATGTTAAAAAATGCATTTGTTTGTACACTTGGAAATGTTTAGAAAGTATGTTGATGGTTTAAAAACTTCCTACTAATTCTACTTCCCTAATTCGAAATTCGAATTTTTTTGTTGAATTTCGGTCCCCTGAATTTCGTATTAAAGAGCTTTTACCGTAATACTAACTAACCCATTACAATATCTTTGTATATAGTGAATACATCTAGATTATTTCACGGAAGTGTTTCACTTAATTCTTTTCCTATGGATGGTCCTGAGCTGACAACGATACGAAACGAATGAGTACGAATAGAATATGCTCTTCAAGCATATCGCTGGATAGCAGCCGGAGCGTCTTCACAGACGGCTATGGCAGTCTAGCCGCAAGACATTTTATATGGACGAATGTAGATCAGGCGGGACATTCACGAATTGTGTCAGAACAGAGAAGTGTGGCACTCCATCCTCCCTGCCTACCCCGCGGCGGGGAAATGGCGTAATGATAAGCAAGTACATATATGACTACTAATTTTTGACACAACATACCTCTGAGGATGCGGTCTGGCGGTTAGGCCCGACTCTGCACAAGCAAAGCGGTTTCCTTTCACAGTCGAGTCCTTGCCAGAATGGAAAACTGAAGACTCCTCCGAGTCGTACGAAGACCTGAAATGCATCAGAATTATAAATGCAACATGCAAATGTACAATTGATCAGTCATTTAATGTTTATTAAAAAAAACACATGCTTATTATTTTATCAAAGGAAAGACCCAATTGGAAGAAGACGTTTGTTAGTCTTCCAATTTAAGTTTTCACTCAAAATATTATAGTAATTAATAATAGAAATCGAGAGGGCTTAAATATAAATCCCATATATTTCAAGATATTTCAAATAATATAACATATATCATTTGTCAGTCACTATCTCTGCCAGAATCATGAACAAGGTAGAAATTCAAAATATTCGTGGAATTGAATGTCTGTAAAAATGATTCCATTACATTTATTACTTATATTATTGGAAAACAGGTTTTCGTGACACCGGACTTACCCTGAAGATGATGAAGAAGAAGAGGAGCTGCTAGAGGAACACGAGCCTTCAGAGCTAGAAGAACTTTGCGTTGAATTACTTCGTGCCGACCTTTCCGTAGACTTCCTCCTTCTAGATCCTTCGCTCCTGTGCCCATTGGTCTCGATCCAATTATCTGATACACTTTGCGTCGGAGTTTCTATCTTACTGTCATCTCGTTTAGTACTATCCGTCTTATCTATGACATGGGTATCCCTTGTTCTGGACACGGAGCATTTGGACGAACCAACAGATGAATTTTTGTCGAAGGAATCGCTCCTGCTAGATTTACGTTTGCTATCATTTGGAGATCTAGAAGATATTCTCCGCCTTTTAGAGCTCGATGGTACGGATCTGACACTCAAATTATCATGATGATATCCTCTAGAACGAGAATTTCGCCTGTCTTGGCGGTTTGAAGAAAAACCCCTATTACTACTGTCTCTGGAATCGTAGTGTTTCCTTCGATCCCTAGAGAGGCTTCTTGAGCGTCTGTTATACCTTGCATCACGATTTCTGGAGTTTCTATAGGAACCCCTATCATTTCTATTTCTTTTGTTCCATCTGCTGGGACTACGTGATCTGTATCGACCGCGCGGAGGGCTGTAAGACTTTCTATGTCGTTCTACGGAATTAGTCCTTCTTGAAGATGTGGAGTATCCCCTTCCGTAACCTCTTCTCTTATTTAGCGAATTACTATTTTCCAAACTGCCATCCGATGAGGAGCTTTCTTTCCGTTTACGGTACGATCTTTCTTTCTTATCATTGCAAATTCCATTAACTTTGTCATTTAGCGCATCTTCATTTGTCTCAGATATCAAATTATTTCCCAATGTGTTATTTTCCAAAGTTAAAATCTCTGCATCATTTGACTCCACTAAAGTTGCCTCAACAATTTCAGTGTCTGCAGGACTCGCAACCACCTCGGCAGCAGCGGGCTCGACAAAATCCTCAATTACCACATTAGATTCTGTTTGCACAGAAAGTGAACACATTTCAGGTCTGGTTCTATCTTTCTTTAGGTGCATGATGACTTTATTTTCACCATGATCTAATGTTAGAGGATCACCATTTACTCCATCGGGAATTAGCGATGGTTTGTCTTTTTCCGAGTCCGATGATGGTGATTTTGATATTTCCTTTGGCTTCGCAGCTTTGAGAGGGTCACAAACGATGATTTGTTTTGCCTTTTCAAGATGTGCTGGGTCCGTTTGTTGTTTTAATTTTTCTAGACGATCCGAAGGTTTTATCTTGTCAACGCGTTCTGTATATTTATTTTTCTCAGAATGAAGGACGTGATCCGTATGTTTTCCTTTATCGCCGTAATGTTTCGAAGAGCTGCCGTGATGTGAAGAATCATTTCCAGACTCCGGAGACTTATTGGCGCAGTTCTTTTTGTGAACCACTTTCTGGATACTTGCTAACAGGGAGTTGCTGGTTATTTTTAAATCCTTTCGCATTTCTACCTTCTGTAAAGTGGCGTTCAGATTCGAAAGGTCTACTACTTTTCCTTCTTTCCCTTTACTCAACTTTTCTTTTACATTAATGTGTTTTTTAACAACCTCAAGAACAGTTTTGTTTTTAGTGAGATTAGAATTATCGCCGCTATTGGTATTAGTATTAGAACTGCCGACTGTTTCTTCAACAACTTTAGAAGAAAGTTCATTTGAAGTGGGAATAGGATCAAAAACGTTTTTCTGCACAATTGCGTTACATTTTTTTTTTATCTTAAATTGAATCCCCCCGTTTTTGGCTCCATCATCACTTGGCAAAAGCTCTTCACTAAATGTATCCGGATTCGGTTCTAAAAATATGACGGGATTAGTGTTAACACCAACGCTGACCATGACTATTTCCTCGTACTCGCTATTTTTCCGTCTAACAGGAATAGCCACTGGGATCTCTATAGGGACACTATCTGCCTTCTTAATCATTGGCAGTAATTTACCATTTTCTGTCACAATCGGAAGGATGACTACGTTATCTTGATTGACAATTTTACTTAATATTAACTTGTCTTCATTATTTCTTCGAGCCGATAATTTTTTCATCTGCAAGGCTTTCTTAGAAGCTTCAGCTATTGGGTCAAAAAGTTTTGTTTCAGTGTCACCATTTTTGACGACATCTTTCTGCGTGTGGATAGTAACGGCCGGTTTCTCAGGGGACACTTCGGTAACGGCGTGTTTGGAGTTGGAGAGTACATTTTGTAACATTTCTGTCAAAGATGGTGTATGCTCGACGGTTGCATCCGGCTTAGGTGGCGGTAAATCATGATTGGTCAACGGGGCCGGGCTGTTTGGTGTAGAAAATGCCCAATTATCAGAAAACACCGCGATAGGACTGCTGGTTCTGGAAGTTTCGCAACTCCTGGTGTGTCCTTCCCTTCGTTTTTTATACTCTTCTAGATTAAGTTTTCTCTTTAAGGGCTGTTTCTTTTCAGCGGGCTCAACCGCCTCTGCCGAATTCTCCATCGTGTCTCCGGGTAACAGAACCTCGGTAGATGGTGTTTCCACAGCTATTTGCGGGACAACTTCTTTAATGGGCACATCTTGAGAACACTTTAAAACCGTTTCGGCAGCCTGAAAACATTCAACGTTGGTACTCTCCTTTATCACCGGGGCAATACTTTTTTCGATGCAATTACTTTTCAATAAGGAAACTTTTCTGATTTCCTCCTTGACAATAGGTTTCAATAAGCTCTGTTTTGGTCTAACAATTGGTTTATCGTGTTCTGTATGCAATAAACTTTTTCCAGTCTGCTTCACAATTAACTTATTGGAACTGTTATTAAAATTACTAATAAGCAAGCTGTTTTTATTTACTTTCATATTCTTAGGATTAGGAAATGTTTTGCCATTCTTATTTGACTCCGACAAGCGTTCGCAATCATTTACGTTTAATTCCGGCAAGCGTTCACCTTCACTTTTGAATGTGACCACGACACTTTTCTTAACATTTTTATCACAGGCTATATCAATAACGGTCTCCGTCACTTCACATTTCTTGGGCAACTGTTTGGCGGGCGTTTGAATAGTTTTACTGGTTTTGTTAAGTTTATTATTGATTTGTAAAGATTTGTTTTTGACCGGAGATGAATACTGATTTGACTCAGTTTTGTTTGTGGAATCCACTTTGGAATATGAATGATCACTCATAGAGCAATCACTGTCAGACAGATCGGAACGGCAACCATTTGAATAAATGTCATTCACTTTTAAAAGTGAATCAGATTTAGATATTGGTTTCTTTGATGGTTTGATAAGACTGGAATTGGTTTCTGCGTTCTCTCTAAATTCATCTGTCCTGTGTTCCATACACATTGCAATGTTCTTTCCTTTACCCAAACCCAACCTTCGATTGCAGCTATTAATTTGTCTATAAAATGAAGTTATGCTGGACGCCTTAGGACTGATGAAGGAGGAATCATCCAGAAGGCCTTTACTGCTCTCCGAGTCGCCGTCTGTGCTGCTGGAGATGGTCCGGATGTGACTGGAATTTTGTCTGACGGGTGAGCAATAGTCATGATCCAGCTGAACAGACTCAGTACTTGTGTTCTGAACAGACTTCGATAAGCACGGAGATACCTATAATGAAAATAATTATAGTTGAAAGATAAAACATTGTAATGTTATTATTAGATGAAAATAAAAAACTAATGTGGCCACTCCGATTTCATCACGGAACAGCTCGGTGCCCCGGATGGCATGGTTACTAGATACCTAAAAAGTGGATGCAGCTGGCAAAAATCTGCCTACCCGTCTTTTTAGGCTAAGGGAAAATATTGGGTTGAGTTGGAAAACTCCAGAGACCCAAATGTCTTAGAATGTTGGTCCAGAGATCCTCGAGTGATGGGGCTCAAAGCATGAACGGGGCTCCATCATAAATCCAAAAATTGGCTCATAGTGTCACACTTCGCTTATATCATTAACAATCACATTTGGGGACTGTCTGACCCCATACAGGTGAGACCACGGATGCTAATTTTTCCATAAAAAAATTAATAAACAAGATTTATTACAATACAGAAGATACCAAAAACCTAAGATCAAAACTGGCACAGACTGATCTAACTTTAATAAACTCGCTAAATCTTGTAAAGTGATATATATTTATATACATGTGGAACGCAGCATGTGTGGACGTGATATCTAGAACCTAATGAAAAGAAACGGGCCTTCGAAATGAACACATTTCGAATGATCTCGGCTGGATGGAGAAGATGAAGAATGTCAACATAACAAAAATAAATTATAATAAAACTAATACTTTACTCACAAATGAAGACGTCTCCGAAGTGCTGACACGGTGCATCCTTTCTGGAGTTTTGAGAGAATTGCTCCTCTTCAGATGGTGGGGAAGCTTAGATGGCAATGACCAAGCAGTTGAAAACTGCTCGTCTTTGTTCGCCACCACATCCCAATGACCGTCACTGTAGTTCTTAAGTGGTTCCACCTTCACACCACATTCTGCAATCTTCGATTCGCAGTCTGCGGGTATCGCAATCTTGGAAAGCTTCTCCGTAGCCTCAAACTGCTCCAACAAAGAGTCTAAATTGTTTGCGGCTAGGACGGGAAAACTTTCACTATCACTAACGGTTTCGACGTCAACATAATCTTCTGAATCTTCTTTGGGCGTTTTGCTAATTTCCGATTTTGTTATCCGCATTACCAGAGGCTCACTCGGGTAATTTGTTAAGTTGGTTTTCATTTTGATTGGAGTTCTAACGCAATACTTTTCAATAGGACTTCCCATTATTCTAGGAGGCCACGGTAAGGAAGGGTCGAGTATCCGCATTTCGGACATAACTTTAGAAGCCTTTTTCGGCGTCGACACGACAACATTCGGCAGCTTAGACATGTCAAATTTATCATAATTGTCCACAGAATCACGTCTCGTATTTTCAGCTACGTTTCGCTCTGATTTCATCATTAATGGACTAGAGATGAAACTCTCCTTGAAGAGCCCGTTGGGATCGCCTTGTGTCTCCCCCATAATAAAACTCGGGAGGTCAAAGTTGTGTATATCCTCACCGAGGTCGCAGTCTTCCATTTTCGAGTTGAAAAGCAAGTCTGACGAGTTCATAACTTTTTCTAACATACTATTTTTGTCAATGATTTCGATAATGTCATGTGCCGTCGCGTCTGCTTTGCATTCATTGGTCTGACCATTGTTTATATGCAAGGAGCAATCCGGGTCCTTTTGAACTTTTATATTGACCACCGGATCAAATGACACATTCTCCGGGAAGTGTGGAGCGCTCTCATCAAAAACGTCCGGCATTTCAAAGTTCTTATTGAATACTTTACTAGGGCTTATATTGAACATCCTATCGAAATCTATTAACTTTAAATCCTCGAAAGTCATGCTCGGTTGGAAATCCAGTCCCTGTAATTCCACTCCGTGAGACGGAGATTGAGGCAAAGATACAGATTTCAGCTTTTGCCTTTTTGAATTATTTGTTTCCGGAGTGACATTACAATTTAATACACACGAAGGTGGCGAGTCCTTGTTCATCTGTACCGGTACATTCTTACTGCCGTCAGTGGTACATGATTCATTCTGTAATATTGGGCACTTGCCATTCGATAGAACGCTGTCTGAGGAATCTACTTTGTTCGGCACATCATTAATAATGCTATTTATATCTTCTGCGCAATACTTCACTTCTTCCGCTGACGACGAATTGTCAGTGGAAGAAGTCGATAAGTTGAGTTCATTATTTCCTTCGCCTTCCGAATCACTACAGTAAATTAACGGGCTGCTACATCTACTACTTTCGACACTCCCTTCTGAAGAGGTATCCGAAATGTCCAACGTGTCAGGGTCCACGGAGATAACTTGAATTGCGTTGGAAATATAGTCGGAACCAAGTTCTGAACTGCCATGATAAGCGATATACTTTTCATTTGGATCAGAATCTAGTTCGTAGACTACGCTGTCGATTGTCGCGTAGAAGTTTCCCTTCCCCGACGTATTGTCATTGTCCATCATTCTGTTGTCGCCTCTTACCTTTCCCGTGTAAATGGAATTGTTGGAGCTAATGATATTTTCTGGTTTAATGGAGAGATTATCTGTTTTTGTTTGTGGACTTAGACTATCGGGACTGAAAGAGAATTTTTCAGCTTTGCACGGCGAGGGTGTGTCGTCGAGAACGTCATCAACTATGTAATCTTCGGAATCAGACATCTGTGGAAAAAAAAGACATCATTTTATTAAAATTGTAAAGAAAACATTAATTTATCGCGTGTTAGATTTATTATATATTGAAGAATTTTCATTTATAAAATATCAGAAAACTTTTAAGCGTGTAAATCTTAATACAGAGTTATAGAAGACGATTGATCGGAAATGCGAGCAGCGATGAGCACTTTATTTTCGCTGCTTCTCTTCCATTTGAATCACATTTTCTATGAAAAAAATTATTTATGAAGTTCTATATATTTCAAATACATGTATTTTCCTAAAAAAACACTAACTAAATTATTTAATCAATTAATAAACGTGATATAGACTCTTTTTTTCAATAATATTGCAAAGTAAATGATTATCTTTAATTAATAAAAAAAAAATTAATCGTTTAACCGGTCGGATGCCGGACGTACGTAACGCGGAATGTACCCTGTCCGCCGAGCAATTTCGTGCACGATTACTGTTTTTTAGACACTTCTTTGTGATGTTTATATTCATGTAAAAATCAAAAATAATCGCTAAGAAGTTGCAGCTTCTGGTTTCTCAATATATTAACATTCAATAATTACTTACATTTCTATAATTACTTGTACAATAATTACATATTCATTAACTATGAAAATAAGTAACGAAATTTACTATCATAAATGTACGCACATTGAATGTCGAATAAAACCATGGAAGCAATAACACTAAAGATATTGTATTTCAATATTTTCATTTCAAATATATTAAAGAATATAAAAATACTTAATTTTTAACACATTATTTAAAAAAAAAACATTTTTTTTAACAGATAAATAACACAATTAATGGTCCGAAGACGATATTTGGAATGATTTTTTGTCCGGTTTGTAAGGCAAATGAGGCTACTTGACAAATAGAACTCGTTCAATTCATTCAAAAACTTGAGATACAACCAATAATAAGCTTTAAAAACCCATAAACGCAGGTAAACTAGGCCGAATTCGCATACGTGTTTAGGGAGTGCAGATGTGCGCTCCGGCACACAGACCGGCATACGACCGGTTAAATATTTTTCATACAAATTATGTTTTAAAAGACTGTTCGTTAAAAAAAATGCATGGTATTTTCAATCGTTTTACATACTTGACAGCTTTTTAACTTCAATAAATTAAAAGAATGGAAATAATTCATTTGAATGTAAAAAAATCAAAAACAGAATTCCTTATTTCAGCTATTTCATTAAGACAGTGTATTGTAGAAAAGATGATGTTCTTTGCTCGCATTTATAAAAGATCAATAAATTGAATTAAGACTTGAGTATACACTAATTTTAATATACCAATTGTCTTCTTTTTAATTTCTGTAGACATTATTTCAGTGTACGAAATAAGAATGAATTGCTAATAAATAAAATGTATACAGAACAAGCTATGGCTCCCCACATACATTAATCACAGTACACCCATACCTCGCACAATGGAAGAGATTGGCATGTCTTTATATCAAATCAGTTCCGTGAATAAAAAAAATAAAATATTTTTTAATTTTCTCAGCTTTCAGACACGACAACCCCTCATTGGAGACTTAAAATCGGAGGCAGACATTTCCTTTTTTGATATATTAGATATACATTTCCAAAAAAAACTAATCTCATCAACATTTTTTATATTTATAAAAAATAGAGGTGCGAACAAGGAATATGTGTCGTATTCTTACTATTCTCATACTAACCTAAAAAGCCTGTGCTTTGAAAATAGAAAATAACTTGCTGGTGTACTGAAATATGGCTCAAACCACCGACCACCAGATCACTAGGCGAGCGCCATAACCAATACACCGACAAGCTACTCAATTAATGAATAAGTTATTTTTTTTACACACACGTGATAAGGATTTAGCAACAATTTTCCTAATTTTTTTTTTTGCTTTATTTTTGATATACTGTATGTTTTTATTTTATATTTTGTTATATTTTATTCTCTACCATAGTCCTTTACAAAGTCCTGTGACATATTAAGAGGAATTAAAATAGACTGAATGCAATTGAAATTAAATCACTTTGTATGTGTGGAAAATCGATTTACCGAAAGAGTGAAGAATTAGGAAAGAATGAAAAGCTGACCAAAGCGTGATGAATAGAATTAAAGAGGGGTCACTCGGGCGGTTTGGGCTGAGGGAGTGAATGAAGAAAGACATATGATGCAAGTATTGACGGCACCAGAAAGGGAGGGCGACCACTGAAGATGTGGCATGAAAAAATTAACCAGATGCAGGAAGAAGGTCCTGTTAGTAACCGCATTAAACGTCAAGCACGCAAGTGAAGATGTATGAATGTGGTAAGGGCGAGAGCCGTCTGTCAGGGTAGAAAAGTGTGGGATGCCATACTGGCATGATGGTAAGTAAGAAAGTATTATTGTCCCTAACATAGAGGTTGCAGAATGGGCTGCTTTTGAGATTTCAAGAAGTTTTTTTTTATGTTTCTTATACAGTGTTCAGAGGTGCCACTTTAAATGACAATAAAATACCAACAAACCAATCATTTTTAACATAAATAAGAAAACATCAGTATTTAAGCCCACTCCCTCTTTGCAAATGCATAAACTGCCAATTTGTAAACATTACAATATATAATTTTTGCTGCAGCAATGAGAATTTGTGAAATATTATTTTTATTGTTGAGGTATGCAACAATGCAACCAACCATAAGGGATAATCCATTTTAAGCCATAATAAATTTAACATGAAATTACAAAATGAGAATAATAATAAATTAAATTGTAAACCCATTATGGAATATCCAAATGCTCCACAGTTCCCTTTAAACCTATGTTTTTCTAATTGCAACCCTTAATGACATAAGCCATTAGGAATTCCCAGAAAGTGGTAAGAATAAACATCTTTGTTTCCAGGTAAAACTAAATACACATGAATACTGATAATGTGCACATTAACTAATGTTTCCAGCTAACTGGTAATATTTGGGAACACAGATATCCTTTTGACCTGTTTTCAAATAAGAATTCTGAAGAAAACTATGCACAATATTATTCCAGTCTCAGAAATAGTAACTCATGAAATGAATCATCACATTTTAGCAACCAAATTAACAATATTATTATTAAAATGTATGGCTGTTTGTAAAAGATCCAACAAATGTAATATTTTTACACTATCTATATGATTCTACACCAAACTGATGATTTGATTAAAAAAACATTATTTTTAAAATTGGGTCATTTTGATTTATTTTGTATCACATATATAAATATCTCAATATATTTTCCCACTCATGAAATAATTTACTTTAATTTAGGTGTTTGAGTAGGAGAAAAGTAAGAGGGTGTGTGAAATACTATGAAATGCAATGAATGTTTGGAACAAGCTAATAAGTTTGTTTATTTGGA
This sequence comes from Agrypnia vestita, assembly GCA_016648135.1. Classification (NCBI taxonomy): domain Eukaryota; kingdom Metazoa; phylum Arthropoda; class Insecta; order Trichoptera; family Phryganeidae; genus Agrypnia; species Agrypnia vestita. The sequence continues at coordinate 11,602 of JADDOH010000558.1, forward strand.
AAGTATGTTTGATAGAAGAGAGAAGGCTGAAAAAGATATCGAGAATGTTACTTTGAATGCAATAATTTCTAATAGACATATGTCTACCAATATCGTGTACCAATATCGATGTACGGAAGCGAAGCCTACAGCTGGCAGAAGAGGAACGAAAATAGATTGAATGCAGTGGAGATTAGATCACTTAGATTATGTGTGGAAATTTATGATAAAGAGTAAAGAATGAAGATATTACAAAAGAATGTAAAGCTAATCTTGGCATGGTTAATAGAATTAAAAAGGGTCAAAGATGGTTTGGGCATGTTAAGCAAATGACAAACTTTCTTTGCTGTCACATGACAGAAATTAATCCTTTTGGACTGGTGACAAGAAATGGGTTTTCTATAAAAATGTCAAGTGCCGACAGTGAGTAAGGAAAGCAGAAAATGGACACCCCAAGCTATAAAAGATTCTCCCGCGTAAAGTGTTATTTGAAATTTTAAAACCCAAACTAAGATAACAAAGAAGATGTACCGCAATCTACGAACAACTTGAGTGGCGTAAGCGCTAGAAGGAAAACGATCATCTTTGGTTTCAAGACAAAAGGTGTACTTCCATCAGGATAATGCTCGGCCACATACAGACATTACAAAGGCTGCAGTAGTTTGGATTGGAAACAATAACCCACCGAATATTCGCCAATCATTTTTTAATATATAAAATATACACAGGAGGAGCATTTTTCGTCACGGACAAGTGAATTTTGGATGAAGGGACTTGCAGTCTACCAGATACATGGAAGAGAGCATTATAAAAAATGAAGGAGAATATACTTAATATAAAAAAAAAGAACTTTGTTTATCTTAATTCTGAAAAATAAAAGAAGTACTCAAAAACTACATTATTTATGGGAGCACCCAATATATAAAGTAATCTCAATTGTAAGGAAAATGACAGGGATTTTATTAAGAATTTCGAAATGTTTAAAAAAAAAAACAGAATCTTTTATTGTCCCAATTAATCCGCTACCCAGTTAATTTGACTCTGAATAATTGTAAATCTGTTGCAGTACATCATCGACTCTCAAAAATCTAAATGTATTGTGAAAATAACCACAAAAGCTTCAAAAAAATTCTTGTTAGAATACTCACACAATCATCATTGTTTTTGCAGCTGAGTTGGTGCGGTACCCAAACTCCCGACTTATTAACCTTCCCAAGCTTTTTTAGTTGCTGATATATGGTTACTTGTGAGGTGTTCAGAATGTCCATTAATCGATAAGTTGTGTGACGTAAATTTTGTTCCATAAACAACTTCAAAGCATCTTCAAAGTTTAAAGGATGTCCAGACGGTTCTTCATCTTTCAAGCTTACATCTCCGAAACGGAACTTCACAAACCATTTTCTCGCTGCACCATCACTTATTGTCCCTTCACCGTAAACGTCACAAATTTTTTTTGTAGTCTCAGCAGCACTATTGCCTCGTTTGAATTCCCACAACATCACATGTCGCAAATGCACTTTTAGATCGTCCATTTTAGTATTCAAGTTTGACATGTCAGTGTGAACATAATGAGTGCTGATTCACAACTGACTCTCCCTTAGCTACCTGCCCTAGGTCAACCTAGACTAGCCCCAACTACCTACCTACCTCAGGTCAAAAACTGACAAAACCCTTAGCTACCTGCTCCAGGTCAAACTATGGAATGCCAGGAGTGAAAATTAGATTCTCAGAAACCATTATTTACTAATTACTTGAAATGTAACATAAATATGAACAAATCAAATAGAATATAGATAGGAAGTTGACCAATAATACAGAATACATTTCAATGTGAATATTCCATAGATAAAACCAATTAATTGCATTATAAATCATTCATTTTGCAGTAAATTATTTAATGTTTTGTTGTTTTTAAAATAATATTTTAATTTGTGCATTGCATGCTTTAGGGTTTTGTTAACTATTTAAAATTATATTTAGTACCTAAATAATTATTTACTGTTTCTGAGGTACTGAAGGTTTATTCCATACATAGGTAAAGGAGGTTTATTTCCGTACATGTTCTATTTATGTATACTTATTAGTTTAAAAAGCCTGTTTGACAGATTCCAGTTAGTCATATTTTAGACAGGGTTAGAGATCTATTTTTTTTTTTAGAAAAATCCTTATATAATACATTTTAGTGTGATATGAATAAGTATTCAACTTACCGAAATATTTCTATATACCATTTTACATGTGTCATTTATTCAAGCTGCTATAGTACAAAATGTCATGTACCTTTGGTACCATTTTCTTTTGAAAAGAGCGTACATAAGGAGTTATTTAAAAAAATACTTCAGAAAATGGCTAAAAATATATTTTAAACAAAAGCAGACTTTAAATCCCTCACAGGGTAGAAAATTGTCATTTGAAATCAAAATATTCAAGTATCTACTTAACACGGTACGTCCTGTTGTAAGTAGTGTCACATACTTTTAATGGCAGACCATTAAAATATTTAGACATGAACTAATGAAAACTTATTCATATGCAGTCTGGTCCTACAGCTGGTTCCAATAAGTTTGACTTGTTTAAAAAAAAAATACTAACTTGTAAATTTTTAAACAATTATGAAAAGGTCAAATTAAATGCCCTTAAAAAGAATACCCTCTCAGTAAATAAGTCGAACTTTATTACACAATGGAATTTTTACTTGAAATATGTTTTGTTTATCAAGGGATTTAATTATTTAATTATGCAAAAATAAAAACTATAACTATGCATTATAAATGTGTGTCAAATATACGCGAGGGGAGGGACACACTTCCACTGTGTCCCAATCTCTGTCCCAAGATCTGTATCAATTTAAAAAATACATTTTGATTATATATATATAAAATGCCCCAAACATAAAATAAAAGGGAACTCACCGGCATCGATGCGACGTGTCTCCTCCAATCACTGAGCGTCCTATCGAAGTCTTCTCCCGCACCCTCCTCGGACTGTGGCGAGAGATGACTTCCATTGCCACTGTACACATATTTTTTACCAATATTATTATTTTAATAAATATTATTATGTCCCATAATCCCATAATCCCAGGGACCGTACAATAAAAAATAAAATAACCTAATCACAAATTAGTGGATTACTTGGATTGCATGTTATCCAAATTATCTCTTTAAAAAATTCTTCACTTTTTACACCAGGGGGGACACCAGATAGATAGATACAGGTAGGCTTTAAGGCCGGCGCCACACTGCTGATTCCGGATTCCGTCGCATAAAATCGGCAAAGCAAATGGTTCGACTGAGTGTCCGCGCAGTGTATTTGATAAGAGCATATTGTATGGAAAGAAACGTAGCGGCGTCCCGCGACAGAAGAGACGCAGCGGAAGATGTACGCAGTGTCATTTAAAAATCGTAAGCAGTTTGCAGGATGATTTTAAATATGTGATGAAGTCCCATCTCCACAAACTGAAAAGTGCAAACACTCATGCATAGTCTGGCATGGCATACGCTCATAATTTTTTTTTATATATTTTTTATTTTATTTAATAGATAATACGTATGATTTTTTTTTATAACAATGATAACTAGCAAATATTAACAATCAAATTATTATTATATGTTATACCTCACAAAAAGAAATAAGATTCTTGTGTGTGGTGATTAAAATGTTTTTTTGTTATATTGTTCAAATTATTCACATTGATTAAAACCAATTACTAAGTCACCTACTTTGTACTTGTATTATATTTAGCATAACCATGTATGTTTACTTGTATCATTGGAGAATTTTCTAGTAGACCAAAAAATATAAATAAATATATACTGAGTGTATTTTCTGATTTATGTTTTATTTTAGAATAGTGGAGTAAACATAATTCTCCATGAAAACCATATTAAAGTCAGTTCACCCTTTCTCTGCTAACGGCCGCTAGTATCTCGTTTAAACGAGACCATTAATTTAGCATTCCACACAATAAGAAGTAGCATTAGCAATTCCTACATAGTAATACAAGTTGATTCCTTTCAAAGTATATCAAATCACTATTTGTCAATAAAAAAATGACAAATAAGGCACGGTTGTTTCAAGTTCAATAAAAGTTCATTTAAAGCATAGATTTTTACGGAAACAGATCGTTTGATTGGTGGAGAATGCAAAAATCTGTGCTTTAAACAAACTTTTACTTTAATCCAACTTGAAACAACCGGCCCTCTCGTAAAATTGACTTTTCGGACACTTTTCCATGGGATTTACAATATCAAATAAACAAACCATTCAAAAAAAATTTAAGGCAACACTTCTGTAAGTTTGCTTTGGATTATACTATTAATTTAAGCAATAAAGAAACTAGAAACTGTCGGGTAAATAATGAATTAATTACTGGGGCAATTGGTGACAAAAATAGAGTCAAATGCCTAATTATTTTTCTATGAATAATACTAAGCTTGACCAGAAACATCAAAACATTATTGTTTGTGTTTTTATTTTTCTTTTTTCTATATGAAAATTATTTCTATATGAAAATTATTTCTATATGAAAATTTTTTCTATATGAAAATTAAAATTATTTATATCTCTCAAAATATCAAACAAATCATGTTGGAAACAATTGAATTGTGAATTGTCACAGGAAATATACAAATTTGCCGAAAGCTTCAGTAGCTAGTCGGGAAATTGTTGATATTTCGATTATTAAATTTGCAGACAAGTGACGCTAAATGAAAGTGTTTAATAATGGAGTCGAAATGATCACAGCCCATAGATTTAACACAAAAATCAGCATTTTTTTAATGTTTAAGTTTGTTTTGCGATGCAATATGCTTGTAATACAATATTATATATGAAGACGAAAGCGTAAGACCGCCATAAGGACACAAAATCCAAAATTTTCAGAACCAAAAAAAATCATTAGTAATAGAAATTACATAGCCATACAAATACATTATGTGACTGACTTACTCTACAATAATGAAGGTCAAACTGTTATTTTAACTGGTTGGTTACACATGGTAAAGTCATTTGAGATTTGTATCTGATTGTCTTGACGATTGCAAGCTGAGATATAACTGTTATCTAGTATCGATACTTGGCCGTCGACTTGAGAAAAATCAGTTACCAATCATCGATACAATCAGATACAAATCTCAAATGACAGTTAGTGTGTCACCGGTTAAAATACCATCACTGCCCTACAATATTTTATGGCTATACGCCTTAAATATACATACCATATTTATGTATACCTTATTTCTGGTGTTCAAAATTTTTGTATTGATAATCAAGATATAACTTTATATTTTTTATCTGAATATTCCACCAACACAGATAATCACGCTTATTTTCAAGTACTGATAATATTTGGGTTTGTGATATTTTAACAACTGTTTTAACCGTTCACTGTTGAAAAAAATCTATACAAACTCATGCGAAAATAAATCCGAATGACCATTATCTCTGTGACGCTTCAAAAGTTCATGCTGTCTATGTCTTTATTCAAAAGCACTTCTATAATATATGCAAAAATGAATATGAAATGGATCAGACACGTTTTGTGCAACTGTTTCATTTTTTGGAGAATACGGCGTGTCATCAGAATGGAATGGTTTAATAAATATTGTAATAAAAAAAAACTCAAAATAATTTCCCAGAATTTTTTTATTCCCAAAACAACAACAATTTCGCTTTAACAATAAGTTAAAAGTAAATAATTATGGTGTGACTAATTTTGCTTTCTATTGTTTAAAAAAAAAAAATACAAAATTTAAGTCACCTCAAAAGGCACAGCGTTTTTACAAAAGTTAGTACAAAATTATTTTATAGTGTTATGTGCTCGTCAATATTAATCACCATCTATATATGTATAAGTACTTATTTATTCTGCGAGCAACTTGAAATTTTTTAAACAAATAACCACGCCTATGCTCAAACAACTTTAATTGGTTTGCAAACAACCGTTTTTGAGAGCTGTTATATGACACTGACCGTTTAAAACCGGTTGTATCAAATGGGCTTAGAGTAATAGTTTAACGAATAGATTTTTACGAAAACGATTTGTTTGATTGGTGGAAAATGCAAAAATCAATGCTTTAACATTTGCCTTACCAAACAGGGGTACTTACATTTCCCAGAAATAGCTTTGAACTCAATAACTCAATAATTATGCAAATGATTTTTCAATATTTTTTGTAATCTTCACGGAAATTGTGAAAAACATTTTGCCATTTTTTGTTTTCCAAATTTCGTAGCGTATAATATTTTAAATCATTGTTTTCGGTCCACTAATCTTCACATGGAAAATACAACGGCGCATTTTCATATCACACCCTGTGTCTTATCATTTAGTTAATTATTTGTTTCTCTCTACCTAATGCAGTGAGTAGCCCCATATCACACACGCGAACGAGGGAGACAGCTATACAGCGCTACATTCGTTTCGGACATTCAGTTATGTAGGTATAAAAACGCGACACGCAGGCATTCCGTCAGTTGGGTCCGCATCACAAACTTTTTATTATCGTTTGCACGCATTATACGCTTTGGACCACATGGAAGTTTTGGACGCTTAGTGATGAAAAGGTTAAATAAACTATTAATATAAAGGCGAAATTGACAATAATAATATACCCGGACGTAATAGTATTGGAGTCAACCGCGTTTCAGAAACGAATAGAAATATTGAGAAACATGGTGGTTTGTTACGAAATATTTAAATATTAAAAATTACACAGACGTAGGATCTACATTCTCAGTTTAATTTTGAATGTTTGGATAATATTCGCATTTTTTATTATTTTCAGAATACTTTATATCAGCAGTCCAACTAAATACAATTAAATTATCCGACAAATGTATTTGCTTGAGAATTCCACAATTCATGCACCAAAAAAAAAAAATTATCGTCTTGTATTTTGTTTTGGTGTCTTCACACAACTAAAACCTATTTAAAGTTCACACGGTGTGCTTTTGCTCTGTAGTAATATTTATTCCTCATTGGTATCTATAGTAGTTATGGTATTTTAACTGGTGACATCCTAATCGTTTTTTGAGATTTGTAGCTGATTGCATCGATGATTAGCAACTAACCTTTTGCAATTTGACGGAAAATCATCGGTACTGGACAACAGTTATATCTTAACACAATCATCTATACACAACGTTTTATTCCCCTGATTTGAGTTAAATAAGCCAAAGCGCTTTTGATGGGCACAACCATCATCTTAGAACTAATATTGCCTCCGAAGATGATGGTTGCGTCAAATAAGTGAAAAAAAACATTGTTTATAAATTATTGTGTTAATCATGAACTTCCACTCATGAAATAACACTTAATTTATTGGTTATATCTTAGTTACCAATCATTGATACAGTCAGATACAAATCCCAAATAACTGTACCGAAAATAACCGGTTAAAATAACGGTTTGATCATCACTAATCTATAGTGCTACTACATACCCTTCACAAATTTCTTGAATATATACACCCTACCCGTCCCGCAAACCTCCTATAAAATATTGTGCACTTTTTTAATGCATTTATGACAATTTTTGAATGAGAAACCTTACAAAAAGTACATGTCAAAATTTGAATATCCTTGCCATTGAAGTAAAATACTTATTTATATCTTTGAAACATTTTAGATTTTGTGCATATTCGACAGAAACTTTTGAAAGGGTTTATCTCTAAAATGCCATGAATAAGTTCAATGATTACTATAATCTATTATCGACTTAATACTACTGCACACTATATTTATGTAAACTTCAGATGATCAAGAATGATTATTGAAACAACGTAATTAACAATTTGCAATCAAAACAAACGACAAGATATGCCGAGTGACACGTCACTGAGTATATTGATTAAATATCAGTGGATAGACGTAGATCCGAGTTAATTCTACTCTAGCGGTACAGGCATATTGATACTCATCAATATTATTCATTAATATTTTCCTATTCGCGATTTTATTTTTGTATGGAGGGTGTGATGGCTCCTCTTCTTCGCCTTTCAGCTCGATCCTACTCCTAACTGAGTTTACGCCTTGTTAGAGGCAAACAAGCTATCTATCTACGTCGGGTGGAGGCTCTACGGTTTTTAACGTAGTATTTCCAAACACCCTCGCTTTATTCAAGACCTCCCCAGTTCACGTTGTGTAATTTTTTGTTTCGAACTATAGGGGATGAATTGGTTTTGTGGTAACCCTGACGCAAGCTAAACTTGAATTAAATACTGGGGTATGAAGTTCGTGAATGTTCATGGAAACGCAAACAAAACTACCTAGCACGTCAATTAAGCCCTACGGTGCAATTGCTAAACATACTATGTTCCGTGGCCCTATATTATTTACCTATCATTCCTACGGACTGGAACCACTGCATCTGGTGTAGCTGCGCTTCCAGAGTGCGCGATCCTCTGCTTCCATGCCCTCTCCGCTCGATCCCCCATTGTCCTACCTGTATGGGATCGACCGCCATCCACTGGAAAGGTTAGTGACGTGCCGTTATCACATGCGCATGCACATATAGAGTACATAGATCCCCTGAAAGCCCTCGAGTCCTTCGTAGCCGCTCCTATGGGTGATTCCGTCTTCGACGCCCTCGCTGATTAATAATTTTATCTCCCGCCTTTATCTCGCTGTGCTTATTCCTTACGATCTTTTATATTTACTCTGCATTATCTTTATATCAATTACATTGTTACGTTTATTTACTAGCCGGCCTAAGTTCCGTCACCTGTATCTGGCCCTATGTCTCATTCTAGTGGTACGTTGGGTTCTAATGGATAAGGGGTTTGTAGAAGGTATGTGTAAATGTATGTGTACGCGGAAAATGTGGTTGCTTTAAATTCGGCCCCTCCGTACCCAAAGGCTCATCGGTGACTGATCCCATCTTCCTTCTCCCGACACGAGTTCCGGATACGTTGACCTGAGCCTGGATGCGCCTTTTCATGTTGGGCCTCTTCTGTGCAAAGTACCGCACCATCCCTCGCGTCAGTGTCTGGCGTCCGGGCTCAGAGCCAGTTTGCCCCCCGAATTCCAACTCCTCCAGGTTAAACTAAGTTAAACTACGGTATATATACTGAAGCTACTGTAAAGATGGTCCCGGGCCACCTGTCAAGTCAAAAATATGCGAGTGGGGAAGGGGAGTTTCCTAGGCTCCCCAACCCTCGCCTGTGAGCAACTGCAGCCCATTGGCCATTCGCGACACGACAGTGACTGCAACCACCCTCCCAGGTAGTACTTATTATAATCTGATATGCATCAATACGTTCAATCCATTCCAGACGAGGGAAGACATCCGCACGGGTGTTGTGCCACCCGTGAAGAGCCCCCTCATACACTACGTACGAATAGATACATACTAATAAAATATAATATACATACATATACATACATATACATACATATACATACATATACATACATATACAATACATAAATAAATACTTGTAATGGTTGGTTGCCATGTGGTTTCACGAGGCCATGACCCCTCGTATTAGTAGATGGAAAGGTGGATCTGGACAGTAGGGATATGCCTAGCCCCTGGCCAGGGATGTCGGTGTATTTTCTCCAAATGGTGTACAGCTAGAATCCTGCCATCGATGATGGTGGGATCTGCCTAATTATCTCGACTGATGTGTAACTGGAACCCTGCCATCACTGATGAAGATGATGTTGTCACTATCGAAACGTCACCTGATGACATTTAGCTGAACCGCCGCTA
>JADDOH010000559.1:0-19986 GCA_016648135.1 Agrypnia vestita
TTTTAGAATTTAATCTTCAAAGCATGAAGTGTCTTATCAAAGCTCAAAACATCTGACATTTTAGAAATATATTAAATTACTGTAAGTTTAGTGTTATGTTATATGTTTTAATTCGTCTTTAATTGTTGTTATATTTTACAAAGAGAGGGAGTATAATAAAAACTTGGTTTTTATGGGTTACTTTTTTTATCATATATGTATAAGACCTTTTACAAACAAGTTATGAATTTAATTGTTATCCTGACGCGCTTTCAGAAATCATTACAGTTTACAAATCACTTGTTGGATTAAAAAACAGCTTAAATCCCTGCTCAACGCCCCCTTGAGCCAGCGCCGTGACGCACAAGCTCCCACCCCAACCTCACCGACTGTCTGGTTGGACCGAAGCCCGATAAGGTATTATTTTCTCGCAGAATCCATTTCTTGTCACGTCCCGCCGCGCGGCTGACAGTCGGCGCGGCGGGCAAGAGTACACAACCGTGCGGTTAGCCAACCGCCGCGGTGCCCGCAACCCAACCGCTAGAAAACAGACCCGCACGGCGTCCGCACGATCCTATTACTATGGAACCTAATGAGAGCGTTCAGTCGCGTTGCGGGCACCGCACGGTTTCCATGTCATAACAGGAGCACGCGTGGATTATATTCCCTTTTCTATGGTTATGGATCGCTTTGACGCTGAACTTTTTATTGACGAAGTGGAGAAAAGACCTGTGTAATATGGGATCTTCAGTGTGAGGATTACTCAAATATGCCAAGAACCAAGCTTGGCAGGAGTTGGTGGAGATATTGGTAAATGGTGGAAAAAAAGAGTATTTTAGGGAAGTAGGTATTTATTCACCAAAAATGAACTGACAGAACGATATTTTTGTGTCTTGCCATGGAACACGGCCGTCGTTAACAAAGCAATGAGCGAATATATTTCTGATATTCAAAGATGGAGAACGGCACCGGAGCTGTCAAACTGACGTTTATTTTCGCGGGCACAAATCGCTTATTAATCGCGGCTGTGTGAACCGATGACACAAATCGCGTGTTTTGAAACGCGATTCTGAAACTGCACGGTTCCCGCTGTGTCTGAACAAGCACTAACAACTATCGAACACGTCTCTCCTGGCACGGGGACCTCAAGTCAGGGGTCCCGATAAACAAGCAGCCACGTAACAACCGACTGGGTGCTTCGATAAAATACGCAGCTTCAAGTGACAGTTGCGTGAACTTGAGTGCGTTACGTGATAGACTTCGTTGACCTTGAAACCCAATCCTGTTCAGTGATTTACCTCTCGCGTAACTTCTTGAGTTGTAACATAAAATTTATACAATTTCTAACTTCTCAACAATAAGAAGTGCACGCTGCAACATACTATATGCGGGGTTATTTGGAAAACATTAATAACCTCACAGGACTATATTCCTGCCTTGATTATGATTCGAAAATGTTCAAGCAGTCATGACCGTAACATCATACTATCATAGTAGTTATGGAGATATGCGACATTAAAGTTTGCATTTTTTTTCAATACTTCTGGCTTATTTTTGTAAAACGTTGGGCTATCATTACGGTAACTTATATCGAATATGAAAAATTCATTCCCTTTAATACAAGTCAAATAAAATAATAAAAACTTTCGAATTCCAATTGGAAAACTTGTATAGAAACGAATGAATTTTTCGTAATCGACATATGATATACGGTACACGGTAATGATAGTTCAACGTTTTGTAAAAAAATAAGTTAGAAATATTGAAAAAAAAATGCAAACTTAGATGTCGCATATCTCCATAACTATTAATATTATTAGGTTATGGTTGCTTGAACATTTTAGACTTACAATTAAAATAGGAATATAGTCCTGGGAGGTTATTTATATATATAAGCCTGTATACATAGGCAGCCCTCGTAGCCTAGTGGGCATGAAACTAGTTTCCCACAATGAAATTTCCGGGGTTCGATTCCCGGTGAGGTCACGTATAATTTGTGTGATTTATGATGTTTTGTGCTGTGTTTCGCTTCTGTAATTGGGCCTTCTAGCCTGTTGAAGCATTAAAAAAATATCAAATTGTCGTAAAATGCTTTAACATTGATCTTAAATGTCACACTGAGACTATCGGCCCGATTCTGAAAATAGCAATGTCTAGATCTTTAAGATCTTTATCCCAACACTTAATAGACGATAATAAAAATTAAAAATGTCCAGAGCGGATTTTGTAATTCTACGGCTCAAATACACTGTATTAAAAGATGATATAAGAAAGATTGTTTCTTACAAACGTATTAATTTCTTCATCCACAGCGTCCAGATGAAATATCATGGCTAAACTTGTCATGACCGCGTTCGGCGTTACCGCGTATTCAAATCTTCCCATCTTGACATTTTTTGACAGATATGTCTGGATCTTTAAGATCTTTATCCCAACACTTAATAGACGATAATAAAAATTAAAAATAAACGAGACATAGCTTTACGTCGGTGTTTGTTTCTGTAAGTTTCTACATGAGATAGATATAGAGGGAGGGAGAAAGATGTAAATTGTTATCTGTCAAAAATCAAGATGTGAAGATTTGATTACGCGGTAACGCCGAACGCGGTTTCGACAAGTTTAGCCATGATATTTCATCTGGACGGTGTGGATGAAGAAATGAATACGTTTGTAAGAAACAATCTTTCTTATATCATCTTTTAATACAGTGTATTTGAGCCGTAGAATTACAAAATCCGCTCTGGACATTTTTAATTTTTATTATCGTCTATTAAGTGTTGGGATAAAGATCTTAAAGATCCAGACATTGTTATTTTCAGAATACGGATGAATATCAGAGTCGTTAATAAAATGTTGATAATCTGTATTTTAAAAAATAAATCTTTATTATGATAACGTTAAATACGTATCAAGTTACCGATGCTTGATTTTTGGCGAAATTTTAAAGAACTTTTGACGTACGTACATCGCTGGAAAGCCGAACGTAAAAGTGGTTTTTAAATGTAATAAAATGACACCGGACTCGACATTAGGTGTATGCGAATAGAGAGAAAACACGAATTTAACCCGTATAACATCGGGGTTCCACCGTATAAAAATATTTTAACAGAATAAGTATTTTAGAAATATATAATTTGATATATCAAAAGAAATAGAAAATATATCACTGTTAGTAGACTCTTGGGCTGTCCTTCATGTTTCACCCGAAGGAAGAAACAAAGAAAAGGCTGGTTTCGACACGTACTTTGAACCATTCAACTTGCAAACTTTTTTTAAGGAATGCGGTAATTTTCATTCGTGAATTCAGAAAATCAATCGATACAATTTATTTATCGTTTTGCTTATATCGTCTTGAAATATAAAAACTATAGGTCGACCACAATCAAAAGACCGTTCCCTAGCTTTGTCCGGTAAGAAGAAAGCGAGGGAAAGTTGCCTGGCAAGCCCGTATTACAATCCTCAATATGATATTCCAAATAAATATATTTTTTTAGTTTAAAAAAGGTTACTTACTTACTAGAAAAACTTATTTTGTGTTCATTTTTTGCATCGTAACAACACACATGTTTTTTGCGCACATTTTTTTGAATGCGGTCTATCTGTAGCTGGGTGTTATTATATAGCCTAAAAATTAAATAAAATTATTAATGATTTTAAAATGTTCTCAGGTGCTCACGACCGTTCAGAATCTTTTTGTTTATGTATTCTGTAGTATATGAACGAGAAGATAATAATGATTTGTACAATAAAAAGATTGGGCACGGTTATAGGGCTTGATCCGTAATAATTATTAATTAGTTTTATTGTAAATACCTGCATTGTATAAGATATAAGATTATGAGACAATGCACCCCTACTGCCTCCTCTGCAGGGCCCACCTCAAACCTGACTGAAATTAGTTTAAAATCACCTAACTAAATTACGTGATTTTAACACAATATTAGTAAAGCCTTGTAGCCTCACAAATATTGATATGCGGTAATGGGTAAGTATCGAGGTTATGAAATAAAAATGGCGTAATGCGTAATAATACGCGACTAGATTATTTCAGCATTACGTTTGTTTTTTATATGTTTAGATCTAGGAGATATTATCGAACAATGTACCAGGAGTAGCGGTTGTGACGTTAAAGATCAAAACAAGAATGATATTTATTAATTTTATTTATTTATTGACGCTCTTAAAGTAAAGTGAATATTAAACAGTAAACAAGTGTACATCAAACGATTGAATACTTCAAACAAATGCCGAGAATTTGTTATAGTGAATGCCCAAGAAATACAAACAAGAAAGTAGAAAGCAAATACATAGCAGTAGCACAATATAAAAACATAAATATAATATAAAGTTGAAAGAGTATATAGCAATACAGAATATGATGATCCTGAAATGAACCCGCTTCGCTGCTGCTATAATAGTAAAATCTCAATAAAGGTGGCTCGGACACATACTCCGCATGGGGAAAGTAAGGTTGTCTAAACAAATTTTGACCAAGGAAAATGACCAAGGAGAACACGGAAAAGGCAGACTGCCAAGAATGATTTAACAATCAGTGGCCATAAGTAATCGACACAGCGCAAGACAGAGAGCTATGGAAGCTAAGAGCTGTCGATGACGAAGAAGATATTTATTTATTACTTTATATATTTTACACTGTACTCATTGATTTTCGCCTGTATAAATACAGCTTTTAACTCGTGTTTGGAAACCAATAATTATCATAATCGTCGAAAATAAGTGCATTAGTATTTCATTTCACTCGAAATGTTTATACAAGTATGAAAGCACTATCGTCCTCACACGATACTCTTGTATGTCTCTCATTTCAAACAATTTTGCTACGAGTAGTTTTCACACAGTTGTAAAAGCTATATCGGCCATATTTATTTCCCTCAGAATTTTCCCTTTCGGCAGAATTGCGCCAACTCCATCTTGTTGCACAGAGGTGCGGCCGTTGTACCTACCTACCGATTACTGACCCAATGTATTTTCTTTGACTGCTTCCTTACGAAGCATTCGAGTCTTGTCAAAGAACCTAACCCATTGTAATTTAAATTTAATCACGAATTTATTTTTAAATCTTCGCTTCATTCACGTCGCGGTCAGAGTGACGGGCATCTTGTGATACTAAAATCAAGCTCAGAAATGTTTCAGTGGAACTGATAACAAGTCTTTGTTTACGCTATGTATATTTCGGGAAGCAATATTTAATATTTTGTATTATTTTTAACGCTGCAACAGGCTATGAGTCCCGATTGAGGATTGAGAAAATCACATTTTGTTCTGGATTCAACCTCAACGGAAATCGAACCCAGAATCTTCGGATGCAAACATAATAAACCTGATGGAACTGATTTTAAAATGGGACAGACATTTGTCAGACACAAATATGTCTTATTTGAACTTAGTGTACGCACACAATACGAGTTATTAATTACTAGTGAGGAGAGGAGTGAGTTTGAACAGGGGGCAAGCGCAGAGAGTTCTCTTTCTTTTTTCCGATGTTCTGATCCTCCAAATATGTTCGCAAGTGCTCACTCAGTAGGCTTACAAATGTGTTCGCAAGTGCTCACTCAGTAGGCTTACAAATGTGTTCGCAAGTGCTCACTCAGTAGGCTTACAAATGTGTTCGCAAGTGCTCACTCAGTAGGCTTACAAATGTGTTCGCAAGTGCTCACTCAGTAGGCTTACAAATGGCTGTCAGTGTGGTGTTCTGTGCGCGTCAGTAAAATAAAAATGGGAATCAATAGTTTACTTCATCAACTTCATAACTTCATCTAATAGTCTTACTTTTTTGTTATGCTAGATTTTAAAGCTTTGTGAAAGGACTACATGAATGATATATTTGTAAGAATACTTATAAGGGCTGTTTGTGCCATTTTATTTGGCACGTTTAGTTAATGCAACAATATGCTGTAGATCAGTGGTTCCCAAACTATGGGTCGCGACCCACTTATGTGAGGTAGGATTTTCTGCCATGGTTTCTATTAAGACTAAATACATAAATAAATTGGACGTATCGAATTCACTGCGATTAAAATTGACTGAAATTGAAGTCGACGCTAATGCTGTTGTGACGAGAAATAGGCAACAAATGCATCCTTCCCATTAAAATATTACATATTAATATTTTTCGTAATGAAAAATTAATATAATAAAGTTAAGTTATAATAAAATAAACTTTTTTCTTCATTGAACAGTATTTCGCATAGCTACAATATGTATTGGGAAAATGTGAGGAGGTGGGTCCGTCCGTCCGTCCGTCCGTCCGTCCGTCTGTCCGTCTGTCCGTCTGTCCGTCTGCCCGTCTGTCCATCTGTCCGTCCGTCCATCCGTAACTCCGTCTAACGTCCGTAATTACGTTCAAATTCACGGCTAAAAAAACTTAACTAACCGGCCGGAGATGGGGCTTGAACCTCGGGCCACTGAACCCGAACCGGTCGCTTAATGCATGTTGCAACCGCCGCCACCCCGTCGACCGCCAAAAAGATATTATAAATATTTACTACGGCTTAGCAAAGACGCGAACCAATGTTCCGTCATTTTAACGGCTTGCAGTTAGTTGTTTACAATTACAGACCTACGCAACCGCGTACACGGAGTACATTTTGTAATGGATATGGTAATGTTTGCGAAAATTCACTGTAAAATTTCAATTCCCTCTGTTTTCCCTACCTGAAAGGAACACGTTAGGTACATTTACATATAGGGGTTTTGTGAGATAAAAAACGATATTTAAAAATTACCAGTTCTTCGAAATAAAACTGTGAGGACAATATTGAGAACAAATAGAAACGCGTCTCTCAAATAAATATTCGGCCGCATTCTAAAATAAGCAATATTGCTATTTATTGTTTTGTATGTATTGTAACAGTATTGACAGTTATTTTATAACATTGTGATGTCACTTTGAAGTTCAAATTTTTACAGGTTTGAAATTAATGAATTCAAACAATTAGAAAGCTCATTTAGTGTATATTATAGATATCTCACAGAGACGAAACTGTATTAATTATGGGAAAGTAGGTATAGAAGTCATTTGCGTATAGTATTCGGATGAATTTCATTACACACAATAAAGTATATTGCTCCCAAAATTCCGTAAAAAATCAATGTAGATTTTCTCATTAGCGACATCTGTGGGGATTTAGGGGAATGAAAATGGCTTTGTACAGGCCGCATGGAAAGGCGCTTACAACTCATATATGAAAGCTTTCCACGCAATTTGAACATATATACAACTTCCAAAAAATGAATAAGCATGGTATATTCTATCATGGGTGGAAATGGCGAATGTTACAATTGTGTAAAGTGATCACTTAAGCCAACCATAAAAAGACAGGTCATAAGTCCTGTGGTACACCCAAATGACTTCTATACCTACTTTCCCATAATTAATACAGTTTCGTCTCTGTGAGATATCTATAATATACACTAATTGATTAATAATGTCTCTGTGACATAAATCCAGCACTGTTCTGAAAGATTTGAACAAACTCAAAATATTCTGAGAAAGCTCATTATTCATAACTGTGAATAACTTAACGCTCGTTTATGTCTTGGATCTTTCTGATTGATTTAATTCATTAATTTTAAAACTGGTAAACTTAAAACGTCAACACTGGCGGCATTACAATGTTATACAATAACTGTCAAGATACAGAAATAGCGATATTTCTTATTTCAGAATATATTTAGAAATAGCAATATTGCTTATTTCAGGCCGATTACAACGTTAATTTATTTATTTTTAAAATTCTCTCCAGAAACACATCGGCAGCATTTAACAGGAAATTGATGCAACATGAGCATGTACGTGATAGAAGAGGAAAAAATTTAACGAGACTGCCAAAGAGTTATGTTGCGCAGCGCAATAAAGTTCTTCAATGTGATGCCAGGGGAAATAATAAAGGAAAAAAGTAACAAAAAATATCTCACTTCCTCACCGTCAATGTCATTGACACAAATTAAAATTTGGACGAAGATCGATGGAAATGTGTACTTGTAGTACAAATTCGCCAGAGATGGAACCCAAAAATCTGCTTAATAAGTGCAAATGGGCCGGATATACTTGTCGGACGGTGGGAAAGGAAGATCCGCATTGGTAGACGTGCTGACCGTCCGCTAGCTCAGTGGAGCTACGGCATCAGATGGTTGAGAAACGCTGGAGACAGGGAGAACTGACAATACTTAGAAAAAGCCTAAATCGAGCAGTGGATGGACAAGGAATGTTTTTTTTTCCAATTCAATTCAATTTATTTAATAAATAACACAGACATGACAAACTTACATTCAATTCGTACATGTTGTTACATTTAATTAATATTTTTTGTCAAAGATGTAGGAGAATGTTGCCTTGGAAAACCCTCTCAGAGTTAATGGAGCGGTTCAACGTCCAAAGTGATATCATTCAGCATAGCGATACCAACAGGCATAACTATCGGCAGGTTGGTCCTGTATATTGGAATAATGATGATGATAATGATATATTTATGTAAGTGCAATTTTAAGAATAATAAAATATACTAAAAACATATTTTATAATAAAATGTCTCTTATAGAGAGATTTAAAGTATTGATTTTATCTAAAATGTAGTTATGCCCTTTTGAAATAGGGCGGATGGATTTAAGGCTAATTTATGATTTCGTAGATTTAGTTCTCTCTTAAGAGCAAGTTTAACGATACCCGTAAAATCGCTATTTACGGAAAAACTAGCTTCCGTAGAATGGCGATTGCCTGCATTTGACAGGAGGGAGAAATATAATACCCCCCGATAAATGTGTAATAATAACCAATGGCTGTGTAAGCCATCTGTTGTCAACCGATCACGACTGGGGTCGCGAGTAGCCAAAAAGTTGAGTCGCGGATCCACAAACTCTGGGGCAAGGGAGGACGGCGGCTGTCACTTTTGACGTGCTGCCCCGCATCGGTTTATAGGACCGTGCGGGGCAGTACGGCTACATTTTCATAGTAGTGTTAAAAAATATCTACCTCGAGATGAATGAGTAGGACCGATATGGGAGCTTTTGCTCATAAAACGGTCCTGGGTAACAGTGGGTAACATTCACTGTATCATCTTTGCTCCTCTTTTTCTTTTCATGTCTGCATCATGCTAACGGCGCTATGCCTCTAAGGCCCGGTTGTTTCAAATTCGATCAAAGTAAGCGTAGAGTTTAAACTGAAATTTTACGTTCTCCATCAATCAGACGATCCGTTTTCGTAAAAATCTATGCTTTTATCGACCGCTTACTTTGATCGAACTTGAAACAACCGGGCCTAAGTGCCGATTGTTAGTCAATAGCCTAAAAAAAACAACTAACAAGCAGTGCTATGCGGTATTATCCTTAATTCAGTGTGTATTTATAAAATTGAACTCAAGTTTCCTAAAACAGTCACAGTTCCATTAAAAAAAACAGTTTATTTTTTACGCATTCTATGCATTTGTAACTGAAAAAAAAAGAAAACTGTGCGGGTAACAAAGGCGATATTTCCCCCCTATTCTCATACCCCTACCCCTCCCCTGACATATTTTCGATGCAAATCTGTACCGTTTGACTGATCGGACTCAAAATTTGAAAAAACTTATTCTTTCGGACTCGGCGGGTAACAAAGGCTATATTTCCTCCCTCCCCTTTTACCTTTTCTCCTCCCCCTGATATATTTCCGATGCAAATCTATACCGTCCGAATCAAACCTTTGTTTCCCCCCACAAATTTATTTTCAACTTAATCTTTAACCCGTGCTGCGCCGGGTACGAACAGCTAGTTCGTACCCGGCGTAATACAGCATAAATAATTAAAGTTTAATTTGGAAAATTAGGTAAAGAGCTCGCCAATAAAAATATGGCGCTCTAGTTTCCTACCGAAGTGATTTTGTATCCTGGGTAGTATTAAAAATAAAATTAAAATAATTATATTGCATGTTTTTTTTTTCAAAAACCACATTTATATTTAATGCACTAAAAAGTAAAAAATACATTTTGGACAAAAATTGTTTGCATCGCTCTTCAAATATTTTAAAATAAAAATAAAATTGCTACCTACATAAAAAGTTTTACCCTAATGCATTACAGCTTTACTGTATTTTACAAGTAAGGACTGCGCGCCTCCAGTTTTATTTATTTTTATTTTTATTTTTTTTTAGTTTTATCCCAGCAGTAACATCACTAGGAAAACGTAATTTTTGAACCAGAAGATTGAGTTTTTGCATCTTTATTAAATAATTATTTTCATTCATTGTGTGCATTTCATTCATTTCATTTCATTCATAGTATCACGAATCATTTCTTCGGTGTGGAATAAAAAATGGGGCAGTCAGTCGGCTGGTAGAAGGGAAGAGTTAATCTGATCTGGGAAGGTTTGACAGAAACACAAAGGCTGGAAAATGATGTCTTAGGCCCGGTTGTTTCAAGTTCGATCAAAGTAAGCGGTCGATAAAAGCATAGATTTTTACGAAAACGGATCGTCTGATTGGTGGAGAACGTAAAAATCTATGCTTTAAAAGAACGCTTACTTTAATCCAACTTGAAACAACCGGCCTTTATTCGAACAGTCGTAAGCGTGAATGAATGAACAAGCTTTCATCGCGGGAATGCTTACATCCGCGTACGGGTTGGTAGTAGCCAAGGGAAAACTACATTTCAAAATGAAGGCAAACGTTCACCAGTTTGAAGACTACAAAGTGTGCGCTACATTTGTAGTAGGTACCGAAACATTACACACTTCATCTACTTCAATAAACACATGAAGTGAACTAATTGTAGTATAACAAAATTGTATCACCTACAAGAAGTTTTACTTGAAAAGTATACTTTCACAAAAATTTAAAATCCAAAAATCAAAAAAATGGGGAGGGGGGATTATTTCAGTTTCCAGAGATTTCTTCATTCAGTGCCAACATTTTTAAATGCATGTGGGTGGGGGGTTGTTACGGTTATCAAACTTTTCTTCATTCAATGAACACATATATTTTAATCACTTTATCCGCATCAAAACCTCCGACAGTTGTTTCTTTTTATCTATATCAGCTTCTCAAAAATATCGGTCAAAAATTTCACAAATTAAGAAATTCACACTTCAATTTAAAAATTGAAGTGTGTGATTTGTAGTGTGCACTTTAAAGTGTGCTGTTTGATGTTTGATGTGTGTAGTTTATAGTTTTTTTGTGTGTATAGTTTGTAGTGTGCAGTTCACTTACAAACATGTGAAGTTTGCACTTCAGTATAATGTAGTACTACATTGTACTACTTAGTACAGAGCGGACCCATCACTAGTTAGTAGTTGCAATGGAACGGATGATGTATATTTATCATCCAATTTTTAGTAAAAAAAAATAGTACCAACAGATAAAAATTTGGAACGAGTTTATGTATTTTGGAAGTATATTAAATCAACTCTAATGTATGAAAGTAAATCGTGGAATTAGCAAAAAAAAGTTGATTAAATGCGGTGGAAAAGTGTGAAAAATCTTTGTACGATACAGTAGAGAATAAAAAAATAAGACGTTAATGTAATTTTGGCTGTAGCACAGTAGATTAAAGAAGTAGAGTAAAGAAAGGTGCACTGAGACGACTTGAATATGTGGAACGTAAGTGAGGAAGGGATCGTAAAGAAAACATACGAGGCAATTTCTGAAGACAACAGGAACAAAGGGGATTTTTGCAATAGGCCTGGCATGACTAGATAAATGAAATATTGGAGGTTGGCCCTACTGTTGGAAGCTTCAACAACCGAAGAGCTTTCTTCTTCTTCTTTTCTTTTAGTAGATCTGTTGATCTGTGCTACAGAAAACTACGCCCCCTGGATGACAAGGTCCAGCTATCCCTTCATCTTTTCGGTGGTCTTCCCGGTAGGCGTGTCCAGAGGGGATTACTGGGTGATCCTGCCAGAATCTCTTTCTGGATCTACTCCATCGTGCTATATCCTCTAATTTGCATGTTTTCCTTATGTCTTCACTTCGGACTCGATCACGTAGAATTTTTCCAGTAATGGATTCAGCACCTTCATTTCAGTTGTTCTGAGGAGTCCTCTGGTGTGGACAATGTCAGCCCGCGTCTCTACAGCGTATGTCATAATAGGTCGCACTCATGTCTTGTATATTTTGTATATCAAAGTTCCCCCGCCACACCGTTCCGTATAACCAAACCATCTCAGCGATCCTTTCTTTCTTATATTTACTTCGTTACAGCTAGCCTTACATTAATTAATTTGATAATTATTCACACTGCCGTTTAAAGATTTTCCACACGTACGCCTAAATGACCGCATGTCTAACCACATTCAGCCACTTTCATTCTGTTTTGAAAATTTTAAGCTTCATTGGAATGAATCTATATTCTACAATAGCTAAACAGAACCGAAAATCGTAGATAGATTTAGAAGAGAAAAGGCAAATCTGTACTTCTTGCAACATTTCTTCTGAATTTTCCATTATTATTATTATTTATTTTATTTTTCATACAATTTTAAAAAAATAGTCAGAAAATATAAGTATAATTTATTAAGAATGTTCTTAGGTTTTCACGGCCACTCAGAATCTTCAAGTTTGTGTTTACTGGGGTATTATGCCGTGTTGTTACGACCTTTCGGGCCGACGTTTCGGATTCCATTGCAGGGTCCATCATCAGGGCTGATGTGTTGTCTTGAATGTTGGTGTTATGGTTAAGTATCAGCTT
Organism: Agrypnia vestita; assembly: GCA_016648135.1. Taxonomy (NCBI): domain Eukaryota; kingdom Metazoa; phylum Arthropoda; class Insecta; order Trichoptera; family Phryganeidae; genus Agrypnia; species Agrypnia vestita. Next base: position 12,654 of record JADDOH010000559.1, read on the forward strand.
GCAATACCGTGCCGAAGTCATGATGTGTTTGTATTGTGTTGTATGTATGATTCATCTGTTGTCTGATCACTATCTCTGCGGAGTCTGCGACGAGAATGACTTTGAAGCGCCGGATACCAAGATGTTTTTAATTTGAGACCATCATCTCTATTAATGTTTATCGGATGCTTGTAAATTTCTAGTGCTTCCTTGATAAGACGCGCATGGTGACTCTTAGGCTTTCCAAGGATTTTCGGTTCGAATGCAAAATGATGGCCGGTATCCAGAAAATGCTCAGCCAGTGCTGATTTTTCTGGATGACCGAGTTTGCATGCCCGTTTGTGCTCGTTGACCCTTTTGGAAATGGTACGGGCCGTTTGCCCCACGTATACTTTATCGCAGTCTTGACAATCGAGTCTATACACACCGTCCGTTTCTAAGCGATCTCGATCCTTTGCTGATCTCAACATATCTTTAATTTTGAAGTTGGCACCAAAAACTGTCTTAATGTCTCTTTTCTTGAGAGCTCTGGCAATTCTGTCTGTAACGCTTTGGACAAAGGGCAGAAAGGCGATGCCTTTGCACTCAGGTTCTGTATGTTTTTATTATTCCGGCAAGAATCCGTAATATAATTTATTATTCCGGCAAGAATCCTGAGAGCTTTCAGAATATTCAAGAATGTTCAATTATTCCGCTTATAGAAAAAGATTTATCTTGCACTAAAGCGGGCGACTCTTCGCAAGCTCCCGAGGGCCGAGACACAACTCTGTCGTAGATATGTATGTAGGTTCTGGGTAAATATGTAGCCAGGATCGGCAAATGTCGTGCCCAACAGTTCTATTTTATTTTACTAAATGAATTTTTTATTTGTGTAACGGTGCACACTGTTTTATAAAGATATTTAGATTATAATATAACACTCTATATACTATAAATATAAAATGAAGAGGGGCGCTGTTAGTGAAAATCGTTATCTAAACGCCCAATAATATCGATTAGAAAGATAAACAGAAAAAATATTATATATTCAAGAACACATTCATATTTGTGAAGTTGTAATTTTTCAGAACAAAGTTCTGTGAAATATTTAATAACCAAATCAATTAATCAATTAGAAAGACATACAGAAAAATCTAATTCACGAAAAAATATTAGGTTACTACTGGGATTCGAACCCAGGTCACCTCCTTTCCGGGGCCGGTGCTCTGACCACTAAGCTATAGCAACCCTCTATGTTTCCGTGAATATATTGACCTTATATGTAGTTCTTATTTTTATTAATTGATTAATTTTTAATAAAAATTAATCAATTAAAAAAAATTAATCAAATAAAAAAAATAAGAACTACATATAAGGTCGATATATTCACGGAAACATAGAGGGTTGCTATAGCTTAGTGGTCAGAGCACCGGCCCCGGAAAGGAGGCGACCTGGGTTCGAATCCCAGTAGTAACCTAATATTTTTTCGTGAATTAGATTTTTCTGTATGTCTTTCTAATTGATTAATTGATTTGGTTAGAAAAAATATTTATTATAACCACCGGGGTACAAACAGGAAACTTTTCCTTTCTGGGGAACAGCGATACCAATTTCTCCACTAAGTAACCAACTATGATTACGAAAAATTTGAGACTATGGCGCTACACACAGATGATATTTCTCTTGGAGATTCGTCGAAAAAACGCGCAAAAGATAGTACAGAGTTGAGCGTGAAGGGATATGTGATTAATCAATCAATGTATATTATAGATGTCTCACAGAGACGAAACTGTATTTTTTTATGGGAAAGTAGGTATAGAAGTCTTTTGGGTGTACATAGGGCTTACCACCTATCGTACGGCTGGCTTAAGTGATCACTTTACACAATGTAACGTTCGTCATTTCCACCCGTGATAGAATACCATGTCTACTAATTTTTGAAAGTTGTATATATTTAAATTATACGCCACGTTTCACATATGAGTTGTAACGATCCCCAGCGCGGCCGGCACCAAAGCTTTTTCATAATAGCTTTTTCATACTTTCATACTTTTTCATACTCAAAATATTCGATATGCGATTCATTACTGAATGTAGGTATTTTGAACTCAGATTAAAATGTCGCAAACGATATTTGATCAATTAATGAAAAAGGTTAAAGTGTCGTGCGCGGACTCGCATTATTAAAATGTTTTGCTTTTTCCGAAATTCTGTTTAAAAATTCTACATGTTTTTTATAATTAACAACATCGCAACTAGAAATCGAATGAAAAAATGTATAATCTATACCTATAAAACTCAATGTCTGTCTGTCTGTTCTCTATACAAATTCACACCGTTTGTCCGATTCGATTCAAATTTTGCATACTCATGCTTTGGGGCCCGGCGGGTAACATAGGCGATATTTCCCCTCTATTCTCATATCCCTTCCCCTCCCCTGACATATTTTAGATGCAAATCTTAGCCGTTTGACCGATCGGACTCACAATTTGGAAACTTATTCTTTAGGACTCAGCGGGTAACATAAGCGATATTTCCCCCCTATTCTCTTACCCCTTACCCTCCCCCTGACATATTTTCGATGCAAATCTGTACCGTTTGACCCATCGGACTCAGAATTTGAAAACTTATTCTTTAGGACTCAGCGGGTAACACAGGTGTCATTTTTCCCCTATTCTCATACCCCTTCTCCTCCCCCTGACATATTTTCGATCTGTACTGTTTGACCTATCGGACTCAAAATTTGGAAACTTATTCTTTAGGACTCGTCAGATAACAAAGGCTATATTTCCTCCCTCCCCTTTTACGTTTTCTCCTCCCACTGATATATTTTCGATGCAAATCTATACGTTCGAATCAAACCTTTGTTTCCCCCCACAAATTTATTTTCAACTTAATCCTTAAACCCGTGCAACGCCGGGTACGAACAGCTAGTTTTTAATAAAGAATAAGATTTTTGAATAAATTATCGATAACGATGTGTTGCCAATCTTGGTTTCATATACATAGATACAGTGGTATTCATTAAAAGGACCCATTAATAAGATGTGTTTTATATGGACGTTTAAGAAAAAAATACAGTTTCCTAATGCCGACCAAAGAGGTGAGACACATGGCAGTAGGTACACCCTTACCATTCAACTCTACTGAATCAATAAATTAAGAAAATTACCCACGTACATCCAGTGTACCTACCTAGCCATCTGCTTAGCTCGTTACCGATATTTTTACGCCAGACAGCCTTATGGAGGGAAATTGGTGCCAGAAATAAATCAAGCCGCTCTGATAAGTAAATCAAATGGCATCTTCTCTGTTTCTGAATTGTGGACTCTGCGAAGATGAGAAGGTGCTCAGAATAATGGATGCTCTGAAAATAGAGTGCTATAATATGTAGCTTACAACAATGGACAGCCTGCGGAACGAGAGCTCTGAATCCTAAGGTATTTTGGCCGGGTTAGCAAACAGAAGAGCACCATGGAGAGAGTGGTGATCCAAGGGAGGTAGAAGGAGCCAGTTATCGTCGAAAATCACCAACACCAATAAAATTGTATTACTATTGAACAAATAACCGGTCCCCATAGTCGAAGCATCTGTCAAACAAGTGGTGAAAATGTGTCAATTTTTACAGTTTCATCAGCTAGAGAAAGGTGACGGCTACTGTTTTTGGGTTTCCCAAGGAAAAACAATGACAGGAACTTATTATTGGGCCGTTTGCATGAAGAACTGAAACTTTTTTTTTTATTTGTCACCTTCTTCTTCTTTTTCTACCCCTTATCCTATTGGGTCGGGGTCCCTGCAACACATATGCGTTCTAACTCTTCCAATCTTGGGCTTCGCTCTCCACGTTAGCCCAATTGATTTTCGCCAGCTCCTCCTAGGACGGTCCCTTGGTCTTCTGTCTTCTGGTCTTGCCTGGAATATCCGCTTTGGCAGTTTATCTGCCGGTAACCGCAAGATATGTCCCAGCCACCGTAGCTATGATTTCTCGATAAATGTCAAAAAGGGTTCCACTTCGAGATATTCTCGTATTTGAGTATTTCTGAGTCTGTTTCTTTTGGTAACTCCTATTATTTCTCGTAGAAATCCCCTCTCGGCGGCCTGTAGCCTTGAGCGGGTTCTTCCGATCAAGATCCATTGCTCGTGGCCGTACACTAGGGTTGGCCTGAAAACTGATTTGAATACTGCCAACTTTGCTCGCTGGCTGGGCTCACCACGGCTAGCCGCACTTGTATTTTTACATGAAACCGTATGATATCAACGCACTGACTTACGGCTAGCCGTTAACCGCACTGGTTCGTCCCGTTGCGGCTAATCGTATATACTGCGGCTTACCGCAACGAGAGCCCGCACCACGGCTAGCCGCTAGTGCGTTATAGGTCTTAGTACGGGATTGTGCTGCCTGGCTCGCGGCTCCTATCGCAACAATAGGCGGGGCCGAGAGAAGTACTTACAAAAGATATTTACAAAATTACAAAAGAAATAATAATTATAGTAATTACAAGAAAAGCCCAAAGAAGAGAAGATTGAAAACATCAGTAGAGCCCTACATCCAGAAGTGGAGAGATGGCTGAGAAAGAAGTCGAAGAAGTAGTTGTTACAAACTTAAAACAGAAAAACAAAGGATTATATGCTAGTATAGAATATAAAAAATTAGAAATATAGTAAAATTTAAAGTTTAACAAATTAAAAACATTTCAGAACAAACTCAATAATAAAAGCAAAAGATAAATATAATATTGTAACGAGCTGTTCGTTGACATTTGACAGTTACATAGAAAAGTGTCATACATAGATAACATAATAATAGTGTCACATGCGCAGAACGGCGGGCCGGTAAGCCTAGTGGTTGAAATAAGAACTAACATGATTAAATAAATAGCGAAGAAATAGAAGGGTTCTTACCCGAGTAGAAAAACAAAAGAGAGCTGTTCTTTTGTGTTTGAATAAAAAATAGCAGTAGTGTTGAATTGCGAGCGATTGTAAAATGTCAGAGATAATGTACAAGCGATAATAAAAGATTTATTTTACGAATTGTGCCATTTCATTTTCGAGCGAGCCACGCCACGTAACAACTGGTGTCAGAAGCGGGACTCGGGAGATTTTTAAGAAATCGGCGTGAAGATCGTGGCTGACAGGGTCAAATGACAACTAGAAGCATGGACGTGATAATTAAGATGCTGGAAGAACTGGAGCGGAAACGCCAAGAAGACAAGGAAGAACAGGAGCGAAAACGTCAAGAAGACAAGGAAGAACAGGAGCGAAAACGTCAAGAAGACAAGGAAGAACAGGAGCGAAAACGTCAAGAAGACAAGGAAGAACAGGAGCAAAAATTCGGAATATTGTTGGACGTCAAATTAGGAGGCATCAAGGAGCTTAGGGAAAGTGTTGACAAGCAACAAAATGAATTGGAAATCACTAAATTGGACGTCAATAATCTTCAAGAAGATGTCAAGGATCTTCGACAAGACGTAAAACGTGACGCTGAAAAGACGCAACATGAAATCGAGAAACTTCGGGATGAAGTGAGAAGAAGCCAGAAGATTCGAGTAGGTGAGAGTACTAAAGTGTCTACGAGAATGAAGCCACCTACTTTTGATGGACAATGTTCGTGGAATACCTACTACAAGCAGTTCGAAGCGGCGGCTCTTTCAAACTTTTGGGACGACCGGGAGAAGGCAACTGCCCTAATACTGGCGTTGCGCGGACCAGCGCTGGACATTCTACAAATTGTCCCAGAGGAATGCCAACAGGATTATGATGCCATAGTGAAAGCTCTTGAACTCCGATACGGAGAAAAGTATATGCAGGAGGTGCATCGGGTTCAGCTAAATGTCAGGCAGCAGAAAAGAATGGAAACCCTACAAGAATACGGTACTGACGTGGAAAGACTATGCCATATGGCATACCCCGGCATGCCTATAGCCACGCGAGAGATGCTCGCTGTTCAAGCATTCGCCAATGGTCTACGAGATGACAACCTAAGGCTACATGTGCAACTGGGACGACACGCTAGGGTTAGCGAAGCATTAACAGCAGCCCTACAATACGACGCCTTAAGGAATACCTCTGGTGAACCGCAGAGAGTCCGAGCTGTAACGGTTGAAACTGAGAATGTCCACGACCATCTTGAAAAGATGGAGCAAGAATTGATGTCAATAAAACGGCGAGATAATCGAGGTGCAGAGAGGAGACCACAAGGAAGGCCTACATGCTTTGGTTGTGGGAAGGTAGGACACCTGAGGAGAGACTGCAGGAGTGTTCTTCGGCCCCCAAAATCTCCGGTTGCGACGGTGGACGACTCGTTGCCCAGTCATTCGTCGGAAAACTAAAACCAGCTAGTGTTGTGGGGCGCATGCTGGCTGACCAACCCCCAGCCCCCGTGAAATACATTTCCGTGTCGCAACTTAAGAAGAATCATAATAGTCTACAAGTGGAAGGACGCCTGAATTGGGAGAAAGTCAACATTCTTGTCGATACGGGAGCAACCAAGTCCATTGTTCGAAGAAATATCGTTTCACCATCAAGTGTTACCGCTTTGCTAAGTAATCTAGTGCTTAAAACAGCTACAGGAGAAGCCGCCCGAATATATGGGGAAACTTGTGCCGAGTTGATACTTGGAGGAGTGAAGATACATCACAAGCTATTGGTGGCTGACATAGAAGATGATGTGATTTTGGGCCTAGATATAATGGACAAATGTGGTTTTATAGTTAATGTAAAGGAGAGAATATTGCGGATCAGAAACGAAGACGTCGTGCTGTTTTCTTCAGAAGATAAATTTGATAAAGTACAAGTCTTGACAATGACAAAAACTTGTATACCGGGAGATACAGAATGTGTTCTTGAGGCGACGCTGGAGGCTGGTGATGGTATCGGCCATATCGGCCTTATTCAACCAAACATGAACATGACGCAATCGAACTTAATAGTGGCAAAATGCTTAGTGAATAACACTACTACGAGTGGCAAATCTGAATCGACAACCAATCACGATAAGGAAAGGTGAAATGATTGGCTATTTCGAGCCAGTTACATGTGTGGTTCATTGCGAAGAAACTGACCATGAAGAAAAATTGAGCGATAAAGGAAACCAGGAATCTATTAACATGATCAACGTCGGATGGGAAAACTTGAGTACATCAGAAAGGCAGACTGTATAGAAATTCCTCAAAGATGAAAGTGAGGTATTTGCAAAGAGCTCCGAATCTGTTGGAAGGACCAACCTGGTATATCATCGGATCAACACTGGTGATTCACAACCCATTAGGCAAACACCTAGACGATTACCTTTTGCGAAACAGGAAGAGGCAGATGAAATAATCAAGAAAATGCTACTTGACGGAGTGATTGCAGAATCGTCTAGCCCATGGTCCTC
>JADDOH010000560.1:0-284879 GCA_016648135.1 Agrypnia vestita
TTACTACCTACTTTCAATTCGTTTGGTTATTTCAAATAATTATCCTTGCATGTTTTAAGGCTTAGTAACTAGTAAAAATATTAAAAATTTGCTTCTGTTTTTAATATTTTCAGTCTGACATTCAACCAAACCTCTCAACACACCAAAATGGTGTGGTGGGAGGTTCGGTTGAATGTCAGACTAAATCCAAGGTAAACTTCTTCATCGTATTATTTTAATCAATACTGACAACTTATACACTTTATCGTATAGGCCTTGCCTTTATATGCTCTAGTTATAAGAATAATAATAATAATATATGAATGAAAACCTGTGCGAAAATGCCTTAACAATTTAATAATGATTAATAACGGGGTGAAAGATCAAACGAAACTTAGTTTATCACAACATCATTTTTGGTAAAAACCAACCGGTTTCGGAAACAATGTTCCTTCATCAGGGTATACTTAATACTAATTAAACTTAACAGATTATGAACAATCATACCTCGGTGTCAAGTTTCCAAATGGGGGTAAATAGTGAGGGGTGCGAAAGAAATAGATGAAAGGGAACATATCGATGATAGTACTGTAAGTTAGATTTTTTGGTTATTCATAATACATCCATTATTATTTATGGATTTCTTAATTTTTAGGGCTTCTAATTCTTCTTATTTATACGTCTACTTTTACTATCAATGTGAAGAATATTGAATACTGTATTTTTATAAAAACTACGATTATTCTCAATAAAATGATTGGAAAATTCGGAAAAATTTGAATTATATAAGAATTTTAAATGTTGTTTAATCCTAATATCAAAATTACGACTTGTTTTTTCAAAATAAAAAGAGGGACAGTCATAACATTTTAGTTTATAAACACCCGAGTGAGTCAATTTGTGATCTTTATCTTTAAAATTTCTCAGAATATTATTTTTTGTATACTTTTTTATATTATCACCAATATTATTTTTTGTACAGACAGGAGGTTTTATGGTGGGATGGAGATTTTTCGAGCATTCAATTTAAAAATTGTTAATATATAAAATTCTACACCATTGTTTAATGTTATCGTTATTTTTACAATTATTGAGTAAAAAAATTATTTGTGGCTATTTTATTAAGTTATTAGAAAAGTAACCATTGTTTTTATCAATTGTTTAATTCGTATTAAGTATACCCTGATAAAAGGTAACCAGCTGCTTTTTTACCAAAAACTAAGTGGTGATAAACCAAGTAAATTCATTTACTTATATTTTAAATGAATAACCACAAAAAAATAACAACATACAATAGTTAAAACTAGTACATTTTGCAGCAGTGTGTTTCCGAAGAAGAAAAATATCGAGTGTAAAAATAACTTTTAATGGTTGAAGCCATCTACAAAGCCATTCTGGAAAATAAAACATCTCTAAAGAATGGAATACTTTATGTTTTCCAATGGTTTCTATACTTGGTATTTATTTTAGTGACTTAGCTAAAGTTCTCCCTGGCTATTGCAGACTCTTTTATTATTTTGATGTCTTCAAAGCATCTTCTATTTTGAGATAAAACTTTATCCCATTCAATTAAATATATACGCGAAAGGAGAAACTCATAGTTAAAGGAGGAATTTCTGTATTTTATATAATTTCAATATTACTACACAACTCAAATACACCCTACTTTTGACATGTTACTGCAATCCAGTACAAACTTGGACACACCCTGACTCCAATACTTAACCTTCCCATCAACACATACTCATCACATCAACCCTGATAATGTCACATTTACACGGCTTAATATCCCAGAAAACTACATACAGAAAATTTTAATATTTACTTCAATTATTAAAATTATCAACAGATAAAAAAATCTAAAGTATAAATCAAATATAGTATCCACGTTCTGATTTCCATTTTGCTTTGCAAATTAGTAACTATAAATTTAAGAATGGTACTCCGTGTCTCTCGTGTCCTCGTGTCCAGTGACTTTTTGGTAATAAAGAAAACTTTAAATTGTTTTAGTGTTTTCATTTGCTTTCCAAAGCCACGTCCCATGACAAAATTATAAATAGGTTTATTACAATTGCATTAAGTTCATGCATGGTAGCGATTTTGTTTATAAGAATATATATCTCCCATTTGAGATATTTTAAAAGAGATGTGATTTAAATTGTCAAATTATTTCATTATATGCAAGTTAGACTTTATTCTAATTGAGCGCACATAAATTGTTGTATATCTTGTATTGGAATGCAGCTGGACAGAATGCGAAGAGTATTTTACCCTCTACTAAGTTCACCGTCTGGGGTCTTAGTCAATATGTACATTAACTTAACGATATGGTATAACAACGTCCACCGTATGATGCGGCCGCATTTTGTTGCATACTAAAGTTTCACCCCCAGTGCCTATATGAGTTCATAACTTCAAAAAAAAAACGTCGTGGGACCCCCTTCAGAGACGAAGTTCCTTACGCCATTTTTATATTGTTATTAAATAAAATAGAAATAGAAAAACAAATATAAATGTTGCTTATTCTCACGCGAATAATACATCACATCTGGCGAAATTCAACTTTTCACTTTATTGTATCTTTTTTGATAGTGCCAGAATTATTGTTGGCATTGAGAGTTAGTTTTTTGTATTTTTTTCGCATTTTGAAGTAGTTTTTCGATTGTTTTTCTCTTTCGATACTTTTTTGACGCTGAGCATCTGATTTCACTATTGTTTCTCTGTAATGTATGTAAATAGTAAACATTCAAATCACATTAAACGTATATAAACAGTAAAAGATACTTATATCAAAATATACAGTTATATTTACTTACATTTCTATTTATTTTATTATTTATTGTAGTTTCCATTTCTCTCACGTATTCAGTATTCAGGTTACATAACTATCGTGCACGATGCTCGTCTACTCGAATCTCGACAATCACACGCACGCACGCACGCACACACACACACACACACACACACACACACACACACACACACACACACACACACACACACACACACACACACACACCACGTATATAATAGAAAAAAGATAAAGTCGTATGGAAAACGCTTTTTCCTTACGTGACGATTTCTATCGTTTGGTAATGTTTGGGAAAGCTCATGCTAGAACATTTCTACTCACATGGAATTACGTCGTGATCTGCTTAACCAACTACAAAGTATGAATGATGACCGCAGCATTCTTCCGTTCGAGAGTCCGAGATGCACTGAAATGAATAAATTGAGAGGATACCGTATTTCAGAGCCGTAATGAATAAAACATACCCCACTCGCGTGCGGGCATGCTTCTGAACATGGAGATAATTTTTGTTGACTCATGATACGAAAAACAAATATATTTAGCTACGACCCAAGGGAATTAGGATGCGAGAAGTGATGTTTGGGATTCATTTTATGATATTATTTGAATGTTTATATTTCATGTCGTAATTGGGCATATTATAAATGCATCGCTTTTCATCAGAAACTTTTTTGTATAGTTCCTCTACTCTTTTACACGTTATATTTTTTGAAGTTATTTTTCTCTCGGCACGTCTAAGAGTAAAATTTTACTTTTTGATTTATTTTAAATATATTGGGGCAATATAGTACATCCATAGAGGCTTTTTAGATTACAATGAGTAGTTTCAGAATCATGTAACAATAACATGCACCAATATGAGGACACGACTCATCAATCAAAAACTAATATGAAGGTTTCTCAAGTAATATTTAATCAATAGAAACTTTCATAAATAAGTGACGACATCAAGTCGTTTGAAAATGGTGTTATGAAAATCGCACGTGCTCCGGGCGCTGTTGCATATTTTCTGTCTGCTGATTTTATGGCGACTGAATTGTGTTCTTATTGTTTCATTTTATCTTATACAATTAAACTTATACAAGCAAAATGGTCATCATTGTGGGTGGGTATTGAATTTAATTTGAATTTTTATTTTTTTATACGTTCATGGAGAACTGTCATTGATAGAAAAGTTGTGATGTACAACTTGAGCATTCCATGCATGTTCCATGGAAGATATACAAAACAGTTCATAGTTTTTTTTATGTATGCGAAATAAGTATTACCTACCTCTAACGTACATAAATACACGCTCCCATTTTTATTATTATTTAACATTTTGTGCCAATGGTGAAAGACAATGTTTCAATAATTGTAAGACCTACTCAACATTAAATAGAATGTTGAGTAGGTCTTACAATTATTGAAACATTGTCTTTCACCGTTGGCACAAAATGATAAATAATAAGACATTAAATAGAATGTTAAGTAGGTCCTAGAAAAACAATGTTTCAATAAGTAATTATAGGACCTACTCAAAATTTCCATATTCGTTACTTCAGCAAGGACAATTCACGCTGTCTACTATTTCTGTCGATCTAGCTTTCTATTTTTTGTGTTCCTTCTGAGCTACCTTAATACCTTGAATTCTGAGTTTATCTTAAGTCAACCTAGTATTCAGTATTTCGTGTAAAAATTTGAGAAATACACTGGTCAAAGACTTTTCTATTCAAGCACAGGAGCTTTTTACTATTGAAGATTATTCAACCTACTATGCTGACTACAGCTTTGTAATGTTCTCTTTTATAATGTTTCTCTGGCGTATAAAGCTTTCTTCACGACTTGGATTTTCTTTTTATGATTGTGTTATATGATCGTGTTCATATAATCGTATTTCAAATAATATATCATAAATATTTTTCTTAAACCTTACACACATTTATGTATATTTTTGTCGATAAATTTTTCATTCTTGTATTTTTTTTCATTGGATTTTCCTACCCACGCGGATTATTATTTTTTTATAAATATAATGGTTAGAATGATACACAGCTTAATTTAAATACATTACTACATTCATTCACACTTATTTAACTGACTCATTTTATACTTTTATTTACTATGTATATATATTCTAACCTTTTAATATTTAACATTCTGTAAAAGTATCCATCAGAAGGCTTAAATGGAAATGGACTGGACATACAATCAGGGGAAGAGAGAAATGGTCAAAAACAATAATGTTCACAAGAAACAAAAAAGGAAACGAGGCAGGTCTTTAAGAAGCAGGTGGCGCGTGGACCAGTATATCAAAAGACAGGGAGGAATGGAGGAAATTAGAGGAGGCTTTTGCCAAACGGCATACAGACGGAACTGTGATGGTGTGACAGTCTAACTGATCACAAACATGTTGATGTCTAAACAAGGCCTATTATTATTATTATTATTATTATGTATATTTTAAGTGAAAGTATAAATAAAATTAAAGCCGTTTCTAACGAATATACTGTCATGAGATTAAAAATCTGAGAAAGACTGCTTTCGGTTAAGGGTTTCCGAATGGATTGAATGATTTTAGAAAGATATGGTAACTGGTTGAACTCGATCATATATATATATATATATATAAAGTTGTTTATTTTGATCTTAACGTTTTGCGCTCTCTCCTTACCTGCATTTCCGGAACTTAATCGGACTTGCAACTTTAAACATTTCAACAAACTTATACAAACATATGGGTTCTGAATTATTTTACTCCGTTATTTAATTAAAGTTAATTTCATATATTACATGATATATTACAATTATACTGAGTAAATACTTGCATATATGTAATGGTATCCCAATTATAATAATTCCGTTGTTTGTCCGTCCTCCGTCTGTCTGTCCTTCTGTCCATCCATTTTTTTATTTATTAAGTAACATTCTTCCTAGTAAATTTTTTTCTTTGATTTTTTTAGGAACCGGAATTAATTTTTCAGTTTTATTATTTGATATTTGTGTTTTTCTCTTCTTTCATTTATTTATTTCTTATTAAATATTACGGGACTCGTTTCCTTAAATAAATGAAAAAAATAAATTTATTTGCAGTTTAGCAAAGAATTCTTTCATTATTCGGAAATCGATTAGCGGGAAGACGTCAAAGCTTTGCTATTCTCGTACGATATATATGTATAGATATATAATATATATATATATATATCTATATATATATATATATATATATATATATATTTATGACATTTTACTACCTCCCCCGTTACCACACCATCACCCCTGATATATTTTCCATGCAAATCTGTACAGCTAGACTGACCGTTAGACCGACAGATCCAAATTTCGCATTCTTATTGTAAGGATCCAGCGGGTAATGTAGGCTTTGATCCTTTCCCCTTCCCCTACATATTTTCAGTGGAAAACTGTACCGTTCGACCGATCTGAACCAAATTTTACATATTTATTCTTTAAGACTCGGCGGGTAACAAGGGCGATATTCTCATTATTTAAGACCCGGCGGGTGATATAAGCAATGTTACCCCCTCCCCTTCCCCTGATATATTTTCCATACAAATCTATATCGTTCGTCTGATTGGACCCAAATTTTGCATACATATTCCAGAGGACCTGGCGGAAAAAACTGGTCATATTTCTCCCATGGATTTTATTCGAGGTTTTGCAAAACAATGGAACCTTTGTTTCCCCCTACAAGTATACTTTCAACTTTTACCCATGCAACGCCGGGTACGAATAGCTAGTTATAAATAATACTAGTTAACAAAAGAACAAACTTCGCTGATTTTGTCTCCTGATTCCGAATATACAATCAGAAATTGTCCATCAGCTTCCATTTTTTTGTAATTGTATGTTTTACTTCACAATTAGTACCATTATCTTGACCTTTATGTATAATTCTTTGAATTTATCATTTTTGAAGAATTTTTTTGCCATATTAAAACAATAATCTCTTAATCATGCATTTTTATTCACCCGTAGTGAATAAGTCTGAATTAATCTGATTTTGGAGCACAACCAGAAAATTTGACGCTTCCCGGCCGTGAGTAATGCGAAATTTTACGCATGCTTGGGAATGACGCGTTATGTTGTCACGGTTTGTGAAGTGTATCTCTATCCTCTATTATGAACATATCAGACTTTGACTAATCCCATTTGTTTAAGCTTTGTACAATTTGTTGGATAAAGTTACGATACTACTTAAAAACTCCTGACAATTTAGTGTGTGATGAAGAGACTTTCAAGCCTCAAAGGTAAGGTTTGAGCTCCATACAAAAACTTGGAAAGCAGATTCGGAATTAGCAGGAAAAATGCTATATGTATCACCTTCTTTAGTTCATGTAACAGTTAAATTTTGTATGTCAGTATAATTCATTTGATTTACATTGTAAATATTACACATTTTAGGAAAGATAAGCTTTGAAGAAGAGAAAGGAGCCCTTTAAAAAATAAACTCAAATAGTAAGGACCTACATCACTAGAATCCATTACACTGCTCTTCAGGGAGAATAATTTATTTAGTCCAGCAATCACTCTCCTGATTAGAAATGGCGACGCGAGAACTCCATTCCTTCATTAGGAGAGGCGCCGATTGGTGAATATATTGCACACGTCAAACTCGTCCGATCGCGGTTAATTACTCGAAAGGTAGATTTTAAAAGTATCCAGCCAGTGTTATGATTTTTACGCAGATTGTATATGCGATTCCGATGTAATAAAGTGCATTATTCTATTACATTTAAAGACACTAGATTGTAAAATTATTCCATTACATTTAAAGCTTGTTTAATTTTGACCTGAATATAAAAAAGTCAAGTGTTTTTTTATTAAAGAATACAACAAAGAGGGAAAAAACTATTCTACGAAACAAAAACAAATTGATAAAAAAAGCGTTAAAAATTTTTTTAAAAAGATAAATAAAATTAAAAAAAATGTTTGTGGCATTGGACTGGAAAAATAAGATAGAATGGCTATAGTCAGGTAGCAGTTTGGATAACGCGAGCTTGACGTATGATCAATCAGATATGATGGATAAAGCAGAAAAATATACATTCAAAAAGAATTGCTGAAGCTGAACCAGAACCAAAACTGAAATAAATGAAGAATGAGAAAGGTCCTTTTTCCTGTAAAGAAAAAGGTATATAAATATGTGTGTGTTCAATATCACCTTCTGTCATTCAATGTATAACAAAAAATGGCGACATTGAAGAAATGGCTCTTAAATCTCCCAAAAAATATATTATAATATTTTGCGTGGACCGCAATTATGCTATAAATGAGAGTAAATTTGTATGTATCATTTTTTATTAATGTGGTTTTATGCTCACGTCAAAACAAATTTTAATATTTATTTATTTGTGAATTATTTAGTACAGAACCATGTGTGTATCAACTAATAAATTTCATATATTTGGTTGGTGTCAACTGCACATGCAAATACACGTGAAAAAAATATAAATATAATTTATATAATAAAATAAATAAAAACACTTTACTTTGTATTAAACCACGATTTATTGTTGTGCCAACCGGTTTCGCTTAAACTTAAGCTTCATTAGGGCAACTTAATAATTAAAAATGTATATAATATTTTTATTTTTCTCACAAATCGCATTCTTAAATAATCAACATAGTGGAGAATAGTGCAAAGTAGTTGAGTTTTGTCCGTTAACCATATAATTGGATATCAAATTTCTTGCAATTCATTTCATAAAATATTTAAAAAATCTTGTTCACATTACTGCAACATTTAATCATTTTACTTGACTTTCATGAATTTTTAATATTTGGTATAAATTACTTTCACTTTTATTCCAATGTTGTAAGATTAGTATTGGAAAAAAAATGTAAATTTTGAAGACGCTTATCTCCATAACTAATGATATGAAGACATCGTTTTCATATTTAGGCAAGAATCTACCTTTAAAGTATTGATTATGAATTGAATGTGTTCTTCTCTGTGTACACATGCCTGCAATCACACTTTTAAACGTAAGAAATGAAAAACTTGCCTGCATTATAAAACTATTGATCTACCAATAAATAAAATTGTAGAGAACTTGGATTTGAAATAGTTAGGTATAACATTAATATTTAATAATCTTCTTTTAGCAGATAAAGCAATTCTTTCAAGATATCATTTGTCTTGATATCTCGTGAGTTTTCATTGTTAAATTCTGCTGTGCTGCCTGAATATATAATATTTTTCTTTTCTTGACTTTCTTTGTCGCAGCTGACTAACTCTTGAATTATGCAAACTGGACTCTGTTGTGCTTTGTTATTCTTCTAGGATAAGCCCTCAGGTTAGCTGTGAGTTTTCAATGAGAAGTGCATTTAGTTAGACATACAAGTACATTTATATTGCATATATATATATATATATATATATGTATAATGAATTATTAAAACGTACAAGGTCGCTTATCACTCTTACATGTAACGCTTTTCCTTAAGAAGCCCCAGAACACGATTTTCGTATTTGCTCTCGATTTTGCTAAATTTAACGTAAACTTATTAAATCATTTTGCAAAACCCATAGTTAAACAGGATTTTAATCAATTTTATTATGATAGATTCATTTACTCTTGAAGCATTTACCTAAAAAATATTAACAAATAAATTGTTATAAGTTTTCATGCAATAGAGTTGTCTTTGTTACACTAATCTCGTATATTTTCAAATAAAGACCATATATTTTATTTACAAATTGATTGTATAAAGTTTGAAAAAGAAGTGGTGCTATTCAGACATTAATATTTTTCGATAAGTTGTTAAATATATATCGTTTTAAAATAGACTAAAATGTGGCCCTCGATTAAAACATGCTGTACTAAAGCTGAAGTAATCTTTTTATTTTTGACATCCACTTTATGTTCAGCTACCCGCGATGATATTTTTCGATTCGAACGACCAATATATACTTTGTTACACGAATAACAGGGAATTTTGTACACTCCGTGTGATTCCAGAGGAATTCTGTCTTTGTGGGTTCTTAGTAAAGACGATATTTTATTTTCGGTTCTAAAAATAGTTTTAATATTATTTGTCTTTAGGAGAAGGCTTAATTTGTCACAAAATAGATTTTGATAATGTACACACCATAGCTAACCTTAACTTAGAATCATCGAGATCATATACCGAGAAGCAATAGAAATTTTCATTCATAAAAATAACATGAACAGTAGAAATGATTCCATAAGAATACCAAATACCTGGACCAATATCTTAGAGACAAACACATGTAATACTGCAATTCCCGGAAAAAAACCAACTTTGAAAATTAACCCACAAAATTCACCAATAATTGAAAAACAAATTAGTAAAGTCATTACCCGTTCCCAAAGTCGGCAATCAAACAAATAAATAAATCAATTATTTTTAGCACCAATTAGGATTTTTAATTCACTCTTGTTCTAGCTCTTGCCCCGAACAGTCGGATTTACTCGTCCAGTTTTGGGCAGGACTCAAAATAAGAGGCCCTTGAGAATGGGCAGTGCTACCTGTTCGAAACGTCGCGAGTTTAAAAGTGCAGGACTATTTGACGCGGGTTCCCCCAGAAAATAATTCGTCATATATATATAGTGTATAATTAATTTAGCTGTAAAATATATAAATATTAGGATAACAACTTTTGACATTTGAAATCTTATTCCTCGAATTTTTTTCTATTTATGCTTCTGATACATAGAAGGTGTATATTATTGATATATCACAGAGACAAAACTGTATTTTTATAGTAAAGTATGTATAGAAAGAAGTCTTTGGGTTTACATAGGGCTCTTTCGTCTCTGTATACTTCGTCTTCGTCACTGTGTATTTCTTTTGGGTGTAAATAGGGCTATTTCATATATATATATATATATTCGTCTCTGTGAGACATCTATAATATACATTGTTTGATTAATGATGTCCCTGTGACAAAAATCCAGTACTATGCTGAAAATTTTGAATATACTTAAAGTACGTAGAGGTAATTTAAGAATTTATATTTCTTTTATAAACATATAACTTCTATATATACATTTCATTCAAATATAAGCATCACATTTTTTTTTGCTTCCACTTAAAAGTTTTATTTTTCGCGGTAGTTTACTGTATTAACTTAGTTTATTTCTTTACGCTGTACACGAATGAATTTTATTTTTCTTAAAATTCAAAAGTGTCAGGTATATTAATAATTTTATATACAAATATAAGTACATTAAATTCAATCATTTGAAGGAACGTTATTATTTGAAATTTTTCTGAAATCAGTTTGATTCTTGTGTATAACTTTCTTTTAAATATTATTATCTGTGCTTTATAATGGAGTAATGTATTTTTTTTTAATTCTTCTTAACTTGCCAGAAATAGTATCATGGTATCGTACATATTATACACCATCATGCTCTCTATTCAAACCTAATTTTTATATCTTTTTTTTTAATTTTTGCAATAAATACGTTTTCGAATTTCCAATAAAAAACCAAATTTTTAGACAAAATCTTTTGATTTTGTCAATATTTTTCAGAACACTACCGGATTTTGTCCCAGAGACGTCATTCATGATTATATTCATCATCTTATATTATATATGTCTCACAGAGACGAAATCATATTTTTTATGGGAAAGTAGGTATGGTTGTAAAACTTAAATGTGTACAATTTCCAAAAAAATTATAGGTGTAGTATTCTATCACGGGTGGAAATGTTACATTGTATAAAGTGATCTCTTAAGCTAGCTATACGATAGTTCGTAAGCCCTATGAATACCCAAAGACTTCCATACATACTTTCCCTTAAAAATATATAATTTCTTCTCTGATACATCTTTAAAAAAAACAGTTTTTAGATTGGCCCATAAATGTAATATGTTTTCAAATAAGAATCGTAAGAGTGCAAATTTTTTTAGTATTTTTCCTACAGCTACAGAGCTGGTCAACACAGAAATTTCATAGTTGTGTGGATAGCCTTGCTTTTTTAAAAATAAACTAACCGGAGTATCGACACACACTATCTGATTGTGCAGTACTATAAAGACACGCAGTATTTAATGTTATTTCTTTATTTGACATAAATTTGCATGTTTAACCCAGTATAAGAAATCCGGAGATTTTAAAATATGTCGGCACATTTATAATGTTAGTAATAGTTACTTTTCTTTCATCACAAGAATGTGCCGTACAAATAATGGGTAGTGTGCCAATCCTTACATTAATTCTGATATTCATATCAGCATTAATGTAAGGATTAGCAATATAGATCATCATATCATTTCTTTTTTTATTTAAATCATTTATCTATCATCATTTAAAACCTCAATCTCACACAATATCAATTTTCTTGATAGTAACCTGATCACTTAGAACACATAATTCAATTCTCTAATTACCAGTGGCGTGCAACGCATACAAACAAAAAAGCTCTTTATTAGTAAATATTCTAGGAAACAAATATTAATTAAATAATTATTATCTTAAGAAAGGGTTAATTTAAAATTCTTGACGTAATCTGTGGCTACTCTTATTACTTTTATTATAATTACTTATTTCATTAATTAAAATTAACATAACAAATTAAATATGTTTCTGTTAACATGATTTAACATTATTTTATGATAATTTATAAAGTATTTTCGATAAATTTAGGTTTTTTTTAAATTTTAATTTTTTACATTTTTTTACATTTAAATACTAAAATGTTTATTTAAGACGATGACGCCATCGATGATATCATACAATGTTTAACTTATTTTTGTGAAAAGAAACGTATATTTGTAATAAGTATTATTCTCAATTTAATTATATATAAATCATCCCCGAAATATATTGAAGACATTTGCAGTATTATATTTAAAATATTTATTTAGAAAATCCTTGTTTACAATTCTTCTTTTATAGTGCAGTTATTTTTGTGGATTAAACTACTCAGAATATTTCAATATACATATACAGTTAAAAAAAATACAAAATATGTATATACTTATATGTATATATGCGTATATATATATTTTAAATATAAACGCACAGCATAACTTAAGTTTATACCTACTTCACGCCACTATTATTTACGTATTTTTACGTGTATGCATTGCACCGATATATAACCTCATGATCATGGTAACACTAGCGAAAATAAGCTACTTCCTGTTGTTGACACCGTATGAGCGAAAAGGCCATTCTTATTTAATTAAATAACTTACTGTTATTTCTCTGGTTTTGTTACTACCTTACATTTATTCTAATTTACTGCATTTCACAATTTCGGGTTACATACTAATATATTCGAGAGAGTAACAAAAGCATGGTTCACTGGCTCGGGCGAGCAACGAAATAATTTTTGCTCGCGCTTGGCCGTGGTCCGGTCGTATCGGTATCTGTTCTGATGTTGCCAGGTGGTGAAATCTGGAATAGATAGGTGCATTAAATAGGCCAAAGACATTTGTAATTGGCATAATGGACTGAGTTTTGAATAAGAAATGTATTGTTTTTTATGTATTTTGTATACAGTATTCTGTTAGCGGCTCATTAAAAAAATACGCATTTTTACAATTTAAATATATTTGTACTGTGTATCATGCGAAAGCTACACAAAGGATGGAATGTATTCGTGATGACTAAATGCATTTTTTTTTGCAGGAATGCTCCATTTTCATATTCGAGAAGAAGATTGCCGAGAAGTTGCACAAGCCGAAACGCAAGGAGACGGTGACTGAAATGCTCCGAAATTCGGTGCGTCAGCTGGAGAGACTCCGTCAGAACAAGCTGCTGCTCATCCTTCACGCTGTCGAGGAGTGCGCCGAGACCCTGGCCTTTGCTACCGAACCGGTGATGTGTAGCCTCGCCAATATCCTGGCATTCCAAGTGAGTCCACACAAATTACAAAACTTATAATATTAAGTAACAAATAAAATTGAGTAACTAGTAATATTGGCATATTTTTAGTCATACTTAATATTTGGTTTTCGTTTAATTTTACTACGCCTGTCTCACTAGAAAACCATGTGGTAAACCAATATTTACAGTCAGAAGTTAATTAGATTGTATACACAACGATATACAAATTGAATAAAACAACTATTTATTGTTCGTTCTATGCGCTGCTATAAATAAATCTTAATTACCGTAACAAAATATTTCATCTGGTTGTCAACATTCGAGTTGTCACTTTGTCTGGATGAAAGTCCCAATAAATGGTCGACCCATCTCTCTAATCTAAATTATAATCATTGTTTTTCAATTTATCGGATACTTAAATACTAATGCATTGTTTTAGAAGTATCAACAAATTTTGATACTGCTGCATTGAAGACATTTTCAAAACAAATAATTTATATTAATTAAATATTTTGAGGTGATTTCTAGTGGATAATATTAAGTATCTTGACCTTAAGTAGTGCTTAAATAAAATAATGTTTTGAATTCTATTATTTTTTATATTGGTTTCATGACTCATCAAACAAAATACATTTGTTGTGATTTAATTCGAAATCATAAATCCTTTCGAAACTAGTTTGTTTGTATAGCAAATCCATTTCTGAAAGACTAACGAATGAATATGTTAGAAAACAATGTATAGCAAGCAGGTTTTAGTATAGCGCATAGAATGAAAAGAGTCGCTCAGAAGGTTTGGGTGTGTTGAGCGATGATTGGGGAAAATTTGCTAAGAAAAATAAATGACATAAGATTTGACGGCGCCAGAAAGAGAGGGCGACCGCGAAGACGCAACAAGACCAGATTAACGTGATACTGGAGGATAGGATAGGATACAGTTAGGAGCCTCAATATTCGTCGAGCTTGTATGCGAAGATGAATAAATGTGGAAGAGGTGAAAATTGTGTGCCAGGACAGAAGAGTGTGGACCTATGTCGTCTCTGCCTACCCCCTCGGAGAAATGGCGTGATGGTTAGTAAAATGTAGTAAATAACTAACAATCGAGCTGCTGAAAGCTGAATCTAGCGTTCGCGTTTATTTTCATTCGTATTTATGGTTTTTTGCCGCCTTCGCCGACCTGCAAGACCGGTCCGGGAATCTACTTCAACCTTTTGATTGATGCACTTTTGAATTGGAACAATTAACAGCGGTTTATTCAAACAAGTACAAAGGTACTTCAGATTGGGTTAATTTTGGATCCAAGCCCGCGTATTTAGAAAGGTTAGTTGCATATCGATACGCGCACCTCTACGTTGCAAGTTGCAACAATTCGCACTCCCGATTATAAGTAGACGTCATGCTCTAAGGTTGGATGCTGAAAGTGATTGCCAGCCGGGCGATCGGATCGAAATGTTCGTGCCTAGGGATGGGTAAAAAATATCGATATATCAATATATCGATATTTTTTTTGAAAAATATCGATATTTATCGTCGACATATTTTTTCGCGATATATCAAATATCGATATTTTTTTCTGGGATAATCGGTTTTTTTTTCTTGACGACCTTTTATTTTTGTTTTTTTTTTTGTCTTTTTTTTTGATCGATATATCAACAGTTTTTTCGATATTTTTTTAGCGACCTTTTTTGGTTCATTTTTTATGTGGTGACCTATTTTTTCTCGAATAATAAATTTTTTTTTTGGTCGCCAAAAGCTTTACATTTACATTTTTGAAAAAATAATATCGATAAATATCAATATATTTTTCTCAATGTATATCGATTATTTTCGGTATTTTTTTAAAACATCGATTCGATATATATCGATATTTTTTTTCATTAACCCATCCCTAGTCGTGCCGCGCTCTCGCTTGGCCCGATCGTCCGCGCCCCCGTCTTCTAGAACGCAACCCGGCGCCTCTCGCCGTCAGATGTCGCCTGCTGCCGCTTTCGCCGCGCTCTGGTAGGCGACGCCGCTCATCGCGAGATGTCACGTTTCTCGGTCTGGTGTTGTTACGTTGCTTTCAGCTGGACCGTCGCATTTTACATAACGACTTTTTTTATTAGGTTCGTAGCCAATAATCACATGGATCAGTAGAGTGGGAGCCAGCCACCGCCAGACTTACGTTGTAGTTTCAAACCTGAAATATTTTTAAATATGTACTTTTTACGTTTTACCTCCTACCACGAAGAGCTCGTCAGTTTTTACGCCCTTGACAATTTCAGGAACTCGCAGCGCGGTCAATGTTTATTACGACAGCGTTGATGGCGAAGCCATGACAGGCGTGTCACGAAATTACACGTGATTCGTTGACAGTAATCGAATCTTGTTTTTTAATTTGAAAATAGTTCCGTATGGAAATAAATGTAAATAATGTTATAGCTAGACTGCAATCAAAAGAATGTGAAAGTGAAAAACATTGTAGTGAAAAATGGCTCTTAGTCTTTATTGTTTTTTCCAAGAAACTTTCAAAACATTATATTATTACCTAGATTACTACGGATAATTATTTGAAATCGAATTTTACAATTTTGTAGTATCTTCCGAACACATTTTTTCATATGTTTGAATTTTTTGTGATTTCAAGTATTATGTGCTCAATTCTTCCGAATAAACCGAAATTTTATCATCTTACTAGTTGTGATTTTTAATTATTAAAAAACCGAAAAGATTAACGGTAATTAGTGCGAGAAAATATACAGTCTTTGTACGTAACACAGAGTAAGACTTTTTTTCAAATGGATAAATCAATTTTTAATTTTTAAATCAAAGCAAAAAAGTGGTGATCATCAGGACGAAATGAACTTTTACAACTTAAGTAAATAGATTACGGAGAAATTGCCGCCAAACATACCTCCGAGAAGTGTCATCGTAATGGATAACGCCAGCTACCTTTCGACGTTTCAAAGAGATCTCATTGTTCATCTTCAGGGTGCCTTGTTGATGACCTTCTTCTCCGAAAAGCGCATGACCGTTCGAGTCCGGAGCTCACCATTAATCAGAATTTGAAAAATTCTGCCACATGTGTTGGTGGAGGGATGGGTTTCTCTAGTGACACAGTTAATCCGTTTTGTTTGGCTTCTAGTAATTCGTGTATTTACTTTGATATTGTCATTATTTAATATTGAAGTGGTTGGACTTCGGTGTTTCCAAGGTGGTATGTGGTTAATTATGAATATTTTTTAAATTTATTTATACGTTTTTACGTTTTACATACTCATTTTTTGTACCTGTTATTTGCTAAAATCTCCCGAACTCAAATGTCATAATATCCAAACCTTCTAACCTACTACAGTGTACATCTACAGAAAATATTTCAGGTTTGATACTAACGTAAGCCTGGCGGTCGTTGACCCCTAGTCTTTTTTTATTTTTTTATTTATTTTTATTTTATTATTTTTTTTTATTTTTTTTTTTAAATAGAGATGCGAACACGGAATACGCGTCACATCAATATTCTTACTATTTTCAAACTAAGCAAAACGCTTGTGCTATGAAAATAGGACTAACTTGCTAGTCTGGAGTGAGGTTCGAACCCGCGACCTTTGGATCACGAGGCGAGTGTCCTAACCACAAGACCAACAAGCTACTCTATACAGGGGATTGCTATGTTTTGCCAAAAAAGCCTGAATAAGATGCAAAAAACGGCGGGTGCCTTAGGCGGGTGATGAGCTGCTCCATAATAAGCAGCTTTGGCACGAATTTTGCGGGCACTCTTCAAGTCTAATTTCTTAGTCAAAATTAAATGTACGAGCCAATGCATACTTCCATCTATTCGCAAGTTCTCGAACTGTTATACGATGTAATCAAAGGACGGACTTTGTCAATCATATCGTTGTTTCGCCGTGCGATGTGCCGCCATCTTTGAAGTGGTTGTATGTGTATTTTATCCGTGAGATTTGGTGTTACGCAATTTGCATGTGCGGAGAAATTGTGGTGTTATGAAAATTGCTAGTGCTCCTGGTGCTAGCATTAAAACAATGCCAGTCTGAATCCTGAAAGTGTAGGGCCCTATACAGGAGCTTTTGCTCGTAAAACGGTCCTGGGTCTGTAGTGGGCCCCACTTCACCCCTCCGGGCGTTATTTTGATTATTTTCTATTTGCTGAGATATCAAACATTATAATTTCGTTGTCTGTCCGTCTGTTCGTCCGTCCATCTATCCATCTATGTAGCTAAATAACTTCGTGTAACGTCCATTATTTCGTTCGAATTCACGCCTAAAAAAATCAAGTAAACGACCAGAGATGGGGCTTGAACCCCAGGCCAGCAAACCTGAAGTCGGCAACGATAACAATGTTACCATCGCTCAGTCTGCATTACCCGTCAAAAATATAGTACATATAGGACTTAGCAAAGATGCGAACCATTTCATGTTCCACCCAATTACCGGCGGGGGAAATAAATAAAAAATATTCTGATAAAAGTCGTAATTACTATTTCATGGAGGTCGGCTGTAAATAAATTAATAATTATTTATTTGGAACCGGAATGTAAAAGTACCGTCGTTTTTGACAAGTTACAGCTAGTTTTTCAAAATTGTGATCAAATTCATAATGTGTTATTATGGTGATTGAATTATATGCTTGTTGTTTCATTCTGATTTTTATACAAGCAAAATGCAATTCAGTATGTGGTTCAGTGTATTTATTATGTATTTTAGTTTTTTATTCATTGGTGGAGAACTGTCATTGATGAAAATTCTTGTTGAAATTCTGCACATGCGAGATCACCCCCAAAATGTTTTTATTATTTTATGAAAACTCTATTTATAACTTATTTAATACCCTAAAAGTGCTTTCTAACGAGCAAACTTAAAAACAATATTAAAATTGCTATTAATATCAAAGTAGCTGGGTTTACAGAAGTAGAACAAAAGCTGATTCTAAATATAAATTAAATTTGAACGGGCTGTATATAAATAGACTTGGGTATCCTACAGAAGTCATATAACAGCTACGTCTCTCATTTTCAAGAGTTACAAAAATCGATCACAAGCACTAAAAGATACAGATATTTCTTGGTTGATGGTCTGGTTCCACAGCTGGTTCCAATACGTTTGACTTGGTTGAAAAAATTACAACGAGCTTGCAAAATTTTGAAATAGTTATGAAAAGGTCAAACTGAATACTCTTAAAAAGTTTAACGTCTAAGTGAATAAATCACGCTTAGTTGCAAAAATACGTTTTAACTTGTAGGGACTCGGTTTGGAATGATGATTAAAAAAATCAACTTTTATTTGATCAATCATCAATCGATCATCAAAAAATATGTTTTGCTTACTAAGGGATTTAATTATGCAATAATAAATACTTTAACTGCAGTATAAATGTATCTTAAATATAGACGAGCGGTGACATTCTTCAGTTGTGACCCAACACACTCGCCTAAAAAGGGGTTTAGTAGGTCCCGGTACAATTTTACAATCATATAGTGATTATAATAGATGAAGTGAAAAATGACTATGACTGAAAAAATGACAATGAGCCGTTTCTGATGGAATACACGCAAAATCCAAAAATCCCAATCATAATAATTTCAAACAACATTTTTATATTAAAGTATGTTCTAAGAACACTGTTACTGGATTTTATCCCCAGAGGGATGATTAATTAATTAAGGATAAATTATATAAATCTCAAAGAGACGAGAAAAGTGAATGGAAATATCTTAAACAATGGCTCAGGGCCCACAACGTGTATGATCTGGCTTAAGTGATCATTAAACTAAGTAACCTTCATTGTGCAGATGTAATAAGAAATAGTTTTGACACGAGTGATGCGATTTATTCGATCTTCAATTAAACTGAAGCAAGACAAAATGTATGATCTGCAAGAAAAACAAAATGTACGGTGGTTGCACATAGACGAAATAAGACTAATGCAATTGTCTATATGGAATGCAGCTTAAATGAAAACTGAGGCTTATATTCTAAACATTTATGGAAATCAAATACTAATTTAAAAGAATATAGAAAAAAGTACTCTTATTGAGCAGACATGACCTACATTTTTATTTGTGAATGAGAGTGGCGCGGTGCTGCGTGCTCCCCATGCGTGAAATGAAATCACTGAAAGATTGATAAATCGACTTAAATCAATTGAGACACGGATCTACAGACAACTTTGAAAAATAAGCTGGAACGATGTCGGAAGAAAAAGAAAAAACAAAAATAATTGAAATTGTGGGAATAGCAACATGTGAAAACGAAAATATAAATGAAATTATCCGACAAAATTAGAGTAATGTATCAAGATATCGAAGATGTATGGAGACTGCCCCAAAGACGTCTAAGCCGCAGCCACTAATCGTTAAATTCACGAAGCAATCAACAAGAATCAAGTGAATCGCTCGGCGTAAAAAGGTAGTAACCAACGATAATATAATTTCTGATCGAAAGAAAAGTTTTATCTTTATACTTGAAGGATTAACAAAATATCATAAGGGACTTCTATATAAAACCAAAAAAGAGTTTAAAAAAATATATAAATATATATGATTAAATTATGGGAAAATATTAATTAAACGCGAAGGAGAAAACAACAAAGCTATACATATAAAAAATGAAGAATATATAAGGAAATACCCAGAAGTAAATTAAGTGTAAATAAATTTCAAAAGTAGTAATAGAATAAGAATTTACGACCTATGGTAGAAAAATTAAAAATACACACATTTAAAACAGTAAGAGCAAGCACAAGAAGCTATAAAAAAGGTAGTGGCATAATTTTGTAGGTCCGAAAGGAACATAAATTTACGGCACAAGCCAAAGTTTTTAAGACATGCGAATGAAAATATCTGCACCTCGCACAAGTGGAGTACAAAATTATTAGCGATTTATCAACCTCCTATAACAAATAAAACTACATTATTGATCTGAAATTCGAAATTCACTGCAATAAATTGAACATACTACCAAATTAATTAAACACTAAAAAATAACACAGTAATTTGTGAAAAGTTTTAATATTTTAGTTTTAAAATATATATTGAATTAAGTGTAAAATAAAAATGAACATATAGATAATGTAATGAAATCCTTGCAAGTTGTAAAAATAAAATGGCAACAATAAAAAAAAATGTATATTAAATTCTTTAAAAACTTCAATTTGTCGATGTTTCATGAGATATATCATCTTTCAAGAAAAAAATTGCGAGCAGAAGAGGTCCTGACATAGATATCCTGGCTGAAAAATCTTAAGGCAAAAAGATTCGGAATGCTGTCCTTCTAAAAATGTTCTCAGGCTTTCACGGCCATTCAGAATCTTCTGGGCTGATGATAGACCCTGTAATGGGATCCGAAACGTCGACCAGAGAGGTCACATATACAGAAAACTATACACAGAAGCTGTCCTATTTCGCTCGTGTCCGTCTATTTCTAGCTGCCCGAAAATAATTAATTAATAATTAAATAAAGAGAAATATGGAGAGAGTAAAAGCAAGAATATAGGCTGCCGAATCGAGTTATCTAGGAAGGTTAGCAGGAGTCACACTGATGGACAGAGTGAGAAGTGCCGACCTAAGGCACACACTCGGCATGGAGCCCCTACTCCTTCATATAAAAATAAACTCCTACAAGAAAAATCACAAAAGAGGTGGTTTACACATGTGCCAAGAATACCAAAGGAACGAATACCAAAAGGCATTGTCTTGGCAGGCACGGAACGGAGGCGAAGCTGGGAGAAACGACAACAAAGAAAGTGTATGAATGGGTCTGTAACAGAATGGGTCTGCTCTGGTTAGCTCATACGGAAGCGGCTCAACACATGGGAGTATAGCACCTTTTCGAGTATTTCGGCCCCCGACTCTGCTAGATGAGGGGATGAAGGGGATGAAGATGATAATGATGACGTTGATCGCTATTTTTCAAAAACCTAATACATAAGACAAACACCACAAGAAAGAAAAAAGTGATACTTCTGTGACATGATTTTTTCAGATTTCTTAAATACCTAATTACATCTAACAGTGTATTATTTCTTACCTTAAAATAAAAAATAAACCAATTCTTTTTCCTTATAATGTGGGTGTCATTTCCATTTGTATTTATTTATTCTTTTTATCTTCAATTCATTTTGAAATAAGCATACTGATGTCTAATATGCTTCCCGGGAAACTTCATCCAAATCGGATGTTCATTTCTGTTATTCCAACAGAAAGTTTTGAATACTAAACTGTCCAAGCTTATCAGCATAATTTTGCGAAACGTCGGCCAGAGAGATCACATATATACGGCAGAATATCCCGGAAAACTATACACAGAAAATTGATAAAATATTAAATGATTCATTTCAAGTATATTCGCTCATGCCTGGCTCTTAATAAAAACTATTCGTTGATTAAAATAAATTATAGAAGTCTCACAGACACGAAACCATTAATAAGGGAAATGTTGAAGGAAGTTTTTGTAGGGTGGCCCAGGGATAATTACATAACAGGGATTACGACTTGTATAAGCTGGATTAAGGGCAATCACTTTGCAAGGCAACGTTCAGTATTTCCATTATGAATTTTATGAAAATCAACACATTATCAATTTTTTTTTAATTGTGTGCCTATATGTTCTCAATCAATTATTTTCATATACTCGATTGGATTGTGCTAGAATGAGAACAAGAAGCTTAACTATTTTTTTTTATAAATAGAGATGCGAACACGGAATATGCGTCGCATCAATATTCTTACTATTTTCAAACTAATCCAAAAGCCTGTGCTATGACTAACTTGCTGGTGTCCTGGAACGGGGCTCAAACCACCTACCACCAGATCTCTAGGCGAGCGTCATGACCTCTACACCAACAAGCTACTCTTTATTTAATCAAATTTTGGAAAAAAATGGATATTAAATATGTGATAAAATGTTATGAAATATTAAAATCAGAATAATATATTAATTATTATGGAAGGAATTATACTTTTGTTAGATAAATATGTTATTTTTGTTTCTTTTCAAAATATACGCTTAGAAAAAATTCATGCTTCTTGTTCTCACTGCACATAGAGATCATAAGCTCTGGCCGACCCTATAAAAACTTCCATTCACGTTTCTAATGTTAATAGTTTCGTCTCTGTGAGACTCCTATAATTTATCTTAAATAATAATTATCCCTCCAGTAAATGTACTCTCAGAGCATGCATATAAAAATATCGTTAAATCTATTTAATTTCAGAAAATACACAATTTGTTTTTAAATCAAACAAGATTTTAAAATATATGCAGCCTGTAAAATAATATTTTAACATTGCTTTTTGTAGATTAGCTAATATCATATAACATAGCTAATATAATATAACATAACATGTCTAAGTTTATTTCAAAACATATTTATCATTATTAACTTAACGTTAACGTATTTCGTATAATAATAACGTATAATAATTAGCGTATTTCTAAAAGTGGAGACCTATAATTGGTCCTCTATAATATTATATTAAAGTTTTCTATGCTTCTTTGTTGTGCTGTTGGTCTTCCGTAAATATTAAATGAATAAATGAATAAGTAAAATAAGTAATATAATTCTGTAATAAAAAAATAGCTACCAAAGTAATTCGAAACGCCATCGAGCGGAGTCATGATTCTATATTTATTAGTATTACAGTAATACAAACTAATTAAAGTATTAACATTTAATAATGGTCAAATGTTCCAATTATTCGAATGGTCTACCGAGAAATTTATTAAATTTTAAATAAAATTAAATTTTCTGTTTAATTAATTAATAATTCCAATAATTCGCTAATCTAACCAAACCGCAAGGTAGTTAACTTTTCATTCTCTCACTTACACCAGCCATAATCTTTCCGTCTGACCGCACCGCACCATCCAGATAAATATTTATCAAGGAATCTTAACAGTACAATCTTGTATTTATGTATTTATATAATTTACATAATATAATAAATTTTCTCATGAAGATATTTATTGCAATGGTTTATATGCTTATATGCGTTTGTAAAACATATGCAGATTAATGTGCTCTACTGTAAATTAAACTTTATAACTGAAAGTGGATAAAGGGTGACAAGGTTGGAACTAGGGTAATGATATATTTAGTGATGATGGTGTAAAAGATAATGATATATTTAGTGATGATGTTGAATTCAAATAAGTATACTTAGATTAATATTTTAAAAATAATTAAAGATGATTTTTTTTAAATATAACTCTTAGTATAATTAATGTAATTCATAACCTTTATAATAATTAATAATCTTAGTATACTAAGATTAATATTAAAGTTAAATATTTTAAAAATTTCAACGAAATTATCATTAGGTGATTTGCATAGTGCGACTTAGGCTTGTCCAGGGGCACCCTGAGTTGATACAGGATCCCCAAGATCAAACATTACCCCGTAAAACCGACCTAGCTCAATCGGCAAACACAAGCGCGTGGTTTCTTCGTCCTGTTCAATTTACCAAATCTTTTTTGAACACAAAATTAGATCATTGTATTTTGAAAATATTTTCCGAGAGGTTAATACAGAGAAGAGGGACCCGCCACACACCCAGGGACGTTCTGTGAGCAATAGCTCCAATAGGCCCTCCACTTTCACCACCCATGTTTGGCATTTTGTTTTCATTTTCAGTATCCGACGAAAACTCGCATAGTTTTTAACGTTGCAAAGTGGTTTTTTGGATTAAAATGAAAAAAAGCTGAAATTCGACTCAATTCTGAGGAGGAGAGATGTCCCGCGAAGAATTTATTTCCCAATGAAGTCGGCGGGCTGCGTCCGTTCGGGGAACTTGAAATTTTTGGAATCAAGCTCTCGGTCGACGAGTTTTTTTCGCGTAAAACGAAAACAACCTCAATAACGGTGCATTCCAAAAAAATTGTCAAAATGCGTTGTCATCAACGTTGAGTCGACGTGCAAAATTTCAGTTCGGTTGAATGACGGGAAGTGTGTTAATTTTCACTTTAAAGGCATTCAAAAAAACATTAAATGCCACGATGATGGAACCTATTAAAAATTTTAACGTCAACCGGTTTCTATACCTGTATACTATATATGTACTTAATTTACTTTATTTTTTATTTACTTAATTTTTTTATTTACTTTTTTACTTAATTTATACTTTTTTTTACTTTTTTAAAATTTACTTAATTTTTGCTATAAACCAATGAACAATGTATTAATAAAGTGCGTTCCTTCTTCACAGGAGGCTGGCGGAGGGCCCTGCGTGGGGCCACCGGCCACTGGCGCCTCTGCCCCCGTGGGGCTGCCGATCCCCAGGCCGCAGCATGCCAAGGAGTACCACTTCATCGACATGGAAATGCGCTACGGGCTGGTTCAGGTAATTTATCAAAATTCCTCTAATCTTAGTAGTCACACCACGCGGTGATGAATATCAACTAAGCTTTTGAGAAAAAGGAGTTGAAAAACAGGCAAATTTTAAACACTTATCGCGAATGGACATAATTTTTTTTTTACTTTGTTTTTGTTCCCTATCCGTTCAACGACCTTTGGCTTTTATCACTTTATTTACTCTGGCCCGAAATAGCTCTTCAGTAGACTGGCCAAGCCACTAAGATTTTTCAGCCATGATTTTTCAGGGCCCCGACGGCAATTTGAGATGCAGGATTTCGTACTTCTGTTGATGTCTAATGACATGCCGAGTGCCGAGGTATTGAAGTTTTCGATTTTTTTTTTGTAATTTTTACCCTTCAATAGGCCCAGAAGCTAAACACATCACAAAACACCCAGGCTTAAGTATACCACATAGATTAATTGTGACTTTACTGGGAATCGAACCCGGTGTGAGAAGCCAGTGTCACGCCCACTGGGCTACAGAGACCACCAAATTATTGTTTTAAATACTTATTTCTCTTTATTCATCCGAACCACAGCATTTTCATTCGTAACTTTTTCCATCCAGCTTATTTTAAATATTCTTTTGTAGATTAACATCAACACCTTATCAATTATTATCAACGAGTATACGTAGCCTCTGGCGATTCGTATCCACGGTTGAGATCATGACAGCTTTTTCATGCGGATAGAGATTGCACGAGCTTGCTTTTTTTCATTTGATTTTAAGAGAAAGAATATCATAATATTGTCACGTGTCGTGGCGGCGAGAGACAAATGAAAACACTGGAAATTAATTATTGATTAATTATTTAAATAAATTGACAAGGTTACTAAACAGGAATTAATTTTAAGGCTATTCTTTAAATAACATTACTTCGCTATATATCACGCTGGAAACACTTTATTTATCGCTCGCAGATCATTCAATTATCATCGGTAAGTTCTAGGCCGATTATTTTGCTGGTATCTATCATTCCTAATTTCTCGATCGGGCACACCTAGCCATTGTCTCGAGATTTACTTCGCACGGAACAAACTTTTAAAACAAACTCCAACTCGCGCCGCGGCGTAGTCCCGCTATTTAAACCCAAACGCTGATTTTTCAAGCCTCCTAGATTATTCTTGAACTTTTAGTGTTTACGAGAAAGTTTCCGTCGCTTCTAGGTAGTTTCAGGCGTTTCCCGAATAATCAACCCTAGATTGCTGTAGGCGGTTTTCGATCCTTCCATAGTGTTGTGATATTATTAGGGATTCGTACAGTGTGCAATTACTATTTCGTTGCAATATATTAAAACGTGAAAAGATACTATTCCCACGCTCGACACACGGATGGGTAAAAGAAACAGGTACTACACCATTTTATAAAGAAAATTTTGGTTCTAAAATGTATCACGCATTAAACTTTTATTCACAACTAGCTGTTTGTACCCGGCATGGCACGGATTGAAGATTGAATTAAAATTAAGAGTGTGGGGGGAACAAAGGTTCCACTGTTGTGCAAAGCTTCTAAAAAAACATTTTTCCATGTAATCTAGGTAGGGATGGATGGGATGTTCAGGAGGGAAATTTGGGTTATGTTTACGACCAGGTCCTTAAGAATATTTGTACATAATTCGGTAAAACGGTACAAATTTGCATTGAAAATATATCAGGGGGAGAGTAAGGGGTAAAGGGGGAGAGTGGAAATGTCGCCTGTGTTACCCGACGAGTCTTAAGAAATAAACGGATAAATAAACGATGTAAATTTGTATAGAAAATGAAAATATATCACGGGAAAAGTTGGGATAAAGGGAGAGGGGATAAATGTCCATTTTGTTACCCGCCGGGTCCTAAAGAATAAATATGCTAAATTTGGGTAAAAAAAATGGAGGAGGCGGGAAACGTCACTTATGTCACAAGTATGCAAAAATGGGGTAGGAGTAAATGTCGCTAATGTTATCCGCCGGCTACTAAATAATAAGTATGCAAAATTTGGGTCAGATCAGTCAATCGGTACAGATTTGCATTGAAAATACATCTTGGGGAGAGGAAGGGGTAAAAAGGGAGGAGGGAAATGTCACTTATGTTACCCGCCGGCTCCTAAAGAATGACTATGCAGAATTTTAGTTGAATCCGATAAACGGTGTATATTTGTTTAGAAAAAAGACATAAGATATTGATTTTTATAGGTATAGATAGTGTATTGCTTTTACGTCCAACAGTGGCGCTGTTTTACGAAAAAAGCCTATTTTTTTGGTATCGTTATAAATATTTCGTCTCAAACCAATACTCGTATAAAGAAATTATGTTTTTTAACAACTGCCGCATGGCATAGGCATAGGGGATAGAATAATTAACGAACTGGCTCAATCTACCAACTTGACGAACTTTTCAGAAATGTTTTCAGAATTCTTTTCAGAACTTTAATGCAAATAACTGAAATCAGATACAACTAACAGAAGATAACGCATATATAAAATCCTTATATCGTATCAGAGTGTATCGTAATACATTTTATACACAAAATATTTAATAGTAGAAAGGTTTTTTATAGGTCTCCTAGTCATCTTCGAAGAAATGTTTCATAAAATTATACTTTTACGGAAAAAATTTCGGAAACGACTTTTCTGTGAAATCAAAAAAAGTCAATTTTCATGAGATCCTAAACAAAAGATGGAATTTTTGTCGAAATTTATCACTTAAGCTGACCATTTCTGAATTTTAATAATACACTTAATATAAATAAACATCCGCCACGATAAATATTGGTAGGCGACAAAATATTTAAGACGTCGCTCATTTTTTTTTATTAATTCATATTGAAAGGGTAGGTACCGGCTTACTTTTTTTTTCAAATACTTTGTGGGAATTCAAATGAAACGTTGTGTCAAAATTTCAAAGCAATCGGTGAAGAACTTTCAGAGATTAGCGTTTTTGTACAAAACGAACATTTACATTTTTATTTATACAGAAGATTTGTGATATTTCAGTACCATTCGTGTTTGAAAAGAATTGTGACAATTTACTTCGACGCAATGAATCAGTTTCCTTTAAATTTTTGAGAATGACATGAAGAAAACGTCAGATGTAAAGCTCAGTACTAATTCATAAACATGACTGGATCAATTATGTTTTATGAATACACAATATTTTTATATTCAGATAATTTATTCATTATAATTTTATAATTCTGAGTATATTTGGTGCAACTCCCGTTGAAAAATATCAACGGAATATAATTACAAAAATAAAATAATTCCAGTTTTTTGTAACAATTCAAGTGAAAGCAAATATATAAGTGTGTATTTTGTATCACTAAAGGGATAAATGTTTTGGTTCAAATATTGGAAAAAAACAAGATAAATGTTGCATTTTATTCCGACGCGCAATACAATGATAATATTTTTCATATTGGAGTATTATTTCCCAAACGCAGAGAGCGATAAAAATTTTAAACCGTCTATTTTCCAATTCCATTACCCCTTGGATTTTATCCAGTTATCCATTGCAAAAATTCAATATGTGAGATTGGCCTTCAATTTCATGCAGTGTAACAAAAAAAAAACACCGCTGTACAATCTGAAATGCAAATATTTTAATATTTTGTTTTTAATATGTAGGTACATATAGTATTTTATACGGGTTTTGTTTGATAAGAGTGATTTATTATTCCGTCACGTGTCCGTTGAATTCGAAATAAACCTTTCGGGCCACACGTGTAATTAATTGAAAATATTTTTTGTATATTTTAAAATCTTTCAGTGGCTTATTCTTATAGAACCACGAGCGTTATAATCTTTCCGAATAATAAAGTAACAAATAAAATTTAATAGTTCGAAGAATATTTTTTCTTCTGAATGAAGGCTTGAGCTTTGTGGTGACATTATTATCAACTTTTGCAAAACATTTAATAGAATATGTCCATTCTTTTTCTTCATGTGCCTTGTCGGGTCCCTCCGACGTCGGGAAAAGTTTCCCTATCCAGAGCAATGCGAAACAGCTCATCCACGCTTCTTATCCCGGTCCACTCTCGGATGTTTCCGAATGTTCTTGGATGCCAGGAATGCCGCCTCTTTCCAACTTCTCTTCGATTCTCAATCTTCCCCTTTATGATGAGCTGAAGAATGGAGTACTTTTCGCCTCTCATTATATGACCAAAGGATGGAATTTTACGGAGCTTTACTGTGTTAAGTAACTGTCTGTTTGTATTTTCTCTACGTAAAACTTCAACATTACTTGTCATGTGAGGCCAAGATATTCTTAATGTTTTACGATGTATCCACATTTCGAACGCCTCTCGGCGATTTAGTGCATTCACCTTCAGCGTCCACGCTTCAACACCGTAAAGTAGAACTGACCATACATAGCATTTGATCAACCTCTGTCTGAGCTTCATGTTTAAGTCGTCATTACAAAGTAGACTTTTCATCTTATTAAAAGATACACGGGCGGTCTCTATTCTGTATTTGATCTCCGTATCAGGATCCAGATTGTCAGTAATAATACTGCCCAAATATTTAAACTATTTTACTCTCTCTCAACGACACCCTTTAATTGAAGGCACATATTTGGATGATTCTTTCGGCTGAAAACCGTAAATGTGGTCTAATATTTACGTTTAGACCATAATGTTAGCCAGTGGAATTAATTTTACTGAGCAGTTGTTGCATGTCTTCAACATTATCTGCCAGCAAAACGGTGTCATCAGCATATCGGATGTTGTTGATAGCCACACCGTTGACTTTCACGCCAAGGTTTATATTATCTAGCGCTTCTTCGAAGACCATGTCAGAGTATAGATTAAACAATGTAGGAGAGAGAACACATCCCTGTCGAACTCCACGCTGAATAGGAACTTGACCTTGCTGCGGTAAAAAAATGTCACTTTATATTGCACATGTGCATGTAAAAGTATGTATTTTTAAGAATATGTATAATATGTTTGGTTTGGTTTGGTGATTTTTCCAAAAAAGATTTTTGTGGACACGAATTTTCCGAACAGAGTGTGTATTGCAAATAAGATAATTACGGACACTGATTCCAGAGTCCAATTTTTAAGGTAAACATACGAGTTGTGTTTTAACAACCGAGTTCAATGTAGTAATAAACTAATATTTAATCCATTTAATAAATATTTGTGATTCGTAAAAAATCAGTTTTTCAACATTTTTTACTAGTTGACGTCTGTAAAATCGGATTTTTTTATGAAAATTGATGACAAATATGATAAAAAAATTACTGTTTATAGATTGTTTGATTTTTTTTAAATAGTGATGCGTGTCGCATCACCGACCACCAGATCACTAGGCGAGCGTCATGACCGCTACACCAACAAGCTACTTAATTTGTGCATTGTTATTCACCAACAAAGTGATTCGCAGATGGACGCGCAAAATGTATCTTTATTGTTTGATTTACCTTATCTATTTTATTATTATCGATCTTACCTTGTCTAAAGAAAAATATTTT
The DNA here is from genome assembly GCA_016648135.1 of Agrypnia vestita. NCBI lineage: Eukaryota > Metazoa > Arthropoda > Insecta > Trichoptera > Phryganeidae > Agrypnia > Agrypnia vestita. The sequence goes on from JADDOH010000560.1 coordinate 30,394, forward strand.
TTAATTCGGAATAATCAATGTCCGCATTCATCCTGCCCGGAATAATTAGTGTCCAAAATAATCAGTAAGGTTCCAAAATAATCAGTAGGTATCCGAAATAACCAGTATCTGGAATAAACGGCTCTGGCGGTTCAGTGAACATGGTACTGGTGTCTCCTGTCTAGGATTTCAAGTTCGATTCCCGGTGAGGTCACAATATATCTATATGATTTACTCAAGGTAGCATATTTTTCTTAATTTTTTTCAAATTCACTTTGTGGCACTATTTTATAAATAAAATAATGAAAAATTTGTTTTAACTACACTCAAATTTTTTGAAACTTAATTTATGAGTGCCTGAAACAAAATTTTCATGAGTTTACTTGAATATTTTTGATTGTGTTTTGCCAGAGTAAAAAGGCCTAATGGTCTAGAGTGAGGGTTAAAATATGAAAATAAAAAATAATAATTATCTTCTAGTGACTTATCTTACTTGTTTTAAAAAAAATTGAAATTTTTGAGCGAAACAAGTGCAATGTTAAAAAACTAAATCTTCACCACAAAGTCGACTGCGACAAAACACACCAACTCCTCCTAATCCAGTGATTAAGCCTACCTTATATCATCTTGGATTCTGTTGAACTAATTTAAAAAATTAAGAAAAAAAATTTTACATCAACTGAATTTTCATAAATTCAAAGCAAAATAATATATATTTTTTTTAAATGTGTTGAGGGTAGAAAGGCAAAAGAGCGTTAGTGATAATTTCGAACTTTACAGGAGAGCAAAATAATGTTTTGTCAATGTTTCTTTTATTATTAAGCAATTTCGATTTTTTTAATCCAAAACATACATGGAAATCGTTTAGTAATAAAATAAATATTGACCAAATCAGATTGACGAAACATTATTTTGCTCTCCTGTAATGTTCGAAATATTCACTTACGCCCTTTTGGCTTTCTAAGTTGATATATATTCTTCTCGCCGGCCCGGTCCGTGAATTTATTTATGGTGAATTTGGTTCGGAATATGGATGTAGCGTGGGATACAATTCTTGGCTATGAGTGAATTTCGACAATCGAATTTATCGGCCTTTATTGTGTATATCTGTCGGGCCTATTCTTGTAGTCACACGCAATCCGATTACCCCAGGGTTTACTGGAACGAAGAATTTAACTAATCTACCTGTCTGGCTGTCTGTCTCGCTAATAAAATATTCTACATTTTTTACTAAAAAGAATTCGAGTTCAAACCACAACTGGTTGATTCACACATAGAAATGGCGCAGAAATCAATTTTCAATAATATGTTTAATGTGTATATGTTTTTAAAGTATGTGTTTTAATGAAATAAACTTAACTTTATTCGATGTATTAATTTAAAAACTAACATACTGTTACGAGACGCTAAAAACAATTTACCCACTGTCCGAACCCCTGGTAATATCACTTAGAACAACACTATGGAAGCATCGAGAACGGTCTACAGAAATCTAAAATTTTCTACAACAACCGAAAGAACAATCTAGAAAGTTCGAGGATATCAGCATTTGAATATAAATAGCGCGGATCTAGGCCGCCGCTTACTGTTGAAAAAGGGTAGCCAGTCGTGAGATAATTGAAGCGATAAATGAATGAAATAAACAGCGATAACATAAAAGTAATACAGATTTTCCAGATAGCGTCTATTATAAAACTTGATTCGCTTATAATGTGTGTAAGTTGTAATGACTGTTTCCACTCAGTCTTTATTTCTTTTTCTTTTCTTTTTTCTTCAACTGCTTCTGACATCGATGATGATTATCTAGTAAACAATAGTCTGGATATCCAATCCGTCGACTTCCATGAATTGATTATTTTAAAATATTAAAAAAATCTATATACTTGTTGCTGGTCGCGACGAATTACCCTCCATCTTCCTGAATCAATTCGCCAAAGAACTAGCGAAACCAATGTCGATTATATTTTGCAAATCATACCGGGATGGTCATTTCCCAGAAATTTGGAAAAAGGCATTTACAACTCCAATATTTAAAAATGGTAACAAAGAGATAACAAATTACAAACCAATTTCAAAGTTACCAATCCTCAGCAAATTAATGAAAAAGATTATATTTATTTGATAATCATAAATATATTATTTAATATATAATACAATTATTCCCATGCGTACACCATCTTATTATCCCTAATCAGCATGGTTTTTTCCCATATAGATCAATTGACTCTAATTTCTTAGAATTTACGGACACTGTATTTAAGGCGATGGATAAAGGATAACAAGCAGGTGCACTCTATACGGATTTCTCAAAAGCCTTTGATAAAATCAACCATTGAATACTTTTAAGGAAACTGCAACACCTGGGTGTACTCGGTAATTTACATCCTATATCAATAACCGAAGCGAGGCGGTGCAGTACGCGGGTTTAACTCTGATTTTTAAAAAGTACCTTCTGGAGTACCCCAAGGATCACATCTTGGCTCAATTTTATTTTTAATTTACACCATTGACATCTAAGAGCATTGTTTTCTGCATGCTAAATTATCTTTGTTCGCGGATGATGCAAAAATTTACGCAAAAAACAGATAAAGTCTCCCATTAATTAACTGTTGCTTCAAGATGACATTAGTAGACTCTTAAAGTACTAAAAAATAATCAACATTTCCTAAATAACGATAAATGTCATATCATTTCATCCTCCAACAAAAGAAAAAAATTATCCTATAATTATTATCTCAACAATAAGCAACTTAGCATCTGCACTCAAGTGAGGGATTTCGGTGTCATCTTAGATAGATTCTAAATTAATATTCATCCCACATATGGAATCGGTAATAGCTAAAGCCTATAGACTCCTTGGTTGCATTGCCAGAACGATAAACCCATTTCAATCACCGTTTACATTAATCACTTTATATTTTTCATTTGTACGCATTCACGACACGTCAATTGGACTTTGGATCAGTAGTCTGGAATACTTATTATTCTACGTACAGTAAGCGACTTGAAAATATCCAACACAAATTTCTCAATATTTTAAATTTCCGTTCTCGTTTAGAAATCAACTCATACATTGAAAGCGAGCGTTATCATAAAATCCCTCCGCTATCACATCGAAGATGCATACAAGATCTGTTTGTTATCTTTATAAAATCTTGTATAACTTGGTTGACTCACCGATTTATTAGAGAAAATAATTTTAAGCTGTCTTACATACTCAACGTGTTCAAATAATTTATTTTACCCAAACTTTGCAGGACTAACTACTTAAAAAAAACTGTTCTGTGACTCATTGCCCTTCAAAATAAAATCTGTTAAATTTTACAAATAACCTAGTCATTTTATCGATAATTTGCTTCTATTTAAAATGAAACTTCGTAATCTCATTTATGATTATTGAAATAAATTTAATACTTCTTTAATTGAATCCCTTTCCCTTTCCCTTCCCACACTTCCCTTTTTAATTAAACTTTCATCATATATTCTTTACCATTATTTTCGTAGTTTTTTTTACCAACTTCGTGAAACTTCAATAAATGAATATTTTTTAGATATTTTATAAATTTTTTATTACATTGTACTGTATATTTCAAAAAATAAAAATAATAATAATAACAAGTTATAATACCACCAAATAAGTGCCTTGGTACATTGATTAATTAATTTATTTTATAATAAATAGCTAATTAAGTTTCAGTGTCATCCTATTTTCCATCATCCTAGCTAGCCACGACACGGACAACATTTAAATAAACTAGATCGATATAAAGTTGGTTAATTTTTTGAAAAATTTTGTCCTATCACAAATAATAGGCTATTGGTATAAATAATGTTATTTTTATTTTATATGCTTAGTATTGAGAAAAAATATTTGGAACTTACCTTACTTATCTGCATTAATTAGTTGCTTACTTACCAATTATAGGGTAAAATAAACTTATGTTTAAATTTTGTTATTAGGTACCAATGTTTTGTTGCAGATTACTGAAGCGTTGACATTTCTTCACTACAATGTTCACCTGATTCACCGCAATATCTGCCCAACGTCCATCCTGGTCACCAAGAAAGGGACTTGGAAGCTGTTTGGGCTGGAGTTTGTCGGTCAGTAGTCAAAATACTTATTTTTGTTTTTGAATTTAGAAGAATTTCATCAATATTATTATTTTTGTAAAATGCGAGTCTAATATAGGTAGAATATATTTTAGCTTATAATTTTAGTAGAAATCAGAACATTTTATAGAGTATTTCGAAAAGAAAAATTTTTGGAAATAATCGGGATATATCAAATTCTTGTCTTGAAGACTGTAATTGTTATGATGTCACTGTAGTTGGTAGGCCAAATCATGAGAAACTTACAACATACAACATACAAGACTAAAAAACATCGCCATTGCCTAAAAATAACAACTTCTCGGAATTTGTAAACCACATAATTGATACCTTCCAACCACTATTTCCATTATGAAAAATTAGAACTATTCCACCCGGTTTTTCGTAATGGATGGATAATGAATGATTTACAAACCATTGAAATTCTAATAAATTTAAATTCTGAGAAAATACTTATAAATAATGTCACTTTCCAAAATACTTCTCTGATTCTTGACTTGTTTCCGTTAATAACCAAAAATAATCTCCCTACTATGCGACTCCCAGCCTCACTCGAATAGATTGAAAAAAATATTTATTTATGTTAGTTATAATTATACCTAAAGCTATAAGAGACTGCATATCTCGAAACTATAGCAGTGACAAAATATTTAGTATAGTAGTACAAAGTATAAATTAAAATATATGAGTGATAAACTCATCATATCTTCTAAGATATTAAATTTACTGATTCGGTGTAAAGGAAAAATTTAATCTGTGGTAGATATTTAAGGTTGATAAGATGTTTAATTTGATAAGAATTAATACTGAATTTGTCAACATTGCTGGAAAATTAACCATTGTATCTTAGTTATAAATTTGAAGAAATTTTATAGACAAAAATGGTCGGTGTAAGGTATCCTTAAAAGGATCATTTAATTTTTCACAATTCTTTTCTACACAATTTTTTTTGTCTCCAACAGATTAGGCAGCGTTTCCATGAGAGGCTTTAGTGGCAATTTTTTTCCTGACTTGATTCTCTAAAACCGTTAATGCTTAGCTTCTATATATGCTTAGGTAATTTTGAATACATTCAAATCTTTCTGGAGAAATGCAGATCATAAAAGTAAATATTACAGACATATACATATACATACATATATATATATATATATATAATATATATTATATATATATATATTATATATATAGATATATATATATATATATATAATATATATATGTGTATATGTTTAAGGTTGAAAAGGTATAACACAGTTATAAAGGAAAATAAAAAACAGGATTTTTTTTATTTTCTGCGCTTTTATGAAGTTGAATTGAAATACGGCAATGATTTTTATATGGCGTAATCGCAATGCAAACTCAAACATATTTTCGACAACAATCTCAATTAGCGTAAAAATGCCTTACTGCCAATGATGACGTATAGAATTGAAACGATGGCCTTTACAAAGAAAAGTGTAGAAAAGCTCAGATGCACACAACGATCCATGGAGAGCTCCATGCTTGGCTTAAGCCTAAGAGAATTATAAATTTTGAAATTAGGCGCAGAACTAGAATAAAGGTATCATGGATTGCATAGCGAAGCCAAAATGGCAATGGGCAGGGCGTGTTGCAAGGCAGGATGCTGCAAGATGGACTCCCAGAGTTCTGAAATAGAGACCTTGGGAAAATAAAAGAGGAACCGGAAGACTTCAAAAGAGATGGGCCGACAATATATCCGCTGTGGGGGAGGAGAAATGGCTACGACTAGCAAATAACAAGGAAGGATGGGAGATATTAACAGGTTTATATACGCTTTCAATCGTTTTAAATACAACACGGGTCGGGAGAGAGGTTTTTTCATCCTATCAACAGCTTATCGATGTTGCGTGCAGTGACATGTTTGGTCTGAGGCGTTGTAGTCGTCGCCCTAAGCGGCGCATATTTTGAACTTTGATCAATGAATGTTAGCGATCCCTGAAATTAAATAAAAGTGGGTTTTTTTTGATATTGAAAGCGTATAAAGGTGTGCCCCGATTAAGAAAAACTTAAATTTTTTGAAGCGCTATAATTTACAGACAATTTTATCAGAGGCATCAAAATATTTTTTTAACGATGCCACAGGTTTGATCAAAAATTGGTGGACAAAGGGAAATTCGAGTGACTCGTATATTAATTGACCCTACTTACTCGGATAAGATGTTATAATAGTTTTCACGCTATTTATCCATTTTAGCGGAGTTCTCGATCTCTATAGGATAATGGATAGAATAAAGGGGCGAGGTGAGTTTTCTCCACCCTTTCCTGACTTTCTCGATGAAGGGCCCTAAAGGATGGAGTGTATCGCAGAAAACCACGATACACTACCCGCGCTTCAAGAGGATGTTGTAACGACACAAGTATCAATTTCACCAGTTACCTTGATTCACGTTGTTCAAACAGTAGTTCTCAGTAAACAAAAGTGTCTGGATGCTCAAGGTAACCGCTTTGAGTACTTGTTGTAGATTTAGAAGTTGAAAATGACTTAAATTCAATCTTTTAAGTATTTTTAAATCTTAAAACAAATAATAATCATTAATTTATTATTAATAGATTATTATTTTTAAAAGTTTATTTCTTTCTACCTTCATTGGTTCGTGTTGGTCGAATCGTGAAAAAAATTTACCGTATTTATAGAGTAAACATAAGGCAGAAAAAATTATATTTTCACGCAAAATTGACTTCTATAATGTAATAAAATTCATTTTTAAAAACAAATTATCATTTGACCTAATTAGTCGTGGATAAAAGTTATGAACATGTATCGAATTATTAACATGTTCTTATTGAAATCCACCCAACATCATTAATAATTTGTATGAAAAACACAGCACTAACAACTTACATGTAAGGTGGAGACGTTATAAATAACTATTCACCCTTACAGTAATTCTGTTATTAAAGTGATATATTATCCCGCGGAGCGGTGGATGTCTTCAGGGAAGATTCAGGTAGAAAACTTGCTTGCATGTAAACGTGTAGTCTCGTGTAGTAATCTCGTGTGAGAGAAACCGGATAGTTTAAACCAAGTTATTAATTTTAATGGGAATAAATTAACGTTTAACTGTATAATTTTTATATGTAAATCCATATTTTCCGTGATACCTGAAAGTTTTAAGGTTACCACGCCTGTGCGACGGGTTACATTCTAAGGCACCACCGTAAAGTAAATCACGTATTTTTCACTCATAGTGAAAATAATATTTAAACTAGCTGTAACCCAAATTGGCGGTACTTTTACATGTGTCGGTTCCTAAGGAATATTTATTTATGTAAAAAAGGATATAAAAAAATCGTATTTTTTTAAAATAATTACGTAAAAAAATACAATTAAAAAAGAGAAAAAAGTTACTATAAAGAATTACGGACATTACACGAAGTTACAGGGGCATACAGACATTGGGACGGACGGATGGACATACAACAAAATTATTATAATTGGGATGCTAAAGTTTGAATATACACAAGATGCATGCGATTTCGTAAAACGCCGAAAAATTGCCCAGGGCTAAAATCCTATCATCCCGGAATCCAGAAAATTGTGTGCCAGGAAAATTAGCACTGGTTGGGCATTTTCTGGATACCGGCCATCATTTTGCATTTGAACCGAAAATCCTTGGAAAGCCTAAGAGTCACCATACGCGTCATGTTAAAGAAGCACTCGAAATCTACGAGCACCCGATAAATATGAATAAAGATAATAGTCTCAAATTAATAACAGCATGTTATCCGGTGCTTCAAAGTCAATCTCGTCGCAGATTCCGCAGAGATAGTGATCAGACAATAGATGAAACATACACACAACACAAGATAACACATGATTTCGACACGGTATTGATAGCCAATACTTAAACACAACACTGACAACGTTCTCACCCTGCTTTTGATACGATATTGCAAGCCAATACTTATCCACAAAACCAACACTCACAATAGCACATCAGTCCTGATATGGACCCTACAATGGGATCCGAAAGGTCGGCCAGAAAGGTCGTTAAAACGCGTTACGCCAGAAGACACAAACCAGATTATTAATTAAACTAATTAATATAAATTATAAATATTAATTATACTTAGAAAAGGGGGTAATACCATATTTCTTTTACCGTACTACCAATACGCGGAGATCGTAGCAACAACAAAAATATTTCAAGAATTTTTGTGGTTTCAAGGAATGTAACTAACACCATTATATACAATTTACTTAAATAACAAGATAGATCATTTCTTCTTATGTCGAAATACACGAAAAACAGTACATATTTTGTTCTACGTGCATTGGATGTGTATTTGGAGTGCCAGCTTTATTACACTATGTGGCTTAGGTTTGTTTGTTTTTTTAAAATAAAATTTTGTAATTTTTGTTCTCTTGTATAGGTCTCTTGTATATATTTTTGTATTTGTATAGAAAAGTCTCACCTGTCTTGGATAAAAAAATTATCTTGGGTGCTCATTTAATTAAAATTTAAAAATGATAAAACAAATTTTTGAAGTCTTTTTTAGTTAATTTAACGGTGACGGCCGTGATGTATGAAAAATATTGAATTTAATACAAAACTATATCACTTAGAGCATGGACGTTTTCAGCACATAAAGATATCGTATTGAGCTGTCCAAACCCGTACATATCTCAATTTTAGCATCTTGTGGCCAAGACGCTTTCGGTAGAACTACGTCAATTAAGATAGGAAAACTACTAAGAAAACTTTTCCACGTTATATTTTTTGACATAACGTTTTATTTTCGGTTTTAAGCTTTGTAGTTGTGAAAAACCATTAAATTCCCCACTCGATGATATGCGATGAATAAAAAGAGTGAACAAGTGCGGTTGTCATGTTTGATTCATCAATTATCCACTGCGGCGTACTCCCCCTGTTTACCCCGCATTAATTATTAAAAACTTTTCAGTATTAAAATATGTAATCCTAGTCGATCTGTAAAATGTGTAATTATCCATGTTTGTCAGGCGTATTAATAGCTAATATTGATGAACGTATTGTTTGCAGAGCGCGTTATCGACATCGATAGTCCCGAGCCGATGAGCTGCGCAGCTTGGTCTTCTCGATTCTCCAAAATGGTTCAACCGAACCTGGATTACATCGGTAAGACTATTTTCTTATTATTTATTTCTGGCAGAAATCTTGATCTAGTTCTAGATCATTCTTGAACGGGAACCGTCCTCTTCGGAAATTGAGCATCAGTTATCTTTCCATCTTTTTGGCGGTCTTCCTGGCATGCGATTTCCCATGAATATATTTTGGACAACCACATGGAAAATTATTATACCATCCATCCTATCCACGGGGTCCCTCCAGTACCTCATCAAATGATGTCTTTTGTCTGACAGCTCCATCTTATTTCAGAGTTTCTAACCTTGTCCTTGAGATTCCTCTCTATCTGTAGACCGCAGTACTCTCATATCAGACGTCCGAAGAAGGCTTTTGATCCTTACTGCATCAGTCCCAGTTTCTATACCGTATGTCATGATGAGCTTAACACGGGTTTTGAAAATTCCGTCAGCATGTGCTTGTTCCTCCAGGACTAGCTTGCAGAAAATTAATTACTATTCAGTTACAACAAAATTTAATGTAAAGCCGTTAGTGCGATAGATTTTCTTTTACAAAATTATCCTGTAATATTCACATATAAACACATTTAGATTAATCTTTATTAAAAATACGTTGAAACAATTATTATATATCTAAACGACCGACAAATGTATATCTAAACAACAATCTACAAATATACATCATGCCTATTGAACGACAAAGAGAGAAAAAACAATTAATTTAGATGCTAACAAAATTGATATTAAACTATCATTCATACTTAATCAATATTTAAAGTTAAAATTACATAATATAAAATGTAATATTCTTAGAAGTTTTTTAAAATGTATTTAATTACTTTTTTATACATAAATACACACATACAGAGTGTAACAAAGCTAGTCTACAATATTTACAGATGGCTTTCTGCTTTCGTTATGAGTAAATGTTCAAGTAAGCACGACCATCAATAATTATGGTTATATTCGACATTTACATTTATTTTCAATGTTTCTTTTTATTTTATGTAAGACTTTTAACTTTCATTAAAGTCACTTTAATACAAGTTTTTTAAAGTGACTTTAATTGAAAATTATGTAAAGTTTTTATAATTTTATTTAACTGGAGAAAATTATTATAATCCAACATTTTACTGAAAATTAGTCAGGAATTTTAAAAAAGATGTAAACTTGATGGATATCTCAAAAATGCATGTGTCAAATGCACATTTTTGACTCATAATGAAAACAGAAATCCACCTGTTAAGTAAAGTAAATAGCTCTCAGTGGCGTGCAGCGCATACAAGCAAAATGCTGTGTATTAGTAAAGATTCTGGGAAACAAATATGAATTAAATAATCCTCATCCTAAGAAAAAATTGATATGAAATTCTAGCCGTAATTCTTCTTACGTGTAGAAGTTTTATTTCTGTCGTTTCTGTTTAACGTAACGTATCTACTTTTTTTTCCGATTTAAAATTCTACCCGTAATTCGTCCTACGGCTAGAAGTTTTATTTCCGACTTTTCTGTACCGAAATTCATGTCAATTCTTAATTTATCTCACATGTTAGCAAACAAATTTGTTCCATAGATCTAGTCAAGTCGAGAAAAAACTCGTCCTGAACTGTACATTTAATATAGGTATATAATCGGTCACAGCAAAACCTAAGTTTATACCCACTGCACGCCACTGGTAGCTCTGTTACATCTGTATATTTGTGTAAATTTAAATTTAGGTATTTTTAAGGTTGTGTTACTGTCATGTAGGTTACGTTTTGCTAAAAATCAATACCGGCAAGACACCTGCTTTACATCAAACATTAACTTTGGTTATTTTTCCGGAATGAATTAAGGGAATAAAATTATTGAGCGTTATAACGTAATTTAAAAACCACTCAATTTCGAGACTGCCAGTCGAGACGAATGTAAAACTGTGGAATACAAAATATATCTATATATGTAACTTGCTAAAAATTCTTTTCAAAACACTTATTTTAGTTGATTTTTACACCTATATACTTTTTACTTTATCTCCTTACTTTGAATTTCTTTAATAATGTGGGTATTTGATAATGAAAAATTACGTTTGCGGTCGAGGGACCCCCATCAGGAACGAAGTTGCTTACGCCTTTTCTTCAATTCCGAATATAATTCGATATGGAATATATAAATCTTGAGTTTTAAACACGACCTAGTTGATAATAATAGAGGTTTTTTCTCATAATAAGGATGGTGAAAAAGTAAAATATAATTGGATCATTTTGGTTACCGCTAAAACGAGAGGATTCATTAAAAGTAAATAAATGTAGACATTTAGAATGTAGACTAATTATCTACACTTCACGTATCTACATAAAACAACAATCATAATTGATTTTCATATATTTATTGTAAATTAAATCAATGGCGATCAACACCCGTCATTGCACAGGAATTAAAAGGTGAATGTTGCCTTTGGTTTACGCAGGCTCTAAATATCTAATTACTATATGTATATGAACAATTTAGTCCTGGGAAAAGAATGCTGAGATATCCGAAGTAATGATGTGGGACGAGTATATTTTCTAGAGTGCAAATGAAAAAAAATTGCTTTGTGTTCAGTATAAAAAATGCATATTTATATGGGTAGAGAAGGGAAGAACTGGTTGCGGTAAGGTAGGAGGATGCAAGTGTTTTATATTTAAGAATACTATGCAATTTTTGAAAGGATGGCATTTAATATAATATTAAGAGTTTTAATCCAAAAAGTGATAATGATCGGTCAAAGAATGTGGATTTAAATAATATTTAAATATATAATTTTCATTTCTTCTTTTTTTTAAATTTTCTTTATACGTACGTACATTGATACATTAAAAATATGGGAAAGTATGCATTGAAGTATTTTTTTGGGCATCTCCAGGGCTCACAATCTGTCGCAGGCTGGTTAAAGTGATCACTTTACTCAATTTAATGTTCACCGGTTTTATCCGTGATCGAACATACATCCATTAAATTTGTAAAATTGTTTATATGGTATTCATATAACTCTCTTACTCTATTCAATACAATTGCTCTATTGTTATTTTCGGTTGAAATGTGACATTCTAGTTTAAAAGCCAGCTACCGAACCAACGTCATAGTGTAATCATGTAAGAATATATAAAGAAATATTTGATTTTATGTGTTGTATGGATTCAGGTTACTATAAAAAAAATTAACGTTGTGTAAGAGTGACTTTTTCAATGATAATAGGGTATATGAAAGAATGTAAATGTCAAAACAATATATACTATTTATATATGTATGTACGACACATTCTTACAACATGAAAGAAAAATAACCAACATTATAAAGATGTAGACATAATCTAAAGATCTCCGAGTTTCTTATACGGGGATCATCGTGCAAATTTATATCAGATAAAGAAGGAAAACAAATAGCTTCACTGAGAACCTGGTACAGCAAAACAAGATCCGATATTTTCCATTACTTTCTTTTTTCTTCTTCTTTCGATTTCTCGTCAGGTCCTTCCGACGTTGGCGATCACTTGTGTGGCGATCACTCAATTAATCCTCCTCCCGTCTGATTCCGGTCTACTCTCTGATGTAGGGCATCCAGGACATATGCTTTCCACCAACTCCCCGCTGTCCTACTATCTAGCCCTCGAGTATAAGTCAGAGTAGGCGATGTTTTTTCCCCACCTAGAATATGATCCATATGAGAAATCTTCTTCATTCAAAACACTTTAACATTCGACAGTAAATCTCTACTGGTTTCAGCTCTCTGTGTGGCTGACGATTTATGAAGTATTCTCTGGTGTACCCACATTTCAAATGCTTCCAACCTATTCATAACATTTACTTTCAGAGTCCATATTTCAGAGCCATATTAGAAAACTGACGATATGTAACGTTAAAGAGTTAAGGTTATTATTACGGTCGTTAGATATATTTATGTGCTTAATGAAACGAATATTTTGACTTTATGATATTATTTTAAGAAAACAATTTCCGGCCCCCATAGTTCGATCTCACGTATGTTAGGTAGAATGAAAGATAGCATACCTATCCAAAGGAAATCTCATTCATTTCATCAGATTTGACAAGACAAAAATATTATCAATAGAACCGCGCCATATACCTAGATTAGTGAGAGAAGAATATACAAACATTCTAATTTCAATAGAGATGACAGTTACAAACTACCAGGTATTTGGCGCCCTGTTCTCACGACTTTGATTCCACTTTACGAGACGTTACAGAAAAACCCTAAGATGTAATTAGTAATATTGCACACTGGCGACCTCTATCATAGAAAAAGTGAACGCTCCACAATAAAGTGCATATAATTTACGACCTTGGAAGAAATAATCAGTTCCGCCTCCACCCCTGCGGTGATAGGGCGCTCTCCTGATGACGCTGGATAAGACTTCAGCAAAACATCGAGATTTGTTTATCAGTGAAATATATGTATCGTATAAAATATCCGTTTCCTTGAACACGTAAACATATGTAACATTTTAGCATTCTCTGCCAAAGTTTCAGGTTATCATCGCGGAGGAAGGATTTCATTTTATTAATTGCAGCAGCACGTGCTATTTATATTGTGCTTATATTGTACTTCAGTATCTGGGTCAAGTGTTAGTGTTATGATACAAGAGTTATTTTCTATAATTGTCTATTTTCTAAATTGAAATTTGAATGCTCTTGAAATGTCCGCACAGCTCCAGAGATACAGCAGAATGCCGTGTGCAGCGTCTTGTCCGACATGTTTTCCCTCGGAATGACTATTTGTGCTATCTTCAACAATGGGCGTCCTCTCATTCAAGCCAACTATTCGGCTTCCAACTACAGCAAGCAGATGGAGCTGGTGAGTCAACTTATTTAATTTATGTGCCAAATAGTAAACAAATTCGTATTTTGTTTAGAGGTCTAATTGAATATTAATCAGAGTATCTGCTTGCGTGTTCCATCCCGCGAAGCTACAAGTTTTGCAGATTTTGCCCTGGAAACTGCCACTTAACACCTTTTCTTCTCTACTGCAAAGGCATCCTAATCTAGCAAATAGATATGAGCATTTAGTGGTTTTTGCCACTTATATTTATAGTTTTCACATATCTTAAAAAATATTTTAAAAGACAACTACTGAGACTTAAAAAAAATAGTGTTTTAATATAGAGAAGTCATTTGTAGAAAGTACTTTTAATTAAATTATCAACTTCCCGCTTATTTTCTCAGGTCTCGGAGTAAATTGTTTTATGGGATTGTGAAATAAGAAAAATAAACCCACTATGGAAAGTTCAAAGTAAATACATTAAGTGTAATATCTAAAAAATACATTTTTACTTGAAGAGACTCGGTGTAGGACGAAATTTAAAAAAAAATAGTGTCTGTTATTAAAAATACTTTTATTTACTAGAGGATTGAATAATGCTTGAATAAATACTTTAAATGCTATATAAATGCATCTTAAATATAAGTATGGGGGACATTATTCCGCTATGTCCTAATCCCCTCGCCTAAAAAGGGTTTAGTTCATTTCTGTACAATTTCATATTCTGTGGTATAAGCCAAGCGAACAGTGATATATTCACATATCTCTCTCTCTCTCAGCCACAATTGTTCCACTGCTGAACATACGCCTCTTCTAAAACCTTCCAATGTTTTCTATCTTGGGCTATCTGTTGCCATCTGTCTACCTTTTTTGTGGTCCTCGGACCAAACAAGCAGTAGAAGCTGACCCAGAATGGGCGGCTACAAACAGCGTCTGTTCCCCGTATTAGGAGTGGCTGAAATCACATACTCACCAACTGGCAAGCGTGGAGTTTAAAAGCCAAAAACTTTCAAAAGAAATCTCGTAAGGTAATTTTTTTAAATAAAGATGCTAAAACGGAATGCACATCACATCAATATTCTTACTATTTTTAAAATAAGCTAAACGCTTCAGCTATGAAAATAGGAGTAACTTGCTGGTGTTCTGAAATGGGGCTCGAACCAACGATCACCAGATCACTAGGCGAGCATCATAACTACTACACCAACAAGCTACTCATAAATATTTGAATTCAGATAAAATTTAACGAATTCAATGTATATATTAAGATTTGTATTATTTGTTGCAATATTTTAGAAAAGAGGATGGATATGTAGGAAAAGAGGAGGAATATATGAAAAAAGGATGGATACATATGAAAAGAGGAGGCTCTGAAATATACTTCATACATATTTCATCGGCTGATTTTAACTTCAAAGGCAACTATTAACATAAGTGGTCCCTCGTGGACTCCGAGGTTTACGCTTAATATAAAAAATGTTTCTTAAGCAATTATTGCGGTGTATTCATCTGAAAATAATTCGAAAAATAAAGTAAACGAGATCAACTAATCGATAGTAATTGAAAGAATTGCATATGAATTTTTTTAGACGTACACCGTTACCATACTGAAAGGTAATATAGATTCTATATTTAAAACGTGATAGCAAAAATACATTTTTAGCTTATCAACGTTTACATTTAATTATTATTTGTTTTTTTCTTATGTTGACTCTCTACACCAGATTTCATTATTTGGATGTATTATGTAAACTGTGTATTTAAAAGAAAATGAATATAAATCTATGGGGCCAAAAATACCCAATATTCAATATAAGTATTAAAATATATTATATCCATCAAATTATAAAAATATTTGAAAAATGTTCGTTGAATCTCTGAAAAAAAATAACATGTATAAATACTAACCAAATTGATAATTTAACTTTATCACTTAATACTGTTGATTAAATAAATATTTTTTAACGATTTTTAAAAAATTTCCTGTGTTTTAACAATCATATGTTTATACAGGGTGTCTCGTAGCTTTGGGAAAGTCTTCTTCATTTGATTTGGAATACAAAATATCCTTTGCATTTTGGCACCAAATGGAATCCACAAATTGCACCTATATTTTTTCAGTATGCGTAATTGATGCGTTACTTTTATAATGCTTATATGCTTTCACAATAAATAATCGTTACTGAAGTGTAGCACTTCACTATGTTATGGCATACTATCCTTATTTGTATTTCTTTTACATTAACTATTTTAAAATAGAAATTTTGTTCGAAGAATTAAATGAATGTATTTGAATTACGTATTTTGGTACAAATTCGCAACCGGTTTTGGTTATTTTCAAACAAATGGGAAAAAAGCGGTATCTACACATTAAAATGCAATGAATATGATGCGAAGTGAGCAGATAAAACCACCAGAAATTTTAAAACGAGAATTGGGGGGAACGAAGGACTTCTTCAAAAAGAGAAAAATAATGTTGTGGTGACATCATTAATATAATTAATAAAAATGAACTATGTTTTCCCCGTTTATGATGAAAAATATCAACATGTTTCGGAACATGAATACATAGGTGGTAAAAACAAAGTTCATTTTTATAAAATATGTCATTTAATTTACACTGAATCCAACTTTTAAATACACACAGGTTGAGTTAAATTTATCAATACTATAGTTTCGAGAGGAGCAGTCCCTTTCACCATCAGATGTAATTTATAACTGTTGTAATTTGTAGTGTTGCACCACAAAGTCATATTAAACATGAACTCTGTTTATGAAACAATAATTATTCACAATTCTCAAATCCTTTGTTAGTTGGGCCATAGTTTAAAAAAAAGTTAATTATTCTTTTAAACATATTAGTGTAAATGAACTCTTCAAACTATTCGCTTAAGAAACAATAGAAATTATCAAAATATTATAATCAAAAATCAATTCACTTAAAATAATAATAATAACCCCCTGTAAATCACATTACGTTTCACATAAATATTCCCTTATTTTTACATCTCCCGCCTCACTCTGACCTTTACATCTCCACCAATAGCCTCGCTTCACAATACCTAATTGTATATTAAACGCCCAAATTGCTCGGATGAACACAACCGCTAACAGTGCACTAGCCCAACTGTTGAATGCATAAACTGCAAAAAAACCAACAAGACTGTATCTCACAAAGTCCACATACCACACTGCTACAGACACAGAATGTCCAACCCTAAAAAGACAACTTGAATACTAAAAAAGAAAAATTAACTATCAGCTATAGCAACCAAAAACACAAGATGAAAACAAAACAAATCTCAAAATACTTTTCTTTAATATCCAAAGCCTCAAGCCAAAAGTGAATGAACTGAACAGTATATTACAAAACAAAATGCCACACATTCTCGTCCTTACAGAAACATGGATGAAAATACACGAAACTGAGTTTTACAAAATTAATTACTATAACGGGGGTCGCTCTTGCAGAAACAGCAAAGGTATATAAAGAGGAAACATATAAAAATGTAAACAATCTATTAAAAATTAAAATAATCAAACAAAAAATTAACATCTTAACTATCTACAATGCAAGACAAAGAAAACGAAAGCGACTACATACAATACCTTAAACAAAACATTTCAAATATATAGAATAAAGGTCAGAAAATTTTATCGTTGGCGACAAAAATCAATCTACTAAAAAATGACAGATCCGTAGAAGACTATAAAAATGTACTTAAAAATGATCGAGGCGATAACACAATAATAGACCATGTTTCTACAAATATTATACACAAAAAAAAAAACACCAACACTCGAGCTTACAGAAACCCCTTTAATTTTTTATAAATCAATTGAGATTGAATTCGAAATACGAGCGAAGACAGAAAACAGAAAACAAGTAATAAAAAATAAAATTCACAAAATACACCAAAATTATCAACACTACACTAGAACGGCTCAAAACTACCACATAACTCAAGCCAAAACAAAAACAGAATAATCACGACTAATTTGTAACGGATTAAAATTATACAACGACAGACCAAGCGATTGACTACCTACTAACAATTTCAGAATAAGTGACAAAAATGCTAAAAATTATCCATAGACCTTTCATATTTAAAAAATATATACATATTCTAAGTTAATTTAAACAAAGCTTGTAAAAGAAACGAAAAGATGTGAAAAATTTGTATAAAAATAAGTAACAAAAATCTTCAAACAAAAGATATACTATCCACCTTGATAGCTGTCAAGTTTCAAGTTCCAAAAAGAACCGTCAGAAAAATGACGGAAATTTTACATCCCCTCCCTCTTGTTGTAACACCCGTTATACTGACAAACAATAAAATGTACTTACACCACGTCATTGCAAACATGTTCAAATAATGGCCACAAATGGGGATAGAGTCACCTGATCTAGCAGATTCCGACCTAACCGATACAATGAAATTCAGCCTAAACGAACACTAAAATGTCCCAGAGCCGTACTCACCAGACAAATATGAGGGTAAAAGATCATCGATAGTCTCTCCGAGGTGTCGAATGGCTTATCGGTGCCTGGATCGCCAAGTTTCTCTGAATACATTGCCTTAACGTAGGGGGAGGTTCACAATTAGCCGTCAAGTGATAAGGGTACGCGTGACCTGTCTGACTAATATAGAAGCAAGTACCATCCTTATGCTTTTCAAGGTAATATTTCAAACAATATGGCCATTTTCCTATTTCATTATGGCGCCTGGTTCACATTTCACATTCACATTTCCATGTATTATTATTGGTGGCATATTTTTTGTTTGCTCGAGTAAGAATAAAAAAATTATAAAATTACCAGCCAGATTTCACATAATTCACGTAAAAACGCAGATGTAATTGTATGTCATACCATTTGAATACGTACCTAAATATACATTTTTAAATGTATATATATACTGTTATAATACCTATTTAAATGTGTATTTATATACTGTTATAAACACCTACCTATAAAACTCAATGTCTCTCTGTCTTTATGTTCTCTATTCAAATCTACACCGCTTCAATATCCGATTCGACTCAAAATTTGCATACTTATGCTTTAGTAGAAATATACATAAATGTGCGATATTTCCCTCTCCCCTTTTACCCGTTCCCCACCCGATGACATATTTTAAATGCAAATCTGTACAGTTCAACGATCGGATATAAAATTTTCAGACACATTCGTTAGGACCCGGCGGGTAACATAGGTGACATTTCCTCCCTCCTCTTTTATCCCTCCCTCTCCCACTGATATATTTTCAATGCAAATCTGTACCGTTCCACCGATCGAACACTAAATTTTCAAACTTATTCTTTAGGACTCGGCGGGTCAAATAAGTGACACTTTCTCCCTCCCCCTCCCCGTGATATATTTTCATTTTCTAAATCGTTTATTTATCCAATAAATCTACATCTTTTATTTATCCTTTTTTGTTAAGACCCTTCGGGTAACATAAGTGACATTTCCACTCTTTTCCAGACATTTCCCCTGATATATTTTCAATAAAAATCTGGACCGATCAGACTCAAATTTTGCATACTTATTTTTAAAGACCCAGCGGGTGATAAAGACAAATTTACCCCCTCTCCTTTTACCCCGCCCCTCACCATATATATTTTTGACCAATCTGACCCTTATTTAGCATACTTATTCAATTATCGTAAATTTTGTATATGATTATATAGGAGTCAACGGATAACTTAAGAGACATTTCCCTCCTCCCCCTTTTCCCCACCCCCGCCGTTGATATATTTTCTGCACAAATCTGATCTGCACCCTTTGACCGATCTGACCCAAATTTTGCACACATATTTTTAAGGACCTGAAGAATAACATCATTCATTTCAAAGATCAAAGATCATTTCCTTCCTCCTCCTTACGCCACTCCCATCCCCTATATATTTCCTGTAAAAATATGCACCGTTTGACACAACATTTTTATAATTATTATTTAGGACCCGACAGATAACGTGAGTGACATTCTCCCTCCTAACCCTACCCTCTCCCTTGATATATTTTCTGTACAAATCTACACAAATTATCTATCCGTTTATTCTTGTTTATTTTTTATGACCCATCGGTTAACAAAGGCGACATTTTCACCCTCCTCCTTTACTCCTACTCCCCTTAAAATATTTTCAATACAAATCTGTATCGTTCTACCGAATTTTGCATATATATTCCTTAGAACCTGGCGGTACACATTGGTCACATTTCCCCCTCTGGACATCCCATCCATTCCAGCATCGATTAAATGGAAACACTGTTTTTTTAGTTTCTTCGCAAAACAGTGGAACCTTTGTGTCCCCTCACAAACTTATTTTTAACTTAATTCTCAACCCGTGCAACGCCGGGTATGAACAGCTAGTTTGCCAATAAAATAAGTGCGTTTTTGGAAGTTCATTTTAATTTTAAAAAGCTGAACGATTTTCCTACGATGTGAAGTGCATAGTGAATAGGTTATCCGATGTATGATGGAGACTGAACTTCTGATAAATGTTAATAAATCGAAAGTGATATTCGATACAAGAGTGATTAAGTGTTATATACTGGAAATAATGTGAATATTTGGAACAAGTTAACAATCCCCATAAATAAGAATGCAAAGCACAAACATTAATAATACACTGTTTAAATAATGCGAAGACCTCCCTGTTAAATAAATATACCACTATAAAATAATCATTATGCATATCACAAATAGCACTATGAAGAGGAAAAACTAGCAAATCATAGCCCCAAAACTCGGAAAATCACAAGCATCTCAGTGTGAAAAAAATATTGGTACAATTTCTACGGAGCAAGAACAACAGAAAACACAGGAACACGATTGTTCAATAAAATATCGGAGCACGTCAAGAATATCACTGAACCGTTAATGCATCCCTGTACGAAGGAAGTAGTGCTTGCGTGAGAATTAATGGGACATTCACATCATGGTTTGATATTACAAAAGGTGTCAAACAGGGATGCGTAATGTCACCATGGCTTTTCAACCTGTATATGGATAATTGTATGAAAGAACTGAAGGAACTAGAAGTTGGAGTGAAAATGGACGGACTCACCATATCCAGTCTGCTATACGCAGTATTAGTGGCTAACAGTGAAGCTGATCTGCAGTGCTTGGTATCCAGGATGTCCGATGTATGCATGCAGAGTGAACTTCTGATGAATGTCAGCAAATCGAAAGTGATGGTATTCGAGAGAGACGAAAGAGTGACTAAGTGTGATGTAATTATAAACAACGAATGCTTAGAACAAGTGAACGAGTTTGTGTATTTGGGAAGTATGTTTAGTAGAGACGGCAAGGCTGAGAATGATATCGAAAGGAGAGTAACTGCGGGAAACAAAGTTAATGGTGCACTAAATGCAATTATGGCCAATAAGAATCTGTCAAAAGAAGCAAGACTAGCGGTACATAATGGCGTTCTAGTGCCAACCCTTATGTATGGAAGTGAAGCCTGGAATTGGCAAAAGAGGAATGAAAGTAGACTAAATGCGGTGGAAATGCGGTCACTAAGACGCTTGTGTGGAAAATCTTTGGTCGATAGAGTGAGGAATGAACAAATTAGAAGTGAATGCAATGCTAGCTGTAGTGTGGTAGATAGAATAAAGAAAGGAGTGCTGAGATGGTTTGGTCATGTGGAACGTATGAACGAGGAAAGGATGGTTAAGAAAATATATGAGGCGAATGTTGAAGGCAACAGGAATAGAGGGCGTCCGCGAAAGACCTGGCACGATCAGGTACTACAAGTATTTGAGGATGGCCCTGTTAAAAGCCGCAACAACCGTAGAATGTGTATGAGAAGATGTATGAATGTGGCCGAAGCAAAAGTGGTGTGCCAGGATAGAAGAGTGTGGCGTTCAATCCTCTCTGCCTACCCCTGCAGGGAAACGGCGTGATGGTTAGTTAGTTAGTTAGTAAGGAGAGGAAAGAAAATAAGAAAATTCCTACTTAATAACTTGACTCTGGAAATTCAGGCAAATAATCACAGTGACTTCAATGTTTTTTTTTTCTATATTTATTTTGAGCTGTTCCATGATTTTTTTATCTTCATCGCAATGAGTCATATTGATGTTAATGTTTTTCTATTCTATAAAGTGAAACCTGTTAACTAAATATGCGATGTTATTATGTAAGAAAATGGAAAAGAAAACATGTATACCAAGAGTTTCAAACTTAACATTAATATGTGCGTATTATTATTGTCGTGGCTTTATTGCAAACTCACCTCACCATTGTCGTTGTGCTTCAACAACATTCTCAACTTTAAACCACAACTTTAAAATGACATTGCGCTCCGCTAATAATAACCTTATCCCCGCCATTTTGTTTGACAGTTTCGCTGTCGCGTGATGGCGCATTCTTGCGGATAACATTCTCGATAACGTCGTATGTACTACATATCTTTACTAATTCGATTCAACTTCGAAAGAGACCACAGATAATAACTTTTAAAGTGCGCATACATTTTTGAAGTCCCTCTTTATATACAGTCATATCTACATAAAATGTTAAATATATCTCGTGTTCCTTCTTCAATAAGTGCAGGCTCAGTATTCGTTTGTAAAATTAATCCAAATAAACTGTGTCTGTATGCTTTGAACTCAAATGAGAAAAACATGTTTTTTTATTAAATATGTTTTTCTATTAAATATACATTGGAACTTCGACTTACGAACGTTAATTATTTTGCAAACATACCTCAAAATACTTGTATTTATGTATTTCAAAGCAAATTTCCCTATAATACGTTACGGAAACTCAATCAATTCGTTCCAATATCCAAAAATATTCATTTCAAAGTAATTGTACAAAATATACGTAGATTTTTGTTGTAATCAACTTAAATGGAATAAAAAATAAATAAAAATACTAATATGTTCTATTTTAAGTTGCACAACCATTGTGTGTTTTATATTCCATGTGTAAATTTACTCATTCGCTATCCGCCATCCGCAGTATAGGTCTCTTTGTTTGCCTAACTCGCAATCACTTAGTTCGAGTCTACATACCAAGATAGGTTTAGAGTTTAATGAAAAACGATGGAAACATGGATTATATCGCTGTGTCTGATGTGGTTTTATATATATTTTAACAGTAAAGAGAAAAATCAACACGGGCAGAATTGAAAAATTCCTAGAAAAATAATACTTAATCGGATAATAAAAATAAATAAAATTGTAATCAAAACTAATATTTCATCAATGAAATATCATGTTAGTAACTGTTGCTGAATTTTAGAGATCTTTGAATAGACCAACGAATTAAGTAGGTACCTACGTAAACAGTGTATCGTAGTATATATAGTGTATCATGTATATACAGTGTATCGTAGCTAGTAGCAAAAACTTCCGAGGAGTCTTCTTCATTCAATTTTTGAAAAAAATTTCCTCACTCTTTAAATGAAATGTCACCAGTTAACGGATAAGCGACCTCAAATTTTGCATTTTTTGTTTTTTAAGATTTTTTTGTGAGGTTTTTATCATTTTATTTTACTTGATTTAAAGAGGATATATTTTTAAAATTCTATATAAGGTACTTTTATGATACGTCAACGTTTTACACAAGGCAAGTTTGAAAATTTAAAAAAATGTAAACTTTGATATCGCTTATCTCCGTAACTGTCGACAGTCAACAGTATAAGTTTGGTTACAATAACATAAGGTTTGTGAACGAGTATTTCTAGATAGTTTATAGAATGAAATGGACGATAAGAAGTCAGGGGTATCCAAATTATTAAAATTAATAATCTAATGCAAAAATATTAAATCGCCTATTGTGTGTCTGTCGCTAAGTTCGATAAGGCGTTTCTCAAGCTGATTATAGTTTATATGCTCAATGGTATTTCATAATCTTTGTTGAAATATCAACAAAACTTTAATTGATCTTTTCCTATTGTGTGAATGTGAGTCGAATAATTTGGAGTCGATGATAGATAATAGATAACGGGAAACCGAAAGTTTTTTCCGAGTTTTTCGATCTCAGGCCTGCGGGACCCTTAGCCCGGGATTTTCGAAATTGATGCGAAAAATAATATTTATAAGAAAATAACGGCCCTTGCGTCTCACAACCACCAAACGTGCTATCGCGCTTTGTGCCGGTCCGGCCGCGCTCACTCACAGGCGTATATGAAGTAGAAACGTCCTTAAATTCGTCGTAAAAAAACGTCGATTTAATTACTATTATTGATGACAAACAAAGTTTTCACTAACTTTGTATTTTTTTGTTTGTCACTTATTTAAATAATTATACTTATAACCTATAAAAATATAATTTTAATTTAATAAAGGTGATATAAATTACGTATTTGTAGGATTTTAAATAAAATATAAGTAGGCTGGATTTTTTTTTCTTTGATTAAAATTTAAAAAATTTCCAGCATATGTTTAATAAAGTTATCCAGCTTAATAAAATTCAAATAAATATATTGTAGGTAATTATACTGTGTACTTTCAATTACATTAGTTTTTCCTAGTTTATAGCTATAGCTCTCTTGGCCAATCCCCGGGCCCACTCCGGGATTTCGGGATTGGCCTTCCCTAATCGCGGAATCCTGGGATTGGAAAAATGCTCCGGAATTATATTCCCTAGCTACAACATTCCAACTAACTTCTCACTATACACAATATGTATCTAATATGAGAGAATGAATATATAGATATATGTATTCATTATCTGTCCCTACACCAAGGGTGTATTGTGTCTACCTATAAATGTATACTGTGTGTCCCTATTAAATTGTATTCATGTTAAGCAATCTCACAATTACATCTTTGAACTATCGAGATCCGTCATACTTGTTACTATCAGATGAATATACACCCCTTCTCTACGTTAGCAAATTTGAGGTCGAATTTCAGCAAGATCGTGTTGAAATCATGAAAAATAAAGTACCGCACAGTTTCATATATTATTTAATATATTATAGAGACTATTTTAAAACAATACCTTTTGACCTGATGTACAATATATGTGGTTAGAAAAGTAAAGGCAGCAATATTCTAATAAATTATAATGTACTGAAATAGAGATTTTATATAAAACATGATTTTGGAAGGGATAGATCTATAAAAGCTATAATTCAGTCCATT
Source organism: Agrypnia vestita (assembly GCA_016648135.1). Classification (NCBI taxonomy): domain Eukaryota; kingdom Metazoa; phylum Arthropoda; class Insecta; order Trichoptera; family Phryganeidae; genus Agrypnia; species Agrypnia vestita. The sequence goes on from JADDOH010000560.1 coordinate 55,470, forward strand.
AGAAATTAGTAATCCTTGGTGACGGCATTCAAATTATTTTTTTATAATTTTTTGGTGATTGCTGCCTTTGCTTTTATACTCCACATAAACCCTTTTTATAGGGACGCCTTCATCTCTACAATCTATTAAAAATTTTCGATTAGCCTAAACAAAGTGGTAAAAAAGGTTGCTCCATGCAATTTGATCGTTATTAATTTTTTCTTTAATTCGCTTTAGATTGACGATCAGGTGCATCTGATTCTGCCTCGCATTCCTAGCGGACTCCAGGAAGCAGTCACCAGGCTGATGTCGCGCGACAGTAACCCTAGACCGACATCTCAACTACTGTCAATGATCAAATACTTTGGGTAAGTTCTGTATCCTGTCTAATTAGGAAATAAATGGCTAATTATATGATATATAAGCAGAGTCGTTGAAAACAAAAAAAAATCTTAGTACCCAAATGCTATCTATATACAGGTGTAATAGAACTAGTCCACAATATAATTATGCCGTGATTATGAATCTAAAATGTTCAAGCAACCATGACCTTTACAGAAATTGAAAATATATTTTTTTAAAGGCGTTTATAATTTAATTTGAGTTGTATTGATACGAATGAATTTTTCATAACTAATTTAAGTTATCCTAACGATATTTCAACTTTTTGCAAAAAATAAGTCAGATGTTTGGAGTGGGTATACAATATCAAAAATGTTTGTATACAATATCAAAAATTACTATCAATTCATTGTTGCTTGAATATATATAATCTGAAAAATATTGTATATATTGCGTAATAATATAAAAATATTTAGCTATTGCCTAATAAAAATCTGATCATGTCTGGGTTTCAAACTGAGTACTGATATTAAAACTCCAAATTAAAACTCGATAGAGATATTATCTAATCTATAGAATAAATGCGAATAATAAAAATATATGCCTTGAACTTGTGAAAAAAGGCTACGTCAAGTGGCCAACTCTTAGCGACGTAGAGTTTCAAGTCTTCGCACGTGTCAATTTTTTTTTATATAGGTAACCAAAAGTCATAACGTTGTATGGAGTATTGTAGATATATGATACTTTTTCAAACGGCGCAGTATTATAAATCATTTTAAATACATAAAACTACTCTGTGATATGAGTAACGGAGTTATGTACATATAGTTGAGGTAATCATCCGTGAGGATTTGAATTGACGTTTGTATTTAAATGCCGTCTGTACTATTTTTATTTTAAATAAAATATTGATTTGTATATTGTGCTAGGTGACATTTATGCATTCTTGTCGATTGCATGGATCAGTCCTATTAAACTCAAGCAGTGATCTCTAAATAAATATTTATATAACTCTATTTATCTCATCACTAGTTATAACCTGTCCAAAAATGACAGTACTTTTACATGTCGGTTCCTAGGGAAAAAGTATTTGTTTATTTATATAAAAAAAGGAAAAAAAGGAATAAGAAAAAATATTATATAAAGAAAAAAATTAATAAAAAAAGAATTTACGAAAAAAATTTTACGTAAAAAAATTAAAAAAAATATATATATATACTATAAAGAAGTTACATGAAGTTAGTTACACGAACAGACGGACGGACAGGCAGAGAACGAAATTATTATAGGTAATTGGGATATCATCTCATCTCATGAAGACGTGTCTTTACATCTTGTTTCCATTTTAATTTTTAAAAGTGGTTCGCAACATTAGTCACCTGGTCACGTCCCATTCGTCTACAGTTTTCCAATACACCGCGCTTATCCTGCGCGACCGATAGGGCAGATATCTTTTCACAATCGTGGCACCCCGCCCACGGCGAGTAATAGCAAATTGCGGGTGTGGGAACACGGCCTTGGGGGTTTTATGTCAACAAAAGTGTCGTGTACGTGCTGTATTTGGTAAACTTGTTCTTATGCTTTTACAAACATTCAACATGTGAACCGCATGCACATAACTTGCGCACCGTTTCAAAGGAGCTTTCACAGCTTTGTGATTCAAAACAATGATAGCAATCTGGTTTTAAAATATAAAAAAGAAAAATACACTTATATAAAACAATCAAGATCAAACGGTGAGACCTATGTGCGCTCTTAAAAAAGATATAAAATTGTTAAAATTAAAAAAATATGGTATCATTTGTTTATAACAAATTTATTTGGTTTCTATGTAAACATTTTATACATCTAGAGATCATTAAATTGGATGAAAAACATAAACTTTTTTACCTCTACGTGGATTTAATTATAGTTTTATAGTTTACTACTTAAGTTTCGAGAGTGGTAATAACAGAATCTCTCATCGAGGTGAAGTATTAAACTGACTGCTTTCAAACATTTTTTTTATATAGGTGGAAATAATAAAATGATTAGGTACTGACAAAATGAGCCAGAGTGACTGGTGTAGAGGTGGTTGTAACGGTAAATATTAATAATTAACATGTAATAAAATGAATAATTTTGAAAGTTTAGAAGTTTTAACTCTGGTATTAATTTGCTTAATAATATTACTCTCACTAAATTTTCTCCTATTTTCCCAATATTACCATCATTACCATCTTAACACCAGTAACACCACCGGCTTATTTTATCTGTAACCTGTACATAATCAATCAATTGTTTGTGTTTCCTCCTAATCAATTTAAAAATAAATTTGAACGTTGTCAGCTTAATACGTTACCTGTTGATGAGAGATTCTGTAACTCTCGCAACTTAAGTAGTAAAATATAAAATTATAATTTTGCTCAAGTAGAGGTATCAATATTTTTATTTTTACCCAATTTAAAGGGCAACACATTGCATTCACGGGTTATGACCCAAATAAAATAAAATATGCATTTATTTTATATATTTTAGGGATCCTGTTATCCCTGTATTACAAAGTCTCGATGTTCTTCTGATGAAAGAGCCAAATCACAAGGCTAATTTCTATCGCACTACACTGATGGACATGCTTCCTTACATACCACGTGTAAGTACCTAATATTGTGCTACAACTACTACATTATTCTTTTGTCGTGCACTGAAAATTCGTTAATTCTCTTTAATTAATATATTTGTTATATAAGTTCTTTTTAAATTTGATTAGTTTGTAAATCAAAAACACTGAATTTTGTGTTTATAAAATTTTTGTACATATTCATATTTATTTCTAATGTCATGGTTAATAATATGATTACCAAAATTATATTGAAAAATATCTTTGTTATTGAAAAACCTTGCTTGAAATAGCTTCAAAAATAATGAAAAATTTGTTCATTCTTTAGAATCTTCGTAATTTCAATATTAACACAATTATTTTTGCAAACTGGGGTTTTCAAAAATATATGACGATATATTAATTTATTACCTTTGCAGGTACTCAGTCATCTCATACATATATACAAACAAAAGCAGCAATATCCAAAAAAATAATGCCGTAATCGAAGATTACTAATTTACAATGTACTAAATTCGAAATTTTATAGCAAAAATAGCCTATAAATTTATAGGAAACATGATTTCTTAAGAGATAGATACATAAAATCCAAAATTCAGTACATTTTAAATTAGTAATCCTCAGTTACTGCATTCAACTATTTTATTTATCATGTTATTATATTAAAATAGTACATAACTATTTTATTATGTTGGTGTCTGCAGATTGTTCAAATGTATGCAAACTAAGATCATTCAAAGGTGAACTGGATTGTATTTGTATACGGGATCAGCGATATGTCTAATTATTTATTAAATGATTAACGGAGTATTATATAATATATCCGTGAGTAATTATCCGTTCTAAGCATTTGTCACCAAAAATGTATTACAACAAAATATGCGAAAACACTAGATTGCGAAAAAATGAGATTGGCTGCTAAAATAATGATCTCTTATAATTTGCCTGCGTAAAAAACCAATGTGAAACAGAGTATTTACAAGCACCTATTATGATGGAAATTACATCAAATTGGTACTTCCGTATGCAGCGGGAAATGATAGATACTTACTTTTGATTTAGTACTCTAATAAATAAATAGATATATTTTGCAAGTATAACAGAAGTTATCTATACTTACTTATATATATATATATATAAGTTTAGATAACTTCTGTGCTGTATTACTGGTGGTACATCATAAACATAGCTGGACATAATCCTCAAGGTACACAATACAAACATGAATTTATATCAATGACAGTTAAAAATCTCCATTAAGGGATGAAAAATCTAAAATACACAATTAAATATTGTACCCACGCACCGAATTGCATTTTTTTGTACAAAAAAGCGAAAATATATTTTTTTGTAAATCAAAGAAAACAGTTTCGCGTTTTGGCCCTGATGATGAAACGTTAGCCAGAAAGGTCGTAGAAACGCAGAAAACTCCTGAAAAATCCCTGAAAACTCAAAGCAGATGATTATTTTAAATTAGTGTAAATTCATAGGTATTTATCAATGAAATTGAGAGCTAAACAAATCTTATATTTTTTAGAAAATATTACAGTTTTCTAAACAAAGTCGTGACTGTTAGAATTATTTAGAAAAATTTCCTCAATTTAAAACTTGCGAAACAAAAATAAAACGCCTAATTTTATCTTCTTAAAACAATTCTTCTTATTATTTTTGTTCTTCTTCAGCCTTCATCTCTTCACTGCTGGATAAAGGCCTCTTCCGTATCCTTCCATCCTTCCCTATTGTTTGCTTGTTATAGCCATTCCTTCCGCCCCACAGCCGATATATAGTCGGCCTATCTATTTGAGGTTTTCCAACGCCTCTTTTATTCTCCCAAGGTCTCCCCTCACTTCGGAATTCTAGGATTCCGTCTTGTGGCATTCTGATTCACTACATGCCCTGCCCATTGCCATTTTAGCTTCACTACACTATCCATTAAATCCACTTCTCTAGTTTTTCACCTAATTTCATTGCTTCTTATTTTATTTCTTAGGCTTATACCAAGCATTGATCTCTCCACGCACATCAATTATATTTCTTAATTTAAATATAGTTTTTTAGCGTTGCTTGCGCGTATCATTTTCATTTTAAAATTATTATATATTATTATAAAATTAAAGTATTTAAAATATTTAAAATTAAAGTCACATCCAAGGAGAAAGGCGGAAGTTATCGTTTTAAACAACTTGGTTGCAAACTTAATAAAATGGTGAGATAAAATATAATATCTCTCGGAAATATAAACCATTTATGTTTTTACAGAATCGAGTCAACTAAGTTTCTTTTATCGTCTTGAAACAATAAACAGAAAAATATTCTTACCTGGCAAACACCGTTATTTAAGATGAATATTTCCCTGAACCGACCTTAGAGCATTTTCTCAAGAAAAAAAGGACAAATTTAAAAAAAGGACAAATAAAATATGTTTAAAACGATTCATTTTCACCTTTGACGAAATAATGAAGATTTATATATAGACGTATAATTTTATGTTTGCGAAAATGGGTATGCAAATATCTTTAAAATATGAAAACAAATTGTGATATTCAGCTATTGCAATGTACACATAAGAACTAATAGTTCTACAAAAACCTGTATGCATAACTTGATATGCATTTTCTTTTATTTTTGTCAAAATAATGTAACACAAAACTTTGTAACATGAAAAAATACATAGTCTTACAAAGGTTTCATGTTACAAATACTGTGCGTATGTAACGTGTGACGAGGCCCTCCACTTCATTTGGAATTTTCTCGAGTAATATTTTTTTTTAATACTTACACGGTATAATGTACCATTAAAAAAAACAATGTACTTAAAAAATGTAAAAAGTTATAAATAAAAGATACGATTAACAAAACATTAAGCAAATGATATAAAGTATTAAAAAATTACAAAAAGAAAATTAAAATGAAAAAATTTGGATAGAAGGAGGCAGTAAAGTAATTAATCATCTGCTTTCTGCTTTTACTGATAATGAGGGCAATTAGGATAAACCTTGCAATCTCACTAAATGTTAGCTATGTTAGTGTATAACAACTTACTGAGATTTTTAGTCTACCGGTTTCGATTAGTCAGTTGAACCACTACACTAGCATATAAATACCACTATACACAACAACCATAGCGTTATTCACACACTAACAACTTACAATTTTTCCTGATATATGAGTTTATCTAACCAAAGGCTTACATTAGATTAACACGCATGTGAGAAAATTTCGGCTAGAATAACACGCATGTGGTAAAGTGTTAATGTGTGAATAATACTATGGTTGTGGTGTGTAGCGGTATATACATGCTAGTGTAGCTATTGCACATAAAACGGCCATCGGTATGCCGTGGGTCTCTCTTTGCTGTTAGAGTGGTGGTTCTCCTGAAGAAGAGACGGGAACGTCTCAAAACTGGTAGACTGAAAATCTCAGTAAGTGGTTACATACTAACATTCTGTTAAAATGCCTGAGCACAAAGTGAATGTTCTAAATATTTAAAATATTAATAATCTTGCAATCATTTAGAAAAAAGGTTCCATTATTGTTTACTCTATCTATTCTATATTTATTGCAATATCAACATTTATTCTATTTTTCTGGAATATCTTGTACTGGGGTGTTTTATCGAAAAGTACGTGGAATTTTAGAATTTCGACTGAATTAACATTTTCACAAATTTTTTGTTGTGCTGGTATGCCAGATGATTTTTCAATAACGGTAAAAATTGAAATTTTCAAAATGGAAGAAAATGAAAAAAAGATTTCATAATTTCCGGCCAAAACCAACACCATTATGATTATCAGTCTTCGTGTTAGCCAAGCGACTTCTTCCTATTTCCGAAAATGAAAATAAAAAGAAAAGGACGATGTTTTGCAAACATTAGGAAGATAAAGGCGTATTGCTGAAGAGCTAAACGCCGTATCTTCGACGTTTAAAAAAAACACCGGTACAAGTTATCTGATTTGTAATTCTATGAAGGAGATAGAAATAATATTGTTGAATAAATGAATAAAAATTTAAATTACGCGTATTTTTTGATAGAAACTCGTTTGTATTTTATCTAAAGATATTCAAAACCTTTTTGCCTGGTAATGGTACAACTTCAATAATTGACCCAATATAACTTAGGATATAAATCTATTTTTCACAATGGTAAAAGTCACCTTGGATTTTGAGTTTAATAATGTTAATATTTGCTTATATTGTATTGCTATGTGCTTATATCTTTATTTTTCTTAATTCATTTTCTTTAATTATAATGCTGTTTTGCATAAAGCATAAATAAAAATAGTTTATCTAAAATCATTACAGCAATCTAGGATTTGAACACTAAAGAGTTAATCAATTTATGTAGGATTTAAATATTATAGGTACACATACCAAATATATTGAAACACCACTCTTACATATTAATTATTGGTTATAGAGTTATTTACTGGTTAAAAAAATATATATAATGTAGAATGAATTGGCGTCTATAAATTGCAATTTGTGTTAAATATAAATTTATAACACCGACAGCGCCGCGCCATGCAAAAAATTATTTCATGGTGCTTTTTATACACTTTTAGGTTTATCGGCGTTTGAATATTTAATTGGATGTTTAAATGACCACTTTAAATGTGATTTAATTTGGGTCCAATATACAAATATTTATTTTGTGAATTGTGTCTGATTATAATCTGTGCTTTTTATTCTTCCATATTTTATAATATTTAATTAAAATTATACATTTTTAGAAGAGTTCAGTAATAATCGGTAATACGCTATTATTATGTGCGTATGGTGTTATCACTTTAGAAGATAGACCACACCGGGAACTCCATTAGGAAAATTTGATAAATAAAACTAATTATGTTTGTTGCAGAAATTATGGTGGCAACATGTCTGGCCAAATTTACAACAGGAAATTAATATGGGGGAGGTATTGGCTGCTGTTCTCATGCCTGTGATGTTCATGGTAAAAGAATCTTCCATGGAAGAATATGAGATACACATGGTTCCGACATTGAAGTAAGCTTTCATTTCTTAAAATCTAATGTATGCATTAATGCTAAAATCTAATGTATGCATTCATCATAAAGAAAACTGCTATTACTGTTGCAATATTATTAGTTATACTGCTATTACTGTTACAATATTATTAGTGTTAAAAACATGTTCTTTGTAGGCAAATCTTCGCGTCTCCGAAATCCATCCAAGCATCCGTAACAATTTTGGAGAACTTGCAATACGTTTTGGAGAAAACCCCACGGGAAGAGATTCGATCTGAAGTTCTACCGCTTCTCTACAGCGCTTTCGACAGTACCACCATTCAAATTCAGGTATATTGTAAATACAGTCGTTGTCATTTATCAATAACAAAAATATGAATGTCCTTATTGTGTATGTCTGTAGAGTGCGGCTCTCAACGCTGTGAATGACGTTTCTGATTACCTGGACGAGTACGCTGTGAGGAGGATGATCATCCCGAAGACGAGGATCCTCTTTGAGAAGAATCAAGGGGATCTGCGCATCATCGCCAGTGTTCTGAGGTGCATTGAACGCACCATCGATCGCTTGGATAAAGGACAAATCATGGATGAAGTGCTTCCGCTTCTATGGGAAGTGCGTCTAAACGATCCGTCTATTGCTGTTCGTGTTATCAGTAAGTATTAATATTTTCTACTCAAAAATTAGTTGCGTTGGTTGTTGTTTTTGTTCATTTTTAATACCTTCTTTTAAAATCCTTTGTATGTACTCAGTTATCAGATAACTTCAGATATATATATATATATATATATTATCATTACATGGTTCATCATAATAGATAATGTGCGAGTCAATGATGACCCCTGCAATGAATTCTGTCGAACGATATCCTAGAAAATTACTCACAACAATGTGAACTTTCCTCGTAGACTTCAGTTGCTTAACGTTTTGGAATACATTTAAAATTAAATTTACAATTTCAATATAATTCAACTAGGTTTTTTAAGCTACAGGAACGTTATTCTAATTAATTAATCCATGTTTATTAATCCACACATTTATATTTAGCTGTGCATCACCTGCGAAATTGTGGCGATGTTTGTAATGATTCTGTTGTATTTGCGCACGTGTTGTTTATTTGTATGCGAGCGACCGGGTGTTTAATTTCTCTCCAACATTTGATTTTCAATTATAAATGTGTACAATTTAAATAATGGTTCTGGTGCCCAGCGTATTTTGCGATTGATTGCTGTAACTGTAATTGATTTAAAAGCGATGGTAATTACTAAAAATGGCAACATCTCGTATTCAAATAGGGTATTGAATTGCAGGTATTTATAGACTCATGATGAGCGATAAAAAGTATGGACTCACCGTCAGCGTCATGGCGACAAGAGTTATTCCGCTGCTGATGCCGCAAACTGTCAATCCATCCATCAATTTGGAGCAGTTTGGACTACTCATTGAGGTACTTAACGCAATCTTCAGCAGAGCACTTATCATGGGACTACAGGGTGGGACTGAGCAACTTGCTTACTTAGAAATTCAATTAAAAAATTAATGCTGATACATATTTAATTCTTTGAACAGCATCAGGTGCAATACTTAATATTTATGTTTACACAGTTTTCAAGATCATATCGGATAGATGACGTCCATTATTTTCGATACACTACGTTAATCTAACTCGGATGTTTCGTTCAACTTTTTCCAGCATATCGAGGGATATGTTAGTGAGATCTTGACGAATTTTGTTCTTCAGGTAAGCCAGCGTCCTAAGTTCGTTGTAAACAAGTGATTTTAGATAGCCCCATAAAAATGGTCGCAGGGGGCTAAATCAGGCGACCGTGCTGGCCGGTGCAGATCGGCCCTCAAGAAGATGAGGCGTCTTGGGAAGTGTTGCCGCAAAACAGTCATTGGCAGCGAATGCGCGCTACGGCTTCGTCCACTTCATGATGCTGACTAAACTAAGCGGAGCTTTCACTTTACGCCCCGCCCTCTTGAATGTACCTACCCCCACTCTCCTCGGAGCAACCATCACTTTAGGTGGCTCAATTCAAATAAGCAAGTAGCTCTGCCCCACCTTGTACAAATGCAGCACCATATCTCATGCAGTTTAATACTGCACTATGATAAATGCAATTAAGTAATAACTAAAAAATTGAATGAATTACATATTTTTTAAGAAATATTACACATGCTTCACAGAAACGAGGCTATTCATATGGGAAAACACGTATTTACTCGGCATCTATAAGGCTTACGACCTCTCTGGCTTAGGTAATCACTTTACACAATGCAACGTTCACCCAAGAACAAACACACATCATGTTTTTTACTAACCTGAGCCTAAAATATCAGAAGAAAATGCCACCAATTCTCTGTTTCACTTGCCACTACACTGAGAGCAATTTTTTAGTGTGATTTAGACTAATTTTAAAATTTCATTTTTCCAGAATAAAATAACATCGAATAAAAAAATTACACAAAAACTTTTGCATCGACCTAATTCTACTTCAAATATTACAAGTTAACATTAATTTTCAATAATTTTATTATTTTAAAATAAATTATAATTTATGTACGTTTCTTTTATACATAAAATCATCACTTAATTAATAAGGTTATAACGGACTGTCATCTTGAAACTCCGAACTGTCTCTTCACTCATTTACTTACACGTTAATTTTTAAGGAAATTACCATGTTCAACATTTGTTATACATTCAAACTAGCCCTGATAGATTTCGACTTTTACAATCCAATATTGTCCTTCTAGTGCTCAATTATCAAACATTCTTACAAACTAAAATACAACCAGTTGTTTTTTCAATACTACAGTATATTTTTTTTATATTTAGCATACTGCGAATGTCCAAGTCAATGTTGAAATCAATTATTTTTATATAAACGTAAATATGTAAGTGGGCTCTAAATTAATAGAGAGTGGAGAGCTGCATAAAAAAATTATGACGGTCTTGCAAATTTTAAAACAATTATGAATGGTTAAAAAAAATATTTTTAAATGTATAATGTCTTGGTAAATAGAAAGAATATTTTTTTACTTTTGAGACTCGGTCTTTAAGAAAACATTTAAAAAAAAATACCTCTGTCATATCATGATTACAAGGGGTCTTAATTATTGAAGAATTAAGTGCGATTTTAAGTGCGGTAAAAATATGCCTTAGACATACATGGGGGGGGGGACACTCATCCGCTGTGACCCATTCCCCTCTTCCAAAATTAGATAAATTAATATCTAGACATATTTTATACTCTGTGTGTTATTCTCATTTTAAAAGTCTTAGAATAATTTTTTAAAAAACTTAATTTTCCACCGGAATTGGATTCTCCAATCAAAGATCAAGCCAATAGACATTGGTTCTTGTAGAAAAAAGTCCAAAAATGTATCTAATATGTAAAATGACGGGATTGATTTTAAGGCTAATGTGTGAAGTCTGTTACATTCTAAAATCTTCACTGAATCATTCGTTCATCTATTTCTCGTACATTTATTTGCTAATTCCACATATTATTTTAATAATAAATGTGAAAATAATATCACTTTATAAAAAGTAGGTACCTACCTTTATAAAACAATATATTCAAAACATGTGTATAAAAAAATATCCTATTACTACAAACTCACAAAGAATATTTTCATCACCAAAATACAAGTACACTCCCTGGTTAAATACCTCTTAGTCATAGTCAAAGTATACAAACAGTAAGAAGTATAAATATACCTAAATTCAATGAAACAGCTACGAAACACTATTATATTTACCTAGGCATTAAGTATTTCAATAGCTTACCAGTAAATATAATAACAAAATAATTATATCATATTCTTGATGATAGGCGTTTACAAAGCAGAGAATCATAATGATAGATTACAAAAAATATTCAAATAATTTACCATGTTTTCTTTACCTATACATTGAATACTGCACTGAAGTTCTATCTTCTTTGAAAGATAATTTTTTTGGCTTATTTGATTCGGCTTATTGATAATTAATACATTGGATTTATTTGACAGATAATTTTATGACATTATAGGTATTTCAATATAATTTCGGGTATGTGACTGCCGTAGCTGGCGCCTATACAGCCGGAATCTGAGGGTTCAATTTTCACAATCCAAATGTGTTCAGTAACGAACACTTTTCGTTAAATGCCTGTGCCAGTAATCCGCATTTGGAGCGATGATTTTCCACAAGCCATTGTCGAAATACCATTACATCCAGAAAAAGTCACTGTTTAGTGCGCTTTATGGGCACTATATGGAATTATTGTTTTAATGTCTTTGAAAATGATGATAGAACGCTACAACATGATTGGAACAGTGAGTCAACGGTGAACGGTACAGAGACATGATTACTTACTTTTTCTTGACTCAATTGTAGGGCATTAATGATGCAAATTATTATTAATTTCAGCTAGACGGCACCACATGCCACACAGCGCGCGACACAATTAATTTACTGAAAGAAACATTTGACGAACGATTAATTTCACGAAATGGACCTGTTAACTGGCCACCTTGTGCGTGCGATTTGACACCATAAGATTATTTTCTCCGGGGATATAAATGTAAAATCACATTTCTAGGCTGATAAACCAGAAAAAATTAAGCACTTGAAAGCCAGCATTCGACGCATTATTGCCGAAATACAGCCTGGTTTACTGCGAAAGGTGTGTGAAAAGTGGGCCATGTACGCGCCAGCCACATTAGCATTATATTTAAATATTAATGCCATAAAATTATCTGTCAAACAAAGCTAATTTCATGAATAATAAAAACTTTTTTTGTGTTTTATTTCAATTTAAAGTTTTCCGCCTCTGAAAAAACATCCTTTATATAAATAATAAAAAAGGTTTACATAAAAAATGTATGGAAGTATGATACCTCTTTCCATGTGCTACTTTTTATATCTGAGATTAATAAAATAAAAGAGGTATTTATTTGTGAACCAAAATTTTCATGAAATACAACATCAATATTTTTCATCCCACAGTCTCTATATATTTTTTATGCCCCAAGCTACAGAGTAAGCAGACATAATAAATAAAATATACTCGTAGGTATATTTGGAGAAAACGAAATATTATTACTGATTACCCTTGTTATTGAATTTCGTAATAATTAGTTGAGTTTCGTATTCCCGTATTCTTTTCGATGAAATGAAACTCAATTTTTATCGTATAAAATTGTGCAAAGATGAACTAAACCTCTTCTTTAGGCGAAGCGATTGAGACACAGAGGAAGTATATAACCCCTCGCGTTTATTTGATACACGTTTATAATGCAATTAGACTATATATTCTTGCATAATTAAGTCCCCTAGTAAACAAAACATATTTCTTACAATAGGCATTGTTTTTTTTTTAATTCGTTCCAACGTTTGAGTCTTTTCAAGTAAAAAGGTCTCTTTATAATAAAGCGTGACTTATTTACAAAGTCATTATATTTTTTAAGAGTACTTAGTCTAACCTTTTCATATTTTTTTCGAAATTTTGGAAATAAATTGAGTACAAAGAAATTAACGTTGGTTCTATATATCTACAATAAAACCCAGTTAGGTCAAACCCCGCTTATTCGAAATTTTTAGAACACAGAAGTTTCAAAATGTTGATTTCATAGTTCACTAACTCCAATAATTCGAAAACCCTAATAATTCATTATTCTAAATAATTTATTGACCCTGGCGCCATAAATCAACATAATTTAAATGATCAACGTTAACGAGTTATTAAAAATCTAATACTGCGTGCGGCTTTGTACGCGTAAAAATTTGTTTTTCACTTTTTAAAATTCTTTTTTCTAATAACTATTTTCGTGTTGTTAAAAAATTTACTTTTCTTTTGACTAAGTTAATACTGACGTATCTTATTATTTCACATATCAATGGACGATTTTCCAATATATTTCTAATAACTGTGTGTGCTGCATTTTGGTCCGAGTAGGTAAAAAGGTGGATTAAAAGTTAAAACGGAATAAAAATTGAAGAAGCCTTCCATAAATTCAAAAGTAACTGTAAAATTTTTCGATTACGGCCATGATGAGATGGAAAAATTCTAATTATTTTTTGTAAAAAAAAAGTTATAAAGTAAATATAGTACTTCAGTTATAAAAATATCGCGATTTTTTTTAGCATAATAAACATCTTGCTTTCAAAATAATTTCTTTAAGTTTGCCAATATATACGTTTTTCGTAAAATTTACTGCTTTTGTCATGAGTTTTACCATTTTTGGGGAATTGCGCAATCGCATCGCAATTTTTCCCTGAGTTTCGAATTGGCGGGGTTCTGCATACTTCGAAAAATTTTTTGGGTCCCGTGAATTCCAAATTGACAAAGTTCTACTGTATTATATTTTATATTTTGTGGATCTGTGGATTTCGCTACAAATTTTCAGATCATTCTAAATTGGTGTAAATTGTCTAAATTGAGTATAATAAATAATGTTTCAGATTCTTCGCGAGATGTTCGAACTCGTGGAGAAGAGCCAGCTGACAAAGCTGAAGGTCGACATGATCAACATCGACAAGCGCCCCCTGCACCATCAGCTCAGTACTGATAACATGAACGCCCCCCCGTTCAACATTCCGAACTTGCGCGTGGAACAGCGCAAGACTTCGAGCGCCGAAGATATGGCCAGAAAAAACTCAACTGGTCATTTGCTTGAATATTTTTATTTCTCTCTCTCTATTACCATATCGACTGGCTCAAAGCATTATTTATACTTTTCACCTCATTTGACTAATGCATATAATATACACGTATATTTTATTTTAGATACCTGCAAGCACTTGTGTTTGAAACTGGTGTATTTTCTAAATTAGGTTTTTTTCAGTTAGTTTTTTTAGGATGTTTCCTTTATTTATAATTTATACTCACAAAAAACTTTACGTGTAAATATGTTCGGTTACATTTAAGGAAAAACATTGACTACACATATAAGGCCTTTGTTACCTAGCCAAAATTTTTCCTTGAAGAAGTTACTATTCACCACAAACTTAACCTCATCCAGAAAAGGGAAACCAGAGTTATAAAAAATATTAATATTTTACACATAGAGACGTAGTAGTTACAAATACAGTAGAACGTAGATTATCCGAACGCCGATAAACCGAACGACCGCTTATCCAAACTACCACACCCGCCCGACCCGCGCATGCCTACCCTCTCCCGCCTCCCGCGCTACAGTGCTCGTGCACTTTGTTAATTGTACTCGTATGTCACTTCCAAGTAGGTGCTTGTCAATAAACTTAATTTTGCCGCGTGAAATTAAACTCGAAAGAAAATTACGACCTCGAAAACGTTTACAATGCAGACGAAACCGGGCTTAATTGGAAAGCTTTGCCACGAAAAACTTCTGCTTAACGTCATGAATTAGCAGCACTTGGTCCTAAAATAAGCAAGGATCGTATCACTGCCTTAGAATATGCTACTGGCAGCCAACGATTGCCCATGCTTGTAATTGGTAAAAGCAAGAAACCAAGTTGTTTTAAACACGTTAATATATCTATCGTTTACACTTCGCAAAAGAGTGCTTGGATGGATAGTACAATTTTCATGGTATGGTTTACTGAAACTTTTATACCCCCTGTAAAAGCCCATCAATTAAAAAATAACAAAAGAGAGAAAAAATTATTGCTTCTTGATAACGCCCCAACTCATCCATCAAGTGACATCTTAAATGAAAAAGACAAGTTTATAAAAGTCACGTTTCTTCCACCTAACGTGCCTTCATTATTACAGCCCATGGATCAAGGCATTATTGAGACATTCAAACGGTATGATAGAAAATAATTGTTACGTAAGTTACTTTTGGAAAAAGAAGAGGAGGGAAATTGATTTGAAAGATGCGTCCTACATGATCAGAGCAAAATGGGACAGTGTAAAATAGCAGAACTTGAATACTTTTAATACATGTTTTATTACAAGATTTTCTGCACTTTTTTGGGTTTAATTCCTATTTGTCATTAAAGACATAAAAGTAAATATGGTTAGCATTCATCTGTACGTACTTTAAAAATGGCTGAATCAATACAGTTCGAAAATCCGAAAATACCAGCTTTCCGAACACCCACGTCCCCCAATTAGTTCGGATAATCGACGCTCTACGTATATTTAAAAAATAAGAAAAAAAATAATTCCCAGGCAGCGAATGCATGCTGATGAGAGAGGACTAACAAGCAAGTTATAGTTATAACTTAATAATTATAACACAATAATACAAACGTAGTAAATAGACTTTTAACAGTTTTATGTTTATAGATAACTACATTTATTTATGAACTATCTCCTCCTATAGAAATACGATTTTGATACTTCATGTTTGTAATGAACTTAAAAATATTTAAAAAATTTAATACTTACTTGAACATGATGCTAAATTATTGTGAAACACATCACAAAAATATCCAGGCTTGATAAAATTATAAAGCCAAATATAAATAAATATTTCTTCTTATTTTTTGCCTCTTTTAATGTTTAATGCTCAATTACTGTAACGATCACATTGCAAAAACTACCATGGCCTAAGAAAATCATATGCTAGTATTATCTAATCATACGATCACCAAGAATCGAACCCGGAACCTTCGATGTGAAAATCTGGTGTTTTGCTCACTGGACTACGCGAGCTGCGATGGTTTTTTGATATACTTATCGAAGCATACAACAATCAATTGGATGAAGTATGATTGCTACCGCAATTTACATATCCTAAACAGTTCATTATATTATGTATCAAATTTGTATTCATTCACGTGTCTTATTTTTGATATTTAAATATAAATAAAATCTACCCCCACAAATAAAGAACTATGAAGATTATATTATTAATGGATTTGGCGTTAACATTGTAGAGATTATTGAAAATTATACTTTGCTTAAGTTTACTTTGTACGATATTACATAACACGTTTTAATCAAAATTCACATCAATGAAATTGTTGTGTATTTTGATTAAATATCGGCAATCTTACTTGCATAAGAAAAATTGCTGAAAACAGTGAAAAGTGAACCTCGACTTCAAGAAGACGGCGAAATATGTTTCGACATACGAGCACACGGATCACACCCGTAAGTCGAGGTTCCACTGTAATTCAACTTCCACGTAACTTAAATTGAACAAATAGCCAGTGAATCTTGGCAGAAATAGATACACGGGTTATGTCTTATTGTTAATTGAACGGTATGAATTTGTTTTTTTTTCAAATTGTTGGTTTAACAGTATTAAACTTCCAAAGTGTACCGGAGCGCAGGTGCCGCCAGCACCAGCGTGACCTCGGCCGGCGGCGGCGGCTCGGGCCTGCTGGGCTCCTGGTGGTTCGGGGCCAGCTCCGCCTCGCAGGACGGCAACAACTTCCTGCGCGTGGCCAGCGCCTTCCCCAACCGGCGCCTGTCCGACAACACGCTGATGACGCCCAAGATCCGCATCGCGCCCTCGTGCGCCTCCTCGCCCGGCGGGGGCTCCCCGGGCTCCACGGCCGGCCTCCCCGTGCGCCGCCACTCCAGCATCGGCCCCCAGGAGCGTCGCGGTTCCCACGTCAACCTGTCTCCGCCGACTGTTAGTTTCCTTACGATTATCGCAATTCTAACACTCTTAGAGATGGGTTGGTGCGTTCTCCTGAGGTTTTTCGAAACACCTGTTGCAGTCTGCCTCGGAAAATTTGAAAATCAGTGACTTTTTTCACCCATTTAAGAAAGATTTTTGTTAGTTATGCATCCGTAGAAGTTAATTAACTACCATATTATTTAATCAAATCTCGCCTGCAGACTGCGACAATTGAAGAAAACCTTAAGAAACCCCATGATTTAGTCTCAGAAACCCTGTACTTACTTATTAGATAGATTGCTAACGTAGATCTTCATGACATATTGAACCCTTAGGGAACATTTTAGTGGCACGATTTGCAAACTGTCCACAATCGAGAGTAGCGTTACAAATCTATTTGACTAACTTGAGTGAAGATATCTCTTGTAGAATGTTGATGATATTTATCCCGCCGTGTGAGGTACTGAGGTATTGAGGAGTGACCTGGTAATGTGTTGGCAGGGCCGTTACGGCGGACGCGGCGGCTCAGGCTCCAGCCTGTCTGTTCCATCCTCCACAGCTTATGCTGTAAGTTACATCACCTGATCTGCAACAAACACCGTGCCGTCTCTCTCATCTGTCTTGCCCTTTCCTGTTTCAATTTGCTTTGTTTGTCCAGTCTCCTTACATATTAACAGTACGGAGGGCTCTGTCCGTTTCTGTCGGCGCCACGTACCTGCGGGTGTGGTAGAGCCTTCCTTACTAGTAATATCCGCGACTACCGAAACCAATGGAAGAACGCCGTCATCTCGGTGTGTCCACAGATCATATGCAACCGTTCATTGCACGCATTTACGGGGTACCGTCAATGGTTGTAACATTGTTTCAGCTTCATCATTCGTTTGCATCTTGAATCATCCATCCATGTTCAAGTTTCTCCCATCATGCAGAGCCGATTCTGAAGACTCGCGAATTCGCAGCGGACGAGCTTTACAATATATCGGATATGAAAATGTCCTTACTGGATAAGAAAATATTCATCCCGCAGAAAACATAAGAAATGCTTTATTCTTAATAATTTATGTTCTCTTTTTTCAATCACATATCATCCACGCTAGCAGCCACCGTTCGTAAGTAAGGTTTCCCGCTTCGAGTGTTGCTGGAAGTCGAAAACCTCGTAATATTACCGTAATACTAACGCACCAGCTTGAGAACCTTCGTAGAAAAAGTAAATGGACTCATTTCATGCGAAAACTTAAGCTATTTTCCCATCGATGTATATTATAAATGTATGTAACCATTGCATGGTATACCCACAAAATCATAAAAAATCGAAAGTAGCTTTAAATTATGTCAAAAAATGAGTTCGTGTTTTTAATTTGAAACGGTGCTGTTTTTTTTTTAATTCTATTTGTGACCGATATTTATTTGGCGTTTTTTTTTTTGTTTTTTTATTCATTTTATTTTTGTAAAATTGACAAAATTCTCAATATATACATACCGAAACATTTCAAGTTCTAACGCATATCGAAACATCTCAAAATCTATCTCATATCGAAACCTCTATAAATCTATCTCATACAAAAATATTTTATATCATTCTCATACCATTTGTGATTGTCCTTACAAACACCAACATGCGCAACATGGATTATTCAATTTTAAAGCCATTACACTTACTAGACGCTCATGTATACAAATTATACTCATTTTCCAAAAAAATACTAATTTTAAAAAACATTAAAAACAGAAACTACATTTTTATCCGGGAACTCCAGTTTTCATTAACTTATTTCTATCAGATCACACTAGTGCATTAACTTCCGTGACAGATGATTCTATAAATTTCGAGACGATTAAGCACTTGACAGTCGCCCGAAAACTGGTAGTTGTCGAATAAAATATTTGTGACAGAATCAAAATACTATTCTCATTATGAATACATTTGTGAATATTTATTTGGTTACCGCGGAAACATCCAAAAATCCATGTAGCCGTGTCCAACCACCGCCAGCCTTACCTTTATATGCGAGTCCAATTACTGTCGCTATCTGTTCTTCTATGCAGCTTGCACGGAGCATGATCGTGAGTACTCTTCCTATACGTAGTGAACAAATCATTCATACAACCCACTTGAGTGTATCATTTAGTACTTTATATTATGTGCTTCAGTTTTCAACAGTAAAATTGTGTGATACCAAATGCTCCATTACTCTTAAGAATATATTTTTCTGAATTGCAAGTCAGTTTTAATGTTTTGATGTGTGTTTTACCCTTGTCAATATCGATCATTTTTGTTCAGTATGCCATGTGCAACATCCAATTGGCAAATTTAGTCAACTGACATAAAAAAGGAGTTTTATGCTAATACTGTTTCCATTTAAAAGAATTGTACCTTTTTTACAAAACCTCAGTACATTCGTAATTCTACATTACCGATAAATAAGAGGCCTCTATTTTTATACATAATACTAATTTCATACTTATAAATTGTGTTCCATTCACTCACGTAAAAAGTAAAGTATTTTAACCACAATCTTATACAGAAAAATTATAATTAAATGAATAGAGAAAATGAAAAACCATTCTCTTGATGATTTTTTATTTTGATAGATTGTTGATTATTATGATGATTAAACGGAATGAAGCTAATTTAAGGGATTTCATCACCTTGAGAGAATAAAATTTAAGTAAAAGTTGGGATATTTTACAAAGAGAGAGATTTATTATTTTTTTTATTTATTGAAGCTTATTAAGAAACATATTTACCTATTATTTCATTATAAATTTAAAAAAAAAATTATGGCCACGTTATGTTTATTTCCATAGAGCTCGTCTTATGTGACAGACATGCGTTTTTTACTTATTAAAAAATTAAAATATCTAGAATCGGCCGGATTTGCGAAACAACAATATTGTTATTTGATGCTTTTGTTATCCCAACACTCAAAAATAGAGACGCGTCAAGACATCTGTCAAATGTCTTCCATCATTGTGAATAAGTATTGGCTTTAATTTAATATTCTAAGCCTTTAAATAATGAAATAGTAGATATTTACACTAATTTACACCAACTTTTAAAATAAGTTTAGTTCTTATTTTATATATTATTAATAAAAAAATTAAAATTTGAAAAAACTCCAGATGGCAATGACTGCATCGCTTCAACGTCAAATGAACTGTTTTTTTTTTAAGAACACCCAGACATCGTAGAGGTGCGTCATTAAAATCCATGTATGTGAAACAAAATATTAATATACGTATTTTAATTTAAAATGGTTTATACTCCATTACTGCACAAATGTTTAGTATTGAAAAGTTATATTACGTCTTACACGTAGACATAAAAATGCAGGATGCAATTTCAGCTTCCTATCTTGGGTTATTAGTGACAATTATCAGTTATTCTAAATTTCACATTCCATCGAACAACACTAATTAGACCATGTACATTCACGAACACTCTCCAAATGTTTCATCTAAAATTGCAAAAAAAATGTAAATTAATAAAATAACTAGACGGGCATTTGAGTGGGATAGTAAACACCGAATAAGGTGGACTTTTCAATCACCAAAATTCTTCAGTCTTGTTGTTTTCTAAATACGGCCGCACATACCTCCTTGTACAAAATCACCTAATTACTACCTAAATTGTACTTTCCTAGGGTTTTGGTTTGCCCCTATTGCCATTTAGTTGTGAACGTATTGCGTAAAAGAGTAAAGGCCCGGACAACAGACGGTTATGTAGTTTTACGAGTGGATACGGCCGCTCGCTGGCCGCGGCCGCCAGAGGGCGCGGCGCGGCCAGCGAGGGCGCCAGTACAGCGGCTGTGCGCGTTGCAGGGAGGCTCCATGCCCAACACGTCGAGCAGCGTGCCCTTCCTGCTGTCGTCCTCCATGCAGTCCATCCGCTCCCGCCGGCCGTCCGCCGCGCTGGGCGGCTCGCAGGGCTCCGGCCTGCTGCAGCAGCTGGGCTCCGGCATGGTAAGGCACCTCACCGGCTCCGTCCAGGGCCACCACTGGGCCGCGATCAACAGCCGGGCGTTCCCCCCGCCCGTGCTCGCGGTGCGGAAATGCCCCTCACTTAACATCACCTTTAACGACTAAATGCTCTTGCCATGTTGCTCCTCCCGTGGGATCTGGCTGGTGGCCTGACGCGGCCGGACGCAACAAGTCCGAGCCTCCTGTAGGTAGAAGTAGTTGGTAGATTAGAGGAATGACATATTTAAGGAGAATAGACTGCTTATGTTATGGAGTAAAGTTACTTATGATCTAACCACGTTTATTGTCATTTACAGTACCAGCTGTTTTCCGGCCGTACATAAGATGTAAACAGACATTTTTTGCTAGTGTTTCTGTTCGTGTCTCCGCTAAGTATTATCCCTGATTTGAGGATGAAACGAATGCCCGATATGTAGCCACGAATCAGAAACACGTAAACTTTACCATGGAAAACCTTCTCAGTCACCGTTTGCTGGGATAAGATACATACACGTTATGTAGAGAGATAGGAGACGTATCAGCGGGTCGGTTTAAGATAAATCAATGTTTGGTGTTATTTTACTCTATGTACCCTGCAACGCCCTGTAACCACCTCAAATAATTCATTAACACAATTTCTAAATAATTTGATATGCCCATTCTCTCTTTGTGGACATATGGGTGGTGTCTGTCCGCGTGCTCCGTAATGTTTAATTCATGAAAGACTTTCTCTAAACTTCCTTACTATCGCCTTGTGTAAATTTCTGACAATCTTGGATCCAAATTATATTTACCTTTGAAGTCTTGTTATCGTAAAACTAATCTTTAAATTATTGGTAGGCTAAGTGATTCTACCCGACTGGGGACATTTGATTGTCGTATTTGTCTGTGATCCTAGAATGGTACAACAGCACCAAATACTGAAGGGAAGAGTGTAATGATATTATTAGTAATATTATCGACTGAGTGCGTATTTTGATGGTATGACGTTACATCACTAAGCTATATAAATATTTACGTGTTTTTCTCAAAATATAATAAATGTTTCAACGTAGATTTTAAGATTTAATTGTAATATGATACTTTCTATCATCTCTGCAATTGTTATGACTGTACAAGATGAATGAGTTATTATATCTTATTCTATGTTATATATATTATATAATATGTATGTATAATAAACTATATTTGGGAACACTTTGATATACATAATATGTAAAGTATACCAAACAATTACTGTGAATTTCATCCCTATCATTTCATATTATTTCAAAATAATTAATAATATCTCCTATAGAGAAATATTTTTAAAAATTAAATATAAGTAAAGAAATGTAACATAAAATCAAGAATTTATATTATTTGAAAAATTAATCGGAGAAGTGACAAATTTTAACGAGATGGAAATATATCTATTTGAAAAAAAAAAACTAGTAGTTCGGTAAGATTCCCATTAACTATTGCCATGTTGTCTTCGATCTATATTACTCTGACTGTATTGCTCCCTCCAATGGTTGTGCTGATTGCTCAAATTTTACAATTATTCCTGAACCTCTTTAAGCCAATTAATGTACATAATATTATATTTGTGACAAAGGCTGTTCTATAAAGGCTGTGAGCTATCTATCCACAGACATATTGCGACTACGGTCTTTCTAGAGTCACCCGCGGCTAAACAAAATCCACTACACACACATGAAAGGATAACTAGGGATTATAAAATTTAGATTTTGTAATAAATATTTATCAAATGGCAATTTTCATGTGAAACACGTTAGCTGGATATGACACCGCGAGTTAAATAATTAGAGTACGTTAAAAACTAAGCTGTTAATTTTTTTTATGTTTTTAACATATATAACAGATTATATTTTTTTGGAGGCCTTCCGGTAAAATATATCACGAAACTGCGTAAAAACGCGTAATGTAGAATAGTACAACTTTACGAAGGGTTCTGATCTGTTTGCGAGGTTCTTATTAAATTCGTACGTGTGTCTGACACTGAGCTTTTTTTAATTTCATAAATCATTAACAAATTAGCGATGTTTCAAAAAACATAAAATATAAATAACATTTAATCGTAGTCAGTCTTTATTGAACAGTCATTGTAATTCCTCTTTATTTTTAATCTCAAAAAGCGTAAAATTGAGTTTATGAAATAAAAACTAACGAATTTTGGTGAACACTTGTGAATAAATCGTGACAGAATTCATGGTTTTAGTACCTGAGTGGCACAACGGGAAATGGCCCTAGTGAATAATCATCGGTTTTTATTTCAAAATGATGCTAGTATGCTGGCTGTTGGCTTTGTAAGATAAACGTTTTCAAAACCTTATTTATTTTTCACTTAATAAAGTGTACAGATCACGCGGCAGTTTCGGTGCTACTTTATTCAAATGAGAAAAAGATATATTATTAAAATAATAAATCTCTCTTTAAATCAATAGCCAAGCATCTCTTCAAAATGAGAAGGAAATTATAAAAATCATATTATACTATGTAAGTAAGAACAAAATATTTTTTAAAGAATTGTTTTAAGAACTACATGGTTAGAGATATTATATATGGGTAGAGGACAGAATATGGGTAAAGGAAAGTATGGGAAATTGAAAGAAATGCGTTACTTTTGGTCTTGGACACGTCTTTCAGGTACCAATCATCGGTACTTTTTTCAGTGAATACTTGACATATCAACAGAAGTCGTTATATAACATTTTGGAGCAAAAAGGCTTGACTCAGGGCAATACTTATTAAATATTTTATTTCGTTTTGTAGATATCGTGTAACTCCAGTCATGAGCTTCGAGTGATTAGGTGATGTTAATTAATGATTCTAAACTATTGTTTTACAAATTAATTCAAATTTATAGTCATTTGATTATAACGTTTTATTTATCTACAAAACTAATAAATATTTCTTGATTTTTTTCAACTTGTTTGATTCTCCTTCGAGCATTTAGCATGATTAAAGACAGTCTGGCTTTAAGTTCGAGTAAATGTATAAGTTACGTCTTTATTATGCTCTTCGGTACAAAAAACTGTTCACCCTATTAATCACCGTATATATATATATATATATATATATTAATTAAACATAACGCACAACATTTATCAATAGCTTTCCTTTGTGATCCCTTCCCAGTGTCTTAATATTTGTACTCTTTGAGAACGGGCCTGCTTGGATAATTTTAAGGGAAATATATTTCCCCGTGCTTCTTTTCAACAAGCCCATATCAACGTAACCTATGTATTATATTGAAAATATTTTATCGACAATCAATAAATCAAAGACTTTCGAAGTGTATTTAAATATATTTTGTATCTATTTTAAAATATCGTAAACATTATAATCAAATCTCACGGAAACAAGATTATTTTTATCTCTTTATATTCCACATAAACTCTAGTAAAGGCATTATTAAGTCATGTCTGATGCAATATCCAAAATAAAATATAAACAAAAGTCAACTAAAAAAAAATAGGAACCCAGCATCACAAAACCGTTTTTTTTCCTAGACCACTTAATTTAATAAATTAATTAAATAAAAAATTTGTCTGAATAAAGTTTGTGTAATGCAGAATATATAATATTTTACACAATAACAATAGAAAAAATAATAATTTGTATATGTATGTATATATTATTATTATTATAAAAATAATAAATCTCTCTTCAAATCAATAGCTAGGCATATTACGGAAATGAGAAGGAAATTATAAAAATCATGTTATACTTAATATAAATTTTAATTATTTAAGGAATTGTTTTTATATATAATTTATATAAGATATATTTATAATTTTATATATCACAATACTGATGTCTGTATAGGTGCGTACATTTTTCATCTTTCCGTACAAAAGTCTATGCGATCTGAAAATCAGCGTTAAAGGACGGTCAAAGAAATTCTGTCATCAACTGATAATATTATTTTTAATTATATTGTTATACGCGATAGTCATGACTATTTGAAAAAATACAGCGGCAAAATATAAAGATAAATGAATAGAAAAATATAATTCAGAAATAATAACAAAATTTATAGGAAAAAAAAACATAATTTATATAATACACAATTTTCGCAATTATCATCAGCGTAAGCCAATAGTCCCACAGACCTGTCAAATATCGTTGCTCTAATCTCAATGCCTGAGTCACGAATAACTTTTTCTAAGGCTATGTTGAATAAGAGGTAGGCCAATCCATCTCCTTGTCTCACCCCGTGGAGCGCTTCAAAGGGCCCGGACAGATCACTGCCAACACTGGCTCTACACGTTACTGGGGACATTGTTAGTTTTACCAGATTGATCAACTTACGCGGTATTCCTAACTCACTCATTGCATTGTACAATGCATTCCTATTTATGCCATCTACGCGGCCTTGAAGTCTTCAAAGATGTGATGAGTATCGACATTGTATTCTAACATTTTTTCTGAGATCTTTCTCAGGGAGAAAATTTGATCAATGATTTGCCTGGCCTGAAGCCGCATTGGTAGTTGCCAATGATTTCCTCGGACATTGGGAGCAATCTTTTGTGTAAGATGTTGGACATTATTTTATAGTCGGTATTTAACAACGTAACTCCCCTGTAATTACAGGACTCGAGTTGGTCGCCTTTCTTATGTAGTGGACACACAATTCCTAGCCTCCACTCTTCGGGCACCTCTTCTTCCGACAGTAAATCTTAATGATGAAAATATATCTGCGATGAATAAAAATAATAGCCAGTGTCAAGATCAAGAAAGAAACGCAATTGCAAGAGAGAATTACTATTACTAAAGACAGTTCGAGTCGACCGTAGTCACTATTCTGGTGGTCAGCTATGTAATTCAAAACAGTATCCAAATTTAACAGAATATACGCTTCGCCTCCTTCTACATAGTAACGTATAGAGCATAAGACTATTTTATGAAACCGGTCAAGTTTACGAAAACAAGTGCAATCGCTGTATTCCCTTAAAATTCAGAAAAACGAGTGTTATTTCAGTATAATTTGCAATTGCTTAATTTTGGACACAAACCAATTTCCGGTTTAAATAAATAATAAGCACTTTTTTTTAGATTGTGCGATTTTAGTTTGCTAACAAGAATCTTCTTTTATCAGTAGATTAATTTTTGGCGTTAATTTCACGATATTTTCGTAGTTTAATGAAAATCTGGTATCCGCCGGATATTAAGCTTCAATTCGGTATCCGGCTGGATAGTAAAATTATGCCGGATGAGCCGGATACCAAATTATTACCGAATATCCATTTCATCTCTGATTCTTTCTTCTTCTGAGAAGCCGGCATCGTGTTGTTAATCTGAACCGCGGCTGGAAGCCAATCTTTGTTTCAAATTACATTCTCATGGAGTTGTGAATTCTTAACTGAAGAATGTACGGATTGTACTTATGACTTATCTATCGGATCAAAATTATTAAGTTAACACATCATACGTATAATTTTTACCATCGTTATTAATGTATTATTCTTAATAGTAATAATAAAAAGTACCGTATCGTAAGAAGGATTCTTGAGTGGTTTAAGAAATAGAGCGTAAAATGTGCTGCACGATACAGTTCCTATTTTTCACCTGACTCTTGTTGTTATCAAACTGCATTAAAATACTCTTATTAGTACGTAAACTTGTATTTTTTCATTCTTCTCACGGAATACTTTTATTGTAAAAATGTATATAAAATTGTTCAATCTTAAAGCACAAATCTCGTTTTGTTGACAATTGTTGTGTTCGGGAATTTGGACTCCTATAATTTAATAAAAACATCAATTCAAATGACTTTTTAGGTAAAGTAGATAGATATATAAAATGAATTCGTCCAATTGCTTTTGTAAAGAGGTATCGCGTATTTTAAAGTAGAAATATTGAAGGGAGTGAAAAAAATGTAAAATAATGTATTTTCATAAATAAAATTACGTAACCAGAGATATTTAAACTTAATATTTGAATTACTTCAAGTAAATCAACATAAAAGCTTTGGAATGTCATTCGGTCGAATTTAAAATTTCATACTATTTGAATTACTTAGAAATAATTTCCGAAAATTTAACCATTCTTTATTATTCGGTCTAAATTTATTTTGGGAAAATAATCCGAGCAATCTGCCTTGAGGAGTGAAGAAATGTAAAAAAATCTACAATTTATAAAATATCCACATTTACCATTCCTACGGTTGTAACAATAGGTAATTTTTAGCTGTATAATAATTTTTATGATGTTTAATAATCCAGAAAGTATTTAATACGTATCTTAAATAATGATATTGTAAATGAAAAAATGAGCTTACTTTGAAACACGATCTTGTATTTGAATCAATACAACTGTGAATAGATAATATTTTTATAAATTTCAACCTGAATACATAATGCCATCGACGTGTTATGGCTGATCTGCGGTTACGTGTGCTCAACGCACACCAGGATGGATAAAGTAAAACCTGGTCGCACTGGCCATAAGCCTTGTGTTGTCCGTATAAATTGTATTAGTATTTTTAAAATATCGGCCTATTCCTCGATTCACTTTTTTTTGAGTTTTGAGTGATTGCTACATACAAAAATGTTTCTTTCTATGTGACTAAATGATGTAAACACTTTACAATATCTATATAAAAGTGTAATGTGGTTAATATATTTCAATCTCTTTGTATTTGAATAGCATATTTAATTATATAAATGTTGACATTTAAAAAATATTTAGATGACTATATCATACTTTAAGCAAGTTTCAAGTCAAGTATACATTTGGACATATAATATCAACAACATTTAATTAATATTTCAGTGTTTAAATTGTGTGTATACTTGATGGTTTTAATAATCTTTAATACAATTCATAGAAATATCATTCAAGTTTGCTGTCTCGTTCATTGTTCAATGTGGTATAAAATACAGTAGATCAGAGCAGTTTTGAATATTTTACAGTGCTAAATATTTAGGTCTTAATATTTTAGACCTTGGTTAAAAAATTTACATATATATCATTACATTGCAGTCTATGTGTACATAAATGTTTTATTCTTTACTTCTTATTGATGAGTCGCAATCACAAGATATATTAAAATCACTCAAGATATTTAAAATATAAATTTCATTCCAAAGTAGAATTTTATTCAATGTGTTTCAAATTAAATGAATATTCATAAGTTGACAATAGTACTGAGTGTTACCCAATTCAATCAACTATCAGACTTCATTCAATGGCAGATTCGCCATATGATTAATTAGGTTTAAGATAATGAATTATATCAAGATATGTGTCAAAGTATTATTTTGGTGTTGAAATAAGAATAAAGTATCACTCTTTAACAGTTAAACTGAATGGATTAGTATATATATACATATTCATTACACATTTATGGATGTAGACATATTAATCTTTTTGAGTAGTGACAACTTCATGATCTAATATCTCTTACTCCTTAAAGTCATTGTATTTCGGTAAAGTGTTAACTGTGTATAACATGTACACATATGTATGTATACAAGTATTTGATGTATATTTAAAAGTTGAGTCAAATAAACATTTAAAATCTGTAGTCGTGTTTTCATCAAAATAGAATGGCCGATGACCCCCGTTTAGGTGTTTAGGTGAACATATCGTCCATTTAGAGGTATAACTCACTTACCATAATATTGACCAAAATGAGTTATGAATACAAACATTCATATTTTTTCCATCTCCATTCCAGGTAAAAATCAGTTAATGAATATTCCGTGAAATTCATAATTTGAACACTTTCAATAATTTTCATACCACATGTTGAATATTTAAACTTCATTATCTAAAAACTCCAACTCAATCCAACTCAAACTTCATAGGTGAGTTTTACCTCTAAGGGAAAGATATCTTATATGCAACATAAAATTCTGTTTTGAAAATAGTCACAAAAATGGACTATATGCCGAGTACACGCGTTCTATAAACTTATTTTTCTTCTTCTTCTTCTTACACTTCTCTTTTCTTTTTTTATCTTCTAGACACTTCTGTTTTCTTTAAACTTTAAACTTTTTTCAAAAATTCAATTTAATGTGTATAATTTGGATCGAATGTGTATTTATAAATTATTTTTTTGGAAATTTCGTGCATTCTTGTTCATTACAGATACTTATAACTAAACAAAAGAATGGCGTTTTATTTGTAAACTTATTCTTTAGAACTCAAAATATAGCATTACACACGATTATGCAATACAGTCGCTACCGGCTGGTACGAAGTCTTAGACTTGTACAAGTTTGGAATGAAACAGAAGAAAAAAAGCTCTTAGAGGTTCTGATCTCACAATCGAAAATCTGATCTTAGAACCGAAAAACATTTAGGTATATGCAATTTACCAAAAACACTCTTCTGGACTTGCAGTTGAACTTGCATTGCAGGCAATGCATTTCAAATAATTTGAGTTTTGGCTGGACGGGTTAAGTACCATGTAGGTACTTTCTTTATTTAATTTCTTTAAACAATACATTTTTTGATTTCCTGCTTAAACAATTATTAAAAAGTGTCAATATTATATTTTTATAAATTATAAAATCCATTTTTAGACATAATTTATGCCTGGCTTAAATATTTTTAACAACCGAATACTGGAAATGAATATAGCACCAAGTTCCAAAAAATAAAATTTTAAGATAAGCATGCAAATTAGTATTATAAGCCATCGCCAATACATTGAATACTGCACTGAAGTCCTATCAGTGTTAATTTCATAGTTATTTGGGAACGTCTATCGCACAAATATCGAGTGCCGCGTCAGTTTTTTATAAATAATGCACTAAACAAAATGAGGACTTTATAGTTTTTATTATTAAAATGGCTAACTCACGTAAGATGCTGGCTTGTAGTAGCGTTGAAAATATTAATGAAAAAATGTGGAAATATGTGCACATAAGGAACGAAAATGATAATATTAACTTTTTACCTTGTATCTTAAAATGAACATTCTGGCACTTAGTGCCTTATTTATTTCCAGTTTTCAATTGATTATGTATTCGTGTAATATACTTTAGAAATATAATCTGCACGTTAAAATGAATTATACTTTTAATACTTTCCTAATTCTACTTCAAAAACTGAAAAAAAAACAAAATACAGAGGAAGACGGAAGATATTCATGGAGGAACCTACAGCTGTTAGGTAGTGAGGTGGATTATCTACTACTGCTGGAAGTGCTGTCGACTATGTCGGTCTCATATTGAACTTAACTGTCAAAAAAGTTTATTCATAAAATTGTATGCTGGATCTGCATTGTCTGTCTGCATCTGCTCTTCTGTGCATTACACGAAGGCTGCAAGAAAAGGGCCGGTGGACTAGTATGAAAAAACCGTATGTGCCTTTTTCCTAAGAAGAGTTTTAATTAATAGATAATGAGACGAATCAAGCAGTAATTATAATTTAATACCTATGCACTTTGGTGAATTAGTTTGGAATTTATTTATTTATACTTTGGTGTCATTAATGTTATTTTTTGTTTCAATTTTCAAAATTTTCAAAGTTGCAATTCATCACAACATACCGTTAATTGACAATTATTTATTTATTTATTTCAACGGTTTTACACCTCTCACAATAATAGAGATATTATTACTAGATAAATGCACGCGTATAGGTTATTTTATATGTACATAAATACAAAAATGCAAATTCAATATATTATGTATTATCTATATGTCACTAAAAAATCTAAATTGTTTATTCGAAAATTTTGACCTGCTAAAGACAACTAAATCGTAAATTTTTGTCATTATTATTTTTTAATAGTAATTATGATGTATTTATAAAAAGAAAAAAGTTTCTTTAAACTACTATTTATTCAATAATGATATATTTTGGAACCAATAGTTCTTCCATCAGAGTACAATGTAGGTTTACTAAAAATAAAAATTTAAAGTATAAACATTAACAAAAAAAATATATATTATATCAAATTAATAATAAATGTTCATAACAAATTAATAATCGAATCCTTTTTTCGAAAAGATCATCATCATCTTCATCCTCTTGTACTTATTATATTACTTGTAAGGAAAAGACTTTAATGTCGTTATTATAAACAATTTTATGAGTTCATTGCCCTAGAGAGGGCTGAATAGGCCGAAAGGTAAAATTAATAAAAGGTAAAAAAAAACATTTTATGATCTTCATACCAATCAACCTTGGAACACTGTATATACTGTACATCCCTCTACCTAACTGCTAAATATGAACATGATAGGGATGTAATATATCGAAATAATATAATTTGAAACATTAATATGAAATGGTAGCGGAGAAATACAGGGTTTACCAGAGCTAGCAGCAGAAACTTGGCGGGTAGATTCCTGCCTATGTTCTGAGTCTAAAATATTCGTTCAACTACGACCTAATATCAATAGTTAAGGGGATATGCAATTTTTTTTCAATATTTCTGACTTATTTTTTGCAAAATGTTGAACTATCATTACAATAACCTATATCGATTATGAAAAATTCATTTGCTTAAATAAAAGATCAAAACCTTGTATAATTTTTTTTTTTGTACAATTTTAAATGCTTAAAAAATTACTGATACCTGGTGTTAGTTTGATTAGCAAATATTAACAACCATCGAAGTACTTGAAGTGTGGTTTTAGAAACGAATTAATTTCCCACATATATGCAGTCGCATATTATAATTTACTTTGACAAAGTTCAATATTACCTTTCGACCCCTGTAACTCCAGATCCTTTTTTTCTAAATTAAACTTTTTTGCTTCGAAGGGACTGTTATGCGGTTAATATTAATGCCTTCATTGTCTTTAAAGACTAAACAGGCTAAGGGATATTTTTTTTTTTCATCTCGATTATTTCAACCTAGGGATTAAATGTAAACGATAAGTACCTTAACATGTTTATGTTTATGTTAATTTGTATAGCGCCGTTTTTGTTTAAGAGATGCTTCAAGGGCGCTTTACAAGTGCGACATCCCGAAAAAATGAGTTTTTAGGTTCTTCTAGAAAAGTTCCTAGTTCTCCATAGATCGCAATATTGGAGGCAGCAGATTCCACATAGTTGGGCTCGCAAAGCTGAAAGCACGTTCCGCAAATTTGGTGGTCTCCTTGGTACTACCAGCCTGCAGAGTGACTCCTATTTAGTTGACCGCAGTGTGAGCCGTCTTCCAGTGATATTGTCTGGGGTACAGAAGTCGATCAAATATTGTGGTGCTTTTCTTCTTTGAAGACTTTTGTACACCATCAGAGAAGAGTTTGAAATTAACCCGCTCCGGCAGGCGAAGCCAATATCGCTGCTTGAGCATTGAGGATATCCGTGAGAACTTTGATTCCTTAAATATAAGAATCGCCGCAGCATTCATCACTGACTGAAGTCTGTCGAGCTGAGTCCTAGGCTGTCATGACATGACATGACCGACTAATCGAATTAATATATTAATTTGAAAGGCTTAATATCAAAAAGTTAGTGGAGATTTGTAACAGAAATTAAATTTCCCACACAGGTGTATCAGTATTTAAGAGGTCTTTATTCGGTTAAACACTTTTACAGAAGAATTAATAAATTTATTTAAGAAGAAGGGGAGACCGAGTTGTTTTGAAACAAAGGTTATTTGAAGCAACACTGATTTTGCGGAACTAAAAACCCTTAGCGAGTTGGCATCTTCGCATGTCAACTGCTTCCCCCTACCCGCAGGCCCTTCGGAACTCGTCCATGACTGAGTGTGCTGTTGTTGTGTCGTTCTTGGTTCCACGTCACAAAATTTGTAAAAAGTAAGCATTAAACGTTTTTTTTAAATGTCTTTATTTGGATAATGGCTTACTCCAAGCATGGAACTCTCCATGAATCGTTGCGTGCATTTAAGCTTTTCTACACTTTTCCTTGTAAGGGCAATAGTCTCCACTTCATACGTCATCACTAGCAGTATGCATGATTCAAAGGCTTTTCTTTTTAGGTTAATTGGGATCTCTTTGTTCTCGAAGATATGTTTGAAGGGATGGACAGACTAAAAGGGCAAAAGTCATCCCCTTATCTTCAGTTCAAGTTTCAACCTTGGAACAAAGTAACTATACACGTCCTTGTACCTGGCTGCTTAAGCTGAACATGATAGATATACATAATCGAAATGATATTTGGAATACAAAATATTCTTATGGTAGCGGGAATATAACACAAACGCTATAAAATGAAATGATTCAAGACTAGCTGGTCGTACCCGGCGTTGCACGGGTTAATGATTAAGTAAAAAATAAGTTTGTGAGGGAAAACAAAGAGTCCGCTGTTCTCTAGAAAACAATGTTTCCATCTAATGTTAACATAAGTTATGGTAACATAACTGTAATACTTAGATATATGGTATCGCAGACTTTTTTGTAGATATTAATGTCCTCTATAAAACTGTAGTACATTACTTTGCTCTATTGGCAATAATTTCCGCAGCGTACGCAATATAAGGTTTTTTTTTCGTAATTTTTTCACACGTTGGGTTAGATTATCGAAGTTTTCATAAGGATCCCTAACATTTTTAAAAATATTCTATAACCTATGTTCATCAGAGATGATGTAGGATTCTGAATGTGAAAGAATTTTTCAAATCGGTCCAGTAGTTTCGGAGCCTATTCAATTCAAACACACAATCAAATCTTTCCTCTTTATAATATTAATATAGATGTGAATATTCAGAATACAGTACTGACATCTATCGTAAGACTGCGAGTAAATTATAACAATTTTCATGATGTTGAGATGCTTAAAAATTAGTGACATCTACTGTGAGTTTGATAAGTTAATATCAAGAATCATGATTAACTGGCGTTAATATCCAGGATTCGAACCAAAAATATGCAGACTTCAAGGGATGAATATTAAAAATTAACATGTAGCTCACAACTCACAACATACCAAGGAAGCTTTTGAAATTTCTTATAAGTTCAATATTTGCGTTTGTTTTCCAAAATATCCACTGTTTTTATCCAGTAGTTTAGTCCATTATTTAAACTTAATACACAGATCTCGTTGTTTCTATTTTGATCACAGTTCTTTACTAATTCGGGCTCGCTGATTACGAATATCATATTAGTTATTCTCCAACATATAATTTTTTCGGCAAATTCACATATTTGTTATATTCTTATTTGTGTGTTGCTAAATTACAAACTCTGAGACCATCTATTAGGATCAATAATTACCTGTTGATGGTATGTTTATTAACAAAAATAGGTAGGTAAGTATTATTTAAGTAGTCTTATTATTTGTGTTGAAAATGTAATCTTCCAATTATTTTAATAAACATGTTAGACATTGTGTTTTTAATGTTCTTTAAATACTAAATAATTTTAAATACTGGAAAAACAAAGATTTGCGTCATTAACATCACCGTTTCTCTGGTTAAAAGATATAATTATATGTATTGGTGTTTTAGTGAGCAAATCAACGGTTATTTACATTAAAATGTCTTTAGGAGGGGGTAAACATAGTCCTGATATATTTTTTATAGCTTCACAATGCCTTAAGAAACGTGACAGATTTTGTGAATTGTTTTTATTTTGGATTTATGCTTGGTGAATAACATATAATACATGGGGTCCACACACGATTCGTACAATTTGTGTTGAACAAATGGTAAGAGAAACTCTATGCATTTTGGCCTTCCTATGGTACTGAGATAACCAAAATGCCATGGCGATGACTATTATTTTTGCTCTTATTTTCCATATATATCCAAAAATTAGAATACTATTTTGAAGCCAAATTTACCAACCTCTAATCCACGTGGGTTCGAAATCTCTTTTCAATCTTGCAAGACATCAATCTTTTTGTTCTATATTTTTCTATATCTTTTAGTAAATAATTTCCGATGACTCGAATTGCAATTTGCGACATCTTTTTTACTTGTTAGAATAATTTTTTTTCTGTTTTTCTGGTTCTGTTTAAATTAAAGTATGTGGTGCATTAGATAATTTTATTTTTGATGGCCTTATAATACTTGTCATTATACTTGACCTTAAAAAGTCAAGAAATATGTACCAACCTATTCTCAATAATACATTATCTGAATTTAAAATGTTAAATGAATGAGTGGTTTATTTTTTTAAAAAAGTGTACGTCCAGATAATGCAATGCAGTAGCGTATCTTTAAAGTATATAATAAAAATTAAATAAACTGTAATCAATTAACGTACCGGTTTATTTTCAAAAAAAGTCGGAACATTAATTGAGTTGCAAAATATTTATAAGAAAATATTTAATATTTTACATAATTATTTTTATCAATTATTATATTTTTTATTAAATAATAATCTATTAAAAATTTAAATACAAATTGTACCTGATTCCAGTAGGATAAATTAGAAATTTTGTTAATAAGAAAAAGTGTTAATAGTAAATTGAATTTTATATAGCAAACGACCAGCTCCTTTTAAAAAAATTTTCATAATAGCGCTTTTTTATTTATTAATTTCATATATATTTATTTATATTTTGTTATTGTCTTTATAATTCGTTTTTAATTTTTAGTACATGTTGCATCCTGATGAAGGGACCACTGGCCCAGAAACATTTTGCTATTTTCAACAAATTCGTGATGTAAACAAAATATTTAAAATATTTCATATGTTTCTAGCGTTGCCTTTGTGGTTGGACATAATCAACCATTTGAAGTAACTTTACACCCGCTCGTTTCGATACTACTGTATCTTCGTCATAACGTACGCTTATTAACTATTATGGTGAGATAGACGGTAGGCCAGTAGATTTAAAGTTACAAGTGATTAAAACAAAGTTTTTAATTAATTAAAATTAATAACAAAAGTATTTTTTTCAATAATTATTGATTTCATATTTACATTTCGTCATTTTATTTTTAAAAAAAGTTTGATGCTTGGTCTGTGATATCAACCATTATTTTAAAGATTAATATAAAAGTAATAAATATAAATAATTCATATTTTTTCGACTTAAAAACTGAAAAATGTCTACATGTACATTGAGTTTCCTGCACCGGAACGCGCGTTTCAATTTTAGCACCGTATGGGAAAGATTAAAATTGATATTACTCAAGCCACGGTGCTGTAAATGGAAAAAAAGGTTAGATTGGAAAAGGTATTGAATTTCGTTAAGTTTCCGAGGGCCCGCGCAGATGCACGCCACTGCCGTCACCCGGGGGCGCAATACACATTCCATCCAGCGCCCGCGGCAGTGGCGGGCCCGGCCGGCCGCGGCGGGGCACGGCGGACGTACATATTTCACAACTCCTCCTGCCCCGGAGCCATCGCAGCCGTCACAAAAAGCATTCTCGACTCTTTTAATGTCAAACAGCGATGAACGGTTACAGTCCCAATTATAATAATTTCGTTGTCTGTCCGTCCGTCCGTCCGTCTGTCCTTCCGTCCGTCCGTCTGTCCTTCCGTCCGCCCGTTGTAACTTGGTGGAACATCCGCAACATCTTTAAAGTATTTTTTTTCTTTTTTTTCATGTAAAAGTGCCGTTATTTTGGACGGGTTACAGCTAGTTCCTTATAAAAATGTGCGGGTCTCTATATTAAAGGTTTGTCATGTGTATTTGTACGTAGCCGGAAATACAGCGGATATCGACTAACGTGAAACCATGACAGCGACATCCATAGTCCTCCAGATGACCCATAATAATTAACACCTCTGACCCCCCCCCCTCCCCTCACCAATCCCTTCACCGTAACACATTTGCATGGTTTACTTTTTCAATTTTTAGTACACCAATAATCCTGAAGAAGAGAACAATGTTCTCGAAACACGTAGTTTAATCTAATAAAGTGGTGAAAACAAAGTGATTTGTGTTTTATTTTAATTTTTTACAATTGGTTCTTAAAAAATTACACCACCTCGAAGCATCAAAAAATATTTGAAATTTTTGAAAATTTCAAAATTGCAGAGTTATATGCTGTCCCCTAAAGGACTTTCTTAAATATTTTTTAAAATTTTATTACCGCATTTTTACCATATGTGTAATTATATGCGTTGTGCATATTGATATTTTTCCAGCACTTTTTTTGTCGAAATTGTTTTAAAATCAGTTTCGATATATATATATTTTTTTATATAAAACTCATATACTAAAACAAATATGTAAATGTTTGAATTTTATTAAATCTTCTGACACTTTGGCTTGGTATGAAGATGTATTATTCTCTAAAAGTTAAATTTTTTAATCAATTAATCAAATGAGCTTAGGTACCCATTTCCCACGTGTCTGATAATAATCCGAAATGGATTCACCAACCAAAACAATTGTTGTGAGTAAATTTGAAAATACCATTTTTGCCTGTCATTATTGACGGGCTTCACCTCGTTGTATTATAAACCAAAAAGCGCTTGATAATTCAATTTTCCAGCATGCCAATCAATCGTGCGTTTTAAAAAAGTTGTTATTGTGTTTTTTTGTTTAATTTTCAAGTTTTTTATATATATTTACTACTGATTTGATTTAATTTTAAATTACGCTGAAAATAACAACTCCCAAGAGATGAAATTGTGTAAAGGGTTTGGCGTTCACACAAGACAGTTTTCCCATACCCTAGTTAAGGGCCGGTTGTTTCAAGTTGGATTAAAGTAAGCGTTGTTTTAAAGCATAGATTTTTACGTTCTCCACCAATCAGACGATCCGTTTTCGTAAAAATCTATGCTTTAATTGAGCGCTTACTTTAATCCAACTTGAAACAACCGGGCCTAAGGGAGGTTGCGTTGGTTGCTTGTGATGTTGTTTATGTCGGTAAAAGTGTTTTAACCTGCTAAGTAAATACCTAAATCTGATGATTCCCAGGATGTGACTTTCATTGAAAAGTTCATTGGAAAAAAGCGGAAAAGCTTTTTACGCTCAACCTTCAACATTGGTAAGAGGCCAAACATTTTCACTTACACACTACAAAGTAACTCCGCCTTGCTTGAGTTAAGTGCCTCGCGAGGTAGGCAGTGCTTTTCTCATTGCATATACACAATTCTAATTGCAATAATGTCCGTCACTTATATAGCAGTATTTGTCACTAGCGCTACCAAGACGCTAGATGGCGCTGTTTACATACCCCGATGAAACTAACGATACCAGATGGCGCTACTTACCCGCTAGCACAAACACACATAGGTACATCGATTTCGCGATTGTTTTATTTGTTATGAAAGTTACATTTTAATAGACATTTTATAATAGACACAAGTTAGAGATAATAAGTCATTTGTATTAACAGAAACGGTGAGTTCATTCATATAAAAATATATTATATCTACGTGAAGTCTCTAACACCATACACAATATTTGAAAACTATTAAATTGTTAATTATAACTGTCCCAGCATTGGTTTCTCCTAGTGGGGCGTTATAAACTATATATAAATATATATAATATAGATAATTTTGTAATTATGAAAAAATGTAAAAAAATAATGTGTTATAATACTTTTTTGTGTTTTAGAATGATGTCGTTATTTTTCTTTTTTGTTATTAAATAATGTAGGTATCGCTAATAATTAATAAATTTAAAGCTGAAATGCAAACTATAAAAAATATTTTTTAAATATTGTAAAATATAGCAAATATACATTGTACTGAGAATACTTATTTTATTACAATTAACTTGTGAAGGAGTATTTCCGATGTATTCTCACCGGTCTCTTCACGTCATCCCTTGCTTTCACATGATGTTGATCCCACTGGTGACTTACTAGTAGGTGTCAGAGTACCAGTTCATGAAGACGTTGTCCAAACGATAACCTCATTTTCGGAACTAAGACTTGTAGTAATTTCTAGAACATTTGTGGTATTTGTGTATAAGTTATGGGGCTTGTATTAAATGTGAATTACCCTAAAGGTATACATATAAAATGGTCATATATAATATTATATATTTCTAAGTCATAAAAATTTGCAAATAGAATTTACAGACTTTTTGTACGTCACTTTTTTTCTGAATAAGACTGTTTAATACTTTTACAGAGGTTTTTGTACATCTTTTAAAGTTTGTTATTAACCTATCGAATACTTTTAGAATATACAAGGTTATTTGGAAAATACAAATAACCTTGCAGGACTATATTTATGCCTTGATTATGAGTCAAAAATGTTCAACCAACCATGACCTAATATCAATAGTTATGGAGACCTAATATCAAAGTTTGCATTTTTTTTTTTCAATATTTCCGATATAATTTTTGTAGAACGTTGGACTATCATTACAATAACTTATACCGAATACGAAAAATTCATTCCCTTTAATACAAGTCAATTTAAATAATAAAAACCTACCAAATCCAATTGGAATTTCTGCATTTTATTATTTTATTTAATTTGTATTGAAACGAATGAATTTTTGGTAATCGATATAAATTACTATAATGAAAGTTTAACGTTTTGTAATAAGTCAGAAATATCGAAAAAAATGCAATATTTGATATTATTATTAGTGGTAAGGCAAGGGTGAATCTACATTTCTTTAATAATATTTCTGTAATGCCATCAGATCCCATACTTTTCTTATTTGTTAGTTGATTTATAGAAAGAAGAACATCAGTGAGTGTTATTAAACAAGCATTTAAATCTACAGTACTTGTATAATGAAATGAAGGGATGGAGCAAGAGGTAATATTTTTATTATAGACTGATGCAAAGTGGGTCGTAAAAAGATTTACTATAGCAGCTCTATCAGTTTTATTTACCTCTTTGTGGAACATATTGGAGGAAAAAATATTCTCATTGCTCTTCTAAGCAACATACTTTAAAAAAAAAGGATTATCCTTCAGCTGATATTCAGTAGTCCCTATAAAGGCCCTGTAGCAACTTTTTGTCTCAATTTTTGCCAGTTCTCTAATTTGAGAGTTTTTGATAATATATAAGATTTCCAAAAAATTTAGAAAGTTAATTTTTTGTTTTTTCCAAAATTAAATGTTTTAGATAGGAGCTGAACCATTTTGGAAATTCGGGTTGAACAAATTTAGATTTAGGGATAGACAGATCTATAGCATTTCATAAACATTGATTCAATTTTATTACCGCCTCATTAATATTGGCATTAATAAGAAATATATCCCTCTCTTAGAATGCGAGATAGTGGTTTAACCCATCATAGTCACCAATATCAATTTTGTATTATATAGAATCATTAGGTTTAAAAACATTGACACTAAAAGCATAAAATACATTTATAGTTACATTACATTTTTAGTAGTGGATGATATTTATCAATGGGTAATAATTGATCAACAGATTCAGTTACATTTATGTTGTCAATAGTACTAAAAATTAAATCCAAACAACACTCTGAACAATTTGTTATATAATTTAATTGATACGTGTTTATAAATGCAAAAGAATTAGTTATTTCTGCTGTTACTGGTGTGATTAGACTATGTGCTTTAACACCATGTTTATCATTTATGCAAATTACTTTTGGTACATTATAGTCGCTACAAATGAAAATTGCATTTACACTGTTAGAAACTCTTTCAACTAGTTCTGTATGAGCCTTATATGTATCAATAGATTATGACGGGGGAATGTATACACAACCAATTAATAGTTTCTTAAAGTCAATTGTAACAATAAAAATTATTAATAATTCTTTTACGTGCCAAATTTGTGTAAAAACACGCAGAAGGAAGTTGTCAAGTTTGTTTTCGATGTTCGAAACCTCAGTTTAATTGATTATGAATGGTATGGAATGATCTAAGGTTTTCACGGCCACTTAGAATCTTATGATTTGTGTCTTCTTGGGTATTATGCCGTTTTTTATGACCTTTGCAGGGTCCATCATCAGCCCTGTTTATTTTATTTATTTTCATAATATATAAATTCCTGAGCACTTTGTTTGACAAAACACTTTCTGTGGTGTGTCTATAATCTTATGAACCGGAGCACATCTACTAGGATGTGACTGCATATGTGTGCTTTGAAAAGATGATTTTTTACGCAACGAAACTGTCCTAGGACATTTTAGAGAGTTGGTCAAGATACGGGTCTCCGGCTGAGGATCGCTAGGAATACCGGTCTGAGTTTAGAGAAGGGTCTGTAGTCAAAGTTACTGTCACCTGGTCACTGGTAACAGTAACTATGAAACAGTAACACAATAAGCTTTTTATTCTACAAGAAATAAAATAATTAGTACTAAGACATATATTTTCTTTTTCTTTAATTTTAAGGCAGCACATTCACTCCAAATGCATATTTTAGCGTTTTTTACGAAAATGAGGGTTTTTATTATTAATTTATATCAGAATATGTAGAGTATACTACAATTTTTTAGGGCAATAACTTAGATAGAACCTTTTTTCTTATAGAAAAGTAATAAACTGAATATTATTTGTAACAATTAAGAAAATATAAGCTCCGGCCAAAAAATTCGTTTTTAGAGATTAATTTGAATGTTTATATGTAGATACGCAGAATATGTTTTCTTATGAGTTCAAAGCTAGCGTTTTGATAAATAAACCGTACTTAAATAATTAAGAAATGTATATTATATGTATATTATGATGTATATTATACATAATAATAAAAAATTTATATACTAACAATGTAATATAGGTTTAATTTTGCAACAAAGTTTTTGGTGATTTTAAAACGCTTTTTATTCATTTAAAGTTAAGTGTGTTTAAAAAAATTAAAATCCACAATATGATTATGCCTCAAATTACGCCTTGAAATGTTATTAGTCTAGCGGTGGTACTGCGAGTGGCGGACGCGTTTCTGCGAATGTTTTATCCTGTCAATGTACAGTCACTATTAAACGTATAGCTATTCTATACAAATTTTACTTTATTTCTAATTAATTTTATGTTATACTAATAAAAGCAATTGAGTTCCACTCCTATAATAAGGTTTTTGACTTAATTTTTATGAATTTGTCGATACTATCATAAAAGCTAACCTAATAAGTACGTTTTATCGTCGTATGCGCGTTGCGGACGACGAAATGCCCAATCGGATCGGATGCGGTCGATCGGATCGTGTACCGTCCTCAACATTCTTGAGAAAATTCGGGTATCTCCATCGTATCAACTTTCGGGTATCTACTCTAATCTATTCTAATTTAAATCGCGGAACATTGAAATATCGTGGCTCTAGCCTAAATGTTCAATATTTAGTTTGCCGCTTGTTTTAGATATCAAATATTATAAATCGCGCATGCGTTGTAGTCATAGCAACGCTCTGCTGATACATTATATATTTATGTGTACAGCCTTTCAAACTCCAATATCTATTATTACATTTGAAAATATAAAATGTGGTACCTTTTCTAAATTTGGTACATATTGAATATTTAATTTGTCGCATGTTTTAGATATTACCATTTTAAAAGTCGGAAGCCGCGATGCATATTTTGACAGATGACAGTCAACAATATAAAAATGTTATTATTTGTTATATTATTTCTAATATACTAGCTGTGCCCGCACGGCTTCGCACGCGTAGATTTTTAGTACACTGTTTGGATCGTCATAGAACTTTCGCGAACCTTCTAGAGCATTCTCCTTCCAGAACTTTCAA
Source organism: Agrypnia vestita (assembly GCA_016648135.1). NCBI lineage: Eukaryota > Metazoa > Arthropoda > Insecta > Trichoptera > Phryganeidae > Agrypnia > Agrypnia vestita. The sequence goes on from JADDOH010000560.1 coordinate 98,346, forward strand.
GAGATTTATCGAATGTACAGGAACCTTCTAGATACACCGACACATTCCGCCATTCAGTTTAGAACCTTATTTAACATTTGGAAATTTTCTAGAACCTTATTCTTCCAGAACTTTCTAGAGCTGGTTTTTCCGGAACCTTTTAGACTCACCAACACAGTCGGCGCGCCTATTTTGAAACAATCTGAAGCATTTGCGGCCTTCCCATAACAAAACAATGTGCTAGAAATCATATTTTCGTTACCCACTACCCGCATATTTTCGATGTGACACCAAGGGCTACCACCACCATAACCACCGGTGGATGGTTGTGGCTGGTTGTGGAGAAAACTTGGCGGATAGGAAAGCACGAGTTTCTTTTTATATGTATATATTGATTAAGAATTTCTCCACAGTAAAAATAAAAATAAAATATATTTTGTAAGAAGTGTAAAACAACAATGAGTTTTGGCATCACTTGTATGGTGTAAACCTGTGCTATGCTGTAAACCACAGCTTTGGTTATTTAAGTACGCTGCATTATTCTGCGTTGTCGTATTTGGTGCTCCATAGACGTTAACGACTGGTCACCCGTGAAACCTCCCACAACACGGGTTATGTCGAGACCTTCGAGCGAGGCCGGCCCTGTCTCGCATGGCCCGGGGCGCCGTCCGCGCTTACCGATCTACTTCCCCGCGTTCGAGTAAAAGTGTGCGCCGATTACAGTCGAAACGCGGGGTGTTATTTATAGTTGAGCGTCATTTTTTGCGACGTGGCCCGGGCTGTCCGACGGCGCGTCCACCTGAACGCACTCGCCCGGTCCAGCCGTAAGTCCCTCAAGCGAGAATTCAAACACGACTTTTGAGCTTTTTTTCCAATGAGATTGCGCGTGGGTGACAGTAATTCTCTCTCTTGTTCGCAGGAAAATTATATTATTCTGTTTCACATGTATCCCATCTCGCAAAGTGAATACACCAGATCTCAGCGCATTGTCATTACCACCTACATAAATATTTATATAATTAACTATGACTTAACCGAATGAGTTTACATATTAAACTAAATGAAAGGACCATATATGTCTTTCGTACAGTCCCTTCAAATGTTTGAAAGAATACAGATTTAGAAAATAGTACAGAGTGTCTAGTAGCTATTGGTGAAAACTTGAGAGGTAGATTTTTGCCTTAATAATGAGTCGAAAATGTTTAAGCAACAATAACCCTTTGAAAAATGTTTGAAATTAAAAAAAAATATAAACAAGGTGTTTATTGTTTTATTTGAGTTGTTTTTAAGCGAATGAATCTTTCATAATCAATATAAGTCACTGTAAAGATAGTTCACTTTTTGCAAAAAATAAGTCAGGAATGTTGAAAAAGAAATGCAAACTTTGATATTGCATTCCTCCATAACTATTTATATTAGGTCATGGTTGTGTCAAAATTTTCGACTCATTATCAAGGCAGGAAGCCTTGATAACTTGTTAAGTTGTTGAGACACCCTGTATACAACTTTTAAAAATTTTATGATGTGTGAATATTCTTACGGTAGTGTTGGTGAATGTTGCATTATAATTATCACTTAAGGTGTATGGAACACACAGTAAGATAAAATCAAAACAAAACTCCTTTATGTACAGATCCACAAATTCATTTAACATAAACTATCACCACATTGACATTTACAACTCAACGATAAGAGAAATAAAAAAACAATATCTACACAAACGCACCCAAACTAATTCATACAATTTATCTTCCTTTCTACTCCCGTCCCACATTCCCCTCCACCCTTTCCACTCGCTGTTAAAATAATTTTTAAAAATTATTTTACTACGTCACACTTGTTCTAATAAATTACCATATTCTAATAAACTATGTTCTAATAAATTAAAATATGTTTTAATAAATTACTATATTCAGTGGAAAATTTGTAATTGGCATAATTTTAATATCCATTATTTTATATTTGTTAATATGTTAATATGCTGCTAATTTTCCCTAAAATATACTAAAAATAAAACAGGTCACAAGACCTGGGCCACCCTATAAAGACTTGCTCCCGTTTTTTTTCATTTGCTCCCGGGCAATATCTTTGGAAAGAAATATATACTAACTATCAACCACTCTTTCATTCCAGCGACCCGCCAACCTTCCCCGAAACTTCTAGAGTTTATCATAATAAATAATTATTTGTTAACTACCTTGAAAAACTCCCCGAAAAGCAAATATTCCAAGTTCTTATCCCTGCGGTAACAAAACATTTTTTCTATAGACATGTATTTTTCTCTGCATCTTTCTTATTTAATCTCACACAATATTCCACTTTTGAAAAAGTTAATAAAAATATATTATTCAAAATTACAATATTTAAAAAAATTATATGAGGTACAATATTTTAGTTTAGATACAACATTTTTATGTTAATAGACGTGACGATTTTTTACCGTGTAATTTTTTTACTGTATGAGTGTTAGGATAACAATTACCTAAATAGCAATATTTAATAATAATAAAAAAAATGAATATATATATATATATATATATATATATATATATATATAGATATATATATATATATATATTTCTTTATTGATTTCTTATAAATATTACGGGACTCGTTTCCTTAATAAATGAAAAATATAAATATACATATATATATATATATATATATATATTTTTTTAATAATATATATATATATATAATAAGATGTAATTTTCAGAATAAGTTGCGATGTCGAGGGATGTATGGCGCTCTCTATTGACAGCGGTCACAGATTCCATGAGACCGTAAAAGACGAAGGTAGTACCAACCGATAACCTAAGAGAAATATTAAAATAAATTTAAAAAATAAAATACTGACCTTCGTCGGTTGCTTTTGCTTGTCCCTCCGGGTGAGAGCAGCGCCAGTGATGCATCGAGCAAAGCTTCGCGATTTAATTTATTACCGTTCTGTAGCCACTTGTTCTTCAACCCGTTCGCCGAAATCATTTTTTTAAACATTACGTGGTCTGTATCTCAGTGCTGTCTGTCAGATTTAAACTCCGACTGGTCCGTCCCTTGTAATAAACTAAGGAGCTTCAGCATTTTTGCAATCCTGGTTTATCTTTCAATCAATCAATCTATCAACTTTCCCCCGCTTTCTTCTTACCAGACAAAGCTAGGGAATGGTGTTTTGATTGTGGTCGACCTATAGCAATGCAATTTATTAATTTGCAATACGAGTACAACATATAATTATTTTAAAATATTAGACAAAACAAATTCCAAACCAGCTTCTATTTGTCTTATTTATTTTCATTAATAATTACATTTGAATGAAGTTCATTTAAAAATTAAATAAATAAACAAACAAATGAATTAGATCTTGATCATGATATTATAAAACAGAACAAACTTACAAGTTTTTAAAACGCGTCTTAATACATGGTGGGTGGTGGATAATCGCAATGTAAGTGATCTACTTTAAATTCACTTATATAAAAAACAAAGGCTTGGAAAAGAATTCAGCCTTATATGATATTCCTCATTCTAAAATTAATCATATTGTACCACATTTATGTGAATGTGATCTCCGTATATAAATAATTTTCATTAAGGTACTGATAAATGTAAAAATTAGTTCAAATTAGTTTTGAGATGGTAGTGCATGGCGTCTGCTTTTATTATTTTCAGTGTTCGTGTTTTTTCTTGTTGAGTTTTCAAGGCTTTTCTGCCTCGTGTTTCTGAAGTCGGCCGGCAGTTCAGATTCCATTGCAGGATTCATCACCAGGTCTGATGTCACAGATGCTGGCAAAGCAGCCCAGAAAATTCAATCTAGAAAAATTCTGAGCGGCTGTGAAAATTTTTTGACGTGCTTCTAACCACGAATCGTCTTTCAAGAAAATTCGACATTACCAAATGCGTAGAAAATAATTAATGTAATTAAAAGTCTATGAATTAAAGCAATAAATAAATTGAAAAGCATTCCGCACGGTCGGGAAATACATGATAATTTTTGCAAGATTAGACAAAAACAAGGAACATTTATAAAATAAAAAAATATCTTTAATTCATCTCAAAAATTGATTCGCTTTCCTTTTCAATTCTTTTCTTATTTATGACTATTAATGTATTAATAACTTTACAACATGAGGTATGACCACACTAATCACTACTGAATATTTTATACAAGGTAATTATTTCACTTACTACATCTGGATTGTGTCGCGGGTATGGAGTTATGTAGAAATAAATCTACTTTTAATAAATGTTGGATAAAGTGCTCAATTCAAATAACATTTTTAATTATTCTTGTGATTTTATTGTGTTTAGGTTTGGTTAAGAAATATGCTGAATTTTCATTTTTCCAAAAAAATATATATTTTTATTTTCGTCTCTATTAATTATATCCCTTTCAATGTAGTCCGTATTACATTTAAAACACTTGTACCAGCGCTTTTTCCTATCCAGGAAGCACATCCTTCAGCTGGATTTATCTTCTGTTGTTTATTTATTTGTTGATTTATCTTCCGATGTTGGCAAAACGTTGTTTTGTTTTTTTTTTTGGGGAATAGGTAAAAGCTGCAGGGAGACAAGTCCGATGAATACGGAAGCTGAGATATACAACGGTGGCCGGAAATTAATTAAGTCATTAATCGCCGAGCACACCAAAACATGTGTAAAATTTTCGACAACCAACACTAGAATAAGCATCCAACATGGTAATCAATATCAAGCACGTCAGGGACTAGTGTTATATAATTAATTGTAACAATCGAACTTAACAGTAGGGTGGTTCGGCGATGTATGAAAAAAATTTCAAATGTCTATCTGGCACGTCAAGAAAAGGGTGCCAAATAAGTTTTTACCCCACGTATAATATTTTCTTGGAAAGAGGAGTCATCTGTTGTCTCCGAATACATACTTTTTAAAAAAAATTATATGATTTTAAAAAGTTCTAAAACGTCTTGTGTCTATAAATAATATTAAAATTCTATTAGTAACATTTACTTATAACAAGAAAATGTTTTTAGAAAATGTATATTTATTATATTTCGAATAGCCCAAAAATTCTTATTCTTAATTCGCAACAGAAACTCTTGACCATATTTCTTCAACGTTTGCCACGAAAATGTTACAACAATGTCACACCTGTAATCAAGAAGAATTGACTATGCATGAAGAAAGTATTCTAACCATTACTGTTTGGAACCGTAATAGGAATTCACCTAGAAAAATACAAACGGATAATAGATTTCCATCCGACGGCAGATACACTTATCATAATGTAATAAATAATATTCTACGCACGTTATTTTGATACATTTATATATAAATAAAATACTTGTACAAGACCGCTTTAGAAACCGTTAAGCACCTTTATACTGTTGTGTCTATTATGCTGTACCCTTAAAAAAAGTAGAACCTATAAAAAAATTGTTTTCATTAAAAATCCTTTATATGCAAGGTCTCGCTTTCCATTTTATTGCATGATTATCATTTTACAAGGTATTCTGTGTTAGTTATACTAGTGTTAAGTAGGTTTTTGGTAGCAATTTTAAATAAGGAGATAAATTTCAATGTGTTCATGGTATAAATAATTGTAGGTATAATAGTACCAGAAAGTAGTTACTTGCCAAGTATCTGAGATAAAATTGAATTTTTTGTGTGCGTGTGTACATGTTTCACAAAAAAAGCAACTAAGAATGAATTGTCATCGACATCAAGTCAATACGCACAATTTCAGTTCGATTGGATAAGGGGAAGTTTGTGAATTTTCACTTTCAAGATTCTTCCACGTTCACGGCGGTGAAGTTACTATGAAATATTTGGAATTTTTGGCCCACCTTATCACACATACTGCTCACGAAATTCAACAATTTCGCGTATTTTTTGATCAAACCTCGTTAGTGTCCATGTAACACAAAGAACGCGTTTTTACGCGGTTTTTTCTCTCCTGAGGAGGGTAATTTTGTTCCAGCAGAAGTGTCGTTTTTGACGACTGTCGCGTATCAAACAGCGTGTAATGTTTGGTAATTGAACGAAAAGTAAAATAAAATGTACGGCCGAAAAGAGCCGGCTTTCACTTTAGCGCTGACCGGCCGGCGGGTAGGAGCGGCGCTGGTACATTTTAATACTTCGTCATCAGGGATCTTAATTTTTGGCCGCCGCGGGCGACGATCCTCCCCGTTCCGAGAGCGCCCGGGGCGGATGGGCTGGTTATTTATTTTATATAATAGACATATACAAAACTGGAACGAGAAACACAAGGGCGGCGAGGCCGGAGAGCCCCGCGGCGGAGCGCGCAGCGCCCGCGGCCGCGAGGGTATCTAAAGCGGAGGATCGAAAACGAATATTTCATGTACGACTTTATTACTCTGCCATTTGCCGAGTTTCAAAAATATGACTCGACTCGCGAACCGGTCGACGTTTGCTACAAACTATTTTTCAATTTGTAAATTTTTATTATTATTTCATTTATACGCCTTTAGGACGTTGAAGAAATCAATTAACAAAAATAATAGTGCAATATAAATACATAATAATTAGAATATGTTTTAAAAAAATGAAGATGAGATATAAATTAAGGTCACGGATACACAACAAAACATTTGCATGAACACGGAAATTCATTTCCAGCCTTATTCAATCCCTGTAGACATTAGTTGTGGAGTATACAAGCAAAGGCAGGAATATTCAGAGAAAAACAAATAACGCGTTCATCGGGTATTACTAATTAATAATGTACTGAATTCGAGATTTTATATGAAACATGATTTTGAAAGAAAAACATAAAATCTAGAATTTAGTAAAATTTTGATTGTAATCCTCGGTGACTACATTCAATATTTTGGATATTACTGTTTTTGCTTTTTTACCTCACAATTGTTTATAAAATTAGAACGAGAATCATCATGAAATGAGGTATAATATCTCGTACCTGAATATTAATTGAGTTTTAATAAAATAAACATTGTAAAGGTGCAATTTTTAAAATATACGAGTAGTTCCATAATATTTAAAACAATTTAAAAGAATCTACAACTATAGAATGAATGAATAGAATATTTTTCAAGAATGCAATTACTGGATTTTGTCCCCAGAGAAATTGTCATCAATCAATGTATATTATAGATGTCTCGCAGAAATGAAGTTTATCACTTTACACAATGAATTTACGAAGTGATCACTTTACACGATGTCATGTTCACGATTTCACCCATGATCGACCACCACATACATCAAAAGTGTTCACTTAAACCAGCAAATGACAGGACTTAAGACCTGTAAACACCTAAAGACTTTCATACTTACTTTCCCATACATAGAAAACTTCGATTCTATGAGATATCCATCATGATAATGAATTAAAATAATTATGTTAACCATGAATCTTATATGTAGCAACAACAAATTATATGAATTCTCCAAATGAACATGTCAACATTATCAACATGTCACAATTATTACTCAATATTAAAAGGGAATTTACAACTAATTGAAAAATCTGGTAAAGACATTTTCAAACACGGTCTGCAGAGGGTTAAACATGTTTAATTTAGTATTCTGACGATATGAATAACTAAATTATGTAATGTGGGCCGAGTTCGAATGATATGGTTTGTAGAATATTTATTTTAAGAGTCTTAATTCTTTGGGCGAGTTGTGAATGAATTTTAAGATGTAAAGAAAAACTGGCACATCCATACAACGCAATATTTTCACACCATAAAATCACGACTCAAGTAATCACATCAAGTCGTTTTAAAATGAAGTTATGAAAGTTGCATATGCTCCGGGCGCTGCTAAATGGTGTTATGAATATGGCATAAGCTCTAGGAGCTGTTATGGTTGTTTATTTCCTATTTGCTGATTTAGTTTTCATAATATGATTTTGATCAAATTCGCAATGTGTTATCATCGCGATTTTATTATGTGCTTACTGTTTCATTTTCTCTTTTTCAAATAAGCTAAATTCAATTTGGTACGTGGGTGTATTTAATGTGTATTTTAATTTTTTTATCCGTTAATGGACCATCGTGGACGTAAATTTCAGTTTGTAGTGCGTAGCGTTCTGCCCAGCTACGCTTCAACGCAAAGCATACAACACAGCATGTGATTATTTAAGTAAACCAAAGGATAATTTTACTTTTAACACGCGTACTTAAGCACACGCCTCCAATTGTTTTATTATAATATTTAAATGTTTAGGGGTTTGCGATTAAATTGAAGGGTAGTAGTATCTACATCTTTGACAAGCATATTCGAATCGTATGCATATGAAAATGATTACTTGCTAGCTTTCACAATATATATCTGAACATCCCAAATGATGGTTTGGCAACACCAGAGAACCTTTCGCTTATCCATTGACAGCGGAAAGACGCCATTCTGGCGGAGCCTTCGCCCGAGGCTACGCCCCCAGAGCTCCGCTAACAAAACCCGACCCAACTTTAATATTCATCAGCTCGCGTCCCCATACATTACGGCACGAATCGCAAAATGCTTTCCGAATGGAACAAGAATTTTTTTATGATTTTATTTTTATTCAACCTTCTTTTCTAACAATTTCTAGGAATTATTGCCCAACATAAATTATTAAAATAATCAATAATGTAATGATGACATTATCCAGACGATATATTTATTGTGAATCAATAATGTCATGTGTTTTCGAAACACGATCTTTGTTAGCTGGCAATATATGAAACAATAGACGTTGGCATTATTAAACATTGGTGGTTAATAGTTAAATAGCTTCAGTCATAAAGTCAGTAAACAGTCATATATATGCAATAATTTACCGCAGTTTGGTTCTGTAATTCTGGCCAATATTCACTGCTTAATACGTATATAATACATATATATGTATAAGTATATGCATGTACGTGCATACTCATTTTGGTTTTGTGGGTGGAAGAGGTCTATGTCATAAATTCTCACTATAAATAAAGGCATCTTATAAAATAAGATTAATTAATGAAATGAATTTATTATATTATATTCAATTCATAATCAACAATAATTATTATATATTAGCAATAACCCGTCAATATTAACATACTTTTTATTTTCGAATTTTAACTTACATTACGTAATATAAAATTATTAGTTATGTATTAATTATTCAAAATAACAATCAAGTGTATTGGGAAATTAATCTTAAATGTAAACTTTTTTCTATATTACTTAAAATAAATCATATTAATTTCGAAAACGCAATAATGTTTTCATTTTATTAAATAGCGAAAACGGAATGAGATCAGCTCGTAGGGTGTTAGTTGGATTATAGTTGCGGTTATAGACGGTTATTCGAAATTAGTATTATTGGGATTGGAAATTTTTTGTAGCAGTGAAATTATATATTGGTTACTGTAATAATTATTATAAATAGGAAAGTCTATAATTCTTGAGAAATACACATAACAATTCCGGTCAGATAGGTCTTATGGCAAAATATTCCATAAAACTTTGACCAGTAGTTTCACTAGATAGACCAGAAGAATGGCCGTGCACATCTGAGAACATGTTTAAAAGCAATATGCATTTCTCTTTCTCTTTATTTGTAGAGTAGCTTGAGGAATAGCTTGTTGGTCTAGTGGTCATGATGCTCGCCTTGTGATTTGGTGGTCGGTGGTTCGATCCCCATTCCAGAACATTTATAAGGAATAGTTAATCTTTTTAACCTTTATTTTACTACCCGGGTACCTGGGTACCCTTTTTCGATTTCAAGTTCAAATCATTTCATTCATAAACGCTATCATCCATTTGAATCTCCGTTATTTAAATAATTTCAAAGGAAGGGAAATAAAGGGAAGACGGACATTGCTATGAGAAGTAGTGATATTCTAAAAAGCTATTTAACTACTATTTAAATATCAATTTTTGAGGTACAAAACAAAAAGAAACGTTTTCAGGAACGTCCATCTGGGTTGAGTACCCGGGTACTTTGTGTTGCAATTAGTGTGAGAAATTCCGGCTAGCACAACAACATAACGGTTAATAGCACAAGCGTTTATCTTATTTTGAAAATAGTAAGCATTCCATGTTCTCTCATTTTTTAAAAAAAAATATATATCTTAATATTTGGATAATATATTTATTTATATGTCAAAGGATTATTTTAGAATAATTATGTATACGGTCAGGATTAATTAAAAATATTTTTAATGAATTAAATTTCTATGTATTTTTATTGGCATTTGGTAATAAAAATTATAATTATATTGCAGTCCACCTAATTATTTATTATTTTTGATCGGGGCTCGCATTCACCACTAAAACGCATGATCAAAAAGCGAGAAATTTATTAGATCCAAATATTATCATATGGATAAATTAATATCTCTTCAATTATCACCAGTAGAGTCTGAAGTAATCCTTTCAAAATCCCACGCACACATCACTTTTTTGGATGCAATCTGCCTCAGGCATTTTCTTTCTGTTAAACTTTCTCTGTCTACCCAGTGCCTTTCCATTAAATATTCATTATTTTGGTTTAAAAGAAAAAAAGGAAAAATGTTAAAAAAGTCTTTAGAAAAAATATCTAAAAGCACACCACGTGTTTTTTTGTTATGTATTTTTAAACTGTGCATATGAACATTTTTTTAAATCAAATTGTCAAACCCAAATTCTAGAGCCGAAAAAATGTGATGTACTTAAATAAAAATATATCAAGTTATTAAAAAATTATTCAACATTCTGAAGGTTTGTATACATATGAATATACTTATCTGTATTTATGTGATGTAAGTATATGAGGGTTTCTGATGATGCAACAATGACCTTTATACTCTGTTTATTATATATACATACTCTGCACAAAATTTATAAAACCAGACAAAAGTGATAATGAAGTATATGTGGGTGTAAACAATAATAATATATTGCAATTCCATGCCTAATTCAATTAATATATTACGTACTTCACATCAAATCTTTGTCACTTAGAAGTGCAGAACTTAATTTATTTTTAAGTAGATAATTTTCTGGACCAGTGCATCTTATCCAAAAAATTAAATCGACGAAACTCATCAAAAAATTTACGTAGTGACTTTCTTTTTCCCGGGTAAATGCAGTGGTAATAAAACGAAAATTTTAGAAGACCCTCCATTTATTGATTTTAATTTAAATATTACAATTTGATTATAATTATATATATTATATATATAATTATATATACTAGATATATATGTATATATATATATATATAGATATATATAAGATATCTCTATAATATATCTCTCTATATATCTATATAGATATATATAATATATATATATATATAACAATTTGATTGTAACACATTTTGAATAAGTAAACAAACACTGACTTAACAACTACTGTAATAATAAATTACTGGTGAATATAACAATATACGAGAATGTTTAAATTACGCTCTTAAGTTCTAACCATATACTTGAATATTAATGAGAACATTTAATAATTCAGAACTATTAAGTTTGTATAATAAAATGCAACTACTATTTTAGAACTACATACAACATCAACATCATCTAACTATATTTAGGGATATTGAAAGATATTCCTTGATATCCAAAGCTGTTGCTTGTTGGGTTCATTTAAATCGTTTTAAATGAAATAATATTATACTCGTACATAAATTAAATTAAAAATTAAAAAAAAAAAAATTATAATCATTATTAAAATCATACATGCAAATAGTTTTCAAGGAAATAATATTACAGTCAATCATATAATATTAAAAAAAATCGTTTTCTTTCATCACTACTTTGCAAGCAAATGCGTGAATTAAAGATTAAGTGAGTATCAAAGAAAATCGTCACTAATTAGATCTAAGCAGCGTCACTAAATTATATACTTGTTTACAATTTGTAATGCAATGCAAATATCTTAAATATTTGTAGTATGTACTGAAAGAAAGATTTCAATCTTAAGTTATTTAACAATAACTTATGATTAGTTATAAATAGTTATGTTTTTTCTTTCGTACCGGCTATGATAGTTACAATGAAAAAAAAATTGCAGTTCTAATGATAACAAATAAGTCAGTTACATGCATTTATTCACAAGTAGGAAAATCTGTAACGATAATTATAAATGTTCATAATATACTGTTTTTCTAATAATTAAATAAATATGTCTTAAAAATAAGTTAATTGATTTCTTATGTCATATAATAATAAATGTTAATTGTGTTCATCATAATGGAACAGAAGATAGTTTAAATAAAATTATTCTCTATTCAAACTTAAACCAATTCCGACACGATCAGTCAAACAAGTAATGAGCTTAAAACTAAAAGATAAAACTTAATGGTATAATAAAATTTGGCTACTTTTTTAAGTATTTTTTTATACACCCAATAATTAAATATTGTGCGATAACAACAAAAAAGGGACATCTTATATTTTTACAGAAAAATTATACATGACTATAACTTTTTAAAAATTAATTACATTGATGAATTATACATAAATAAATCATATATAGGTATGCATATTCAGCAGTCAGTATATAGACATGTTCAGATTTATGAGGAATATTCCAAGTATATCCATGAAAATAAAATATTCTAATTGAAATAAAAAATTAGGAATATTTTATAAAAATAAAGGTTTTCAACAAGTTTGCCTTTATATGTTAAACACATAGTTGTAACAATAATTATAGGTGTCCGAATTATTTTGAGTAAATAACTATTTATTAAATCTTTGGAATTACAGATATCAGATATATTATGTTAACACAAACATAGCTACGTAAAACATCATCACTTATAAACACTAATAAACACTTAGAATAATATATATTCTTTTTTTTCTTTTTTTTTGTAATCAACGTTTAAAGCAAAATAAGGTTATTCAAAAGCAAAAAATAATAATTTACAACATAAAGCTATAAAATGGACTACAACTGATTAATCAAAGGGGTTGTTGTGTATTGTACCGTAATATACAAGTCAAATATACGTGTATATTTCCTGCAAATGTTGATGGGAGGGTGCCAGATTTAATAAAACGATTATCATCTAAGATAACAGATTTTAAAGTGAGATCGGAAAGGCTTATTCAATTTTTAGTGTGTTTTTAAGAACACAATTACTAGATTTTCTCAACAGAGGAATTATCATTATATAAGATAAATTATAATTGTCTTACCGAAACGAAGCTATTTATATGGGAAAGTATGTATGGAAGTCTTTTTTGGGCGTTTGCAGGACTTACGACACGTCATTGGCTGGCTTGAGTGATCACTTTACACAATGTTTACTGATTCCACCTATGATTATTTACCACGACTTATTTTGACCATGATTATGACACCAAATTAGGAAAGTTGTATACATTTAATTTATTCGTATTATGTACTTTATTCAATACAACTACGCTATCGAATAATTAATTAAAACTACGGATGAATGCCACACATATATAAAGAGAAAATAATATTCCTCCATTCTCTAATCAAAAAATATAGAACCATTATTACCAGTGGTGATATCTGTATATTGTTTCATGAAAATTTAGATCATAGATGAAGATAGCGTAGTTTTTTTAAGCACAACTTTTCAAATTTGATAGATGAGTGGAATCGGTAAACGTCGTATTGTTTAAAGTTTTCACTTAAGTGAACCAATGACAAATCGTTAGCTCTGTAAACACCCAACAACAAAAAAATTCATACGTTTCTATGGGACGTCTACAATTTATTTTAATTGTGGCTTATTAAACTTTAAAAATTGATTTCTAAAACTTTAGTATGAAAATAAATGTAGAGGACTATAATTTTTTATTTATTTATCAATCAGTAAAAAATGTACGTTCTGAATAGAATTTGGGATATGACATTTTTTGGTAGTAATTAAAAGATCTACGATGAAAAGGGCAAATCGCTCAATCAATTGTAATCGCAATAGGTCTTCTCCGCGGGCGGTTTCCGCGCGGCGGGCGGTTTCCATGCGGCCGCTGGTCCAGGTGAGGTGCAGGGCATCACACCACGGGCGGGGCGTGCATCTTCTTCACGAACAGGAACTCGGAGAACTGCTGGCCCTCCACCCCTCCGCCGCTGGAGGCGCTCAGCTTGAAGCCGGAATTCAGCAGACGAGTGATTACCTGTATCGAGTTCAGCTTGCAGTACCCGTTGAGGGGAAACCGCACCACGTGGTGGCTGTCCTGCTGGTTCCAGGCGACGTCGGGCCTCTCGTCCATCACGGCCTGGTTGGTCTCCGGGAACACCTGGCTCAGGATCACGCGGTCCCCGGAGAGCATGATCCGCTCCCCCAGGTCGGGGCTGATGCGCAGCGAGACGCACTCGTACGACTGCGCCGAGCACTTGCTAGTGACCGTGTTGCACTGCGCCTGGCGCGCCTTGATGGCTTCCAGCTGGCGCACCATAGCTGAAAAAATCAAGTTTACTCTCGTTAAACCTCGAACTCGAATGGAGTTTATTCTACGCTTTTCACAACGTATATATTACTAGCTGTGCCCGCGCGGCTTCGCACGCGTAGATTTTTAGTACACTGTTTGGATCGTCATAGAACTTTCGCGAACCTTCTAGAGCATTCTCCTTCCAGAAAATTTTTTGAGTTATTTTCAAAAAAAAAAAATTTTCAAGAAATTTTTTGAATGTACAGGAACCTTCTAGACACACCGACACATTCCGCCACTCAGTTAAGAACCTTATAGAACTTTTCTAGAACCTTCTCCTTCCAGAACTTTCAAGAGCAGGTTTTTCCGGAACCTTCTAGACTCACCGATACAGTCGGCGCGCCTATTTTGAAACAATCTGAAGCATTTGCGGCCTTCCCATAACAAAACAATGTGCTAGAAAGCACATTTTCGTCGCCCACTCCCACCCACGCACAGCCACCCCCACCAAACTCGCACATTTTTAATGGGACACCAAGGGCTATCCACCACCATAACCATCAGGGGGTGGTAGTATCTGGTTGTGAAGAAAACTTGGCGGATAGGGAAACACGGGTTTCTTTATATATATATATATATATATATATATATATATATATATATATATATATATATATATCTATATATATATATTGATTTAGTTTAACAGAAACACAGGCATGACATGCCCGTAAATTTTGTACGTTATGGTATAGTATAATGTCATCAATCGATGTCTCTAGCAGAGACCACAGTAACATATGAATGAATCTTAATTCGAACATATATATATAGAACTTTCAAAAAAATTTGACAATGTGTGGATTTTCCTACGATGGAATTGGTGAACGTTGCATTGTAGAGTAATCACTTAAGCCAGCTCGTACAGATTGTAAGCTCTAGGACATCGTATAAAAGGCATCGCACATGCGTTTCTCATATCCTCTGTGAGACTTGTATAATTTATATTAATAAAAAATCATGTTTACGAGTACGTCATCAGCCGACGTATTTTTCACGGTTGTGTTTTTGGGCACTTTTTTTTTTTACTATCCAAAATAAGTGTCAAAATACTTGGGGCCGGACTCTATTTAATATTTCCGGTCGACGTCAAATATTCATCGCCCAATCAACTTTTCCAACATGATTTCAACATTAATTTCTCTGATTTCAGGTACTCTGATTTCCGTAGCAATCAAACTTTTTCTTTCTATTTATTTCAACGTGCCTTTTTTGTGTATTTCCACTTACATAATTTACCCAACTTATAAATATTGAATTAATATAATTCAATAAGTGGTAGATGAATGACTTGAGTATATAACATATTTATTATATTGATCGGCGCGTTCTGAATAATATTTTGGGGGCGTTATGACACTTTTTGTTGGAATATTTATGCAAACATTTTCATGTAATTTTATCAATACATAGATAGGCCCGAATTCAGAGACAATACTTATATGATTGAAAGGTTAAGGTATGCCTTATGTTATTATGTACTGAAAATTACGCTTTTATGGCATACCTTAACCTTTAAATCATCTAAGTATAGACTCTACATTCAGACCATAGTTTAAAAGGAAGTCACCGGCGAGCGTCTGTTTCTGTCTGTATGACCGCGCTAATCTCGAGAACCACCGAACAGATTTGTATGCGGTTTCAATTGTTATGGTTTGCATTTTTCCAGAAAGACTTTTATGTATAAAATATTGCCTTACCTTGAATAATTGTAGATCATTAACGGTATTAGTAAAGCAAGTCGGTAAAAAAAATGCCGTTAAAGGTGGAAAACGTAATCATGGAAAATGCTGTCTAATCCGTTAGAGATACAAAATACATATACAATAAAATATACAAAATAGATACAAAAAGATATAAATACAAAAAAATACGTGTAGGAAAGAGTTGTGTTACATTGAAAATTTACAAAAAAGTCAATGGTAGCATATATCTATATTTTCGTCTATAAAATTTTATCAAATTTATAACTAAGATAAAATATTAATTTATTGATTCATTGACATCTTATTAACCTTAAACATTTATCTTCAAGCATATGACGAGCATAAAAAAACAAGACGTGGACAAAAGTGTACCGGGCGAAGACGGGTACGGTCGCTAGGGAGGATATAATATACCATACAATTATTTAGGAGTTAAATAAATTAGATAGCGTCGGCCATCATCGTACATTGCTCATCAAATTCTAAATGTTATTTCCTACGATAAAATTATCTGTAATGTTTTTTTAATTAATCGTGTCACTTTTTATAAAGATCCTCATTAATGAAGCCCTCATAAAAATAGAATCCGAAGTTACTAACTATATTGTATACTGTTCATCTCGGCACAGGTTCTTCCTAGTAAGGTAAGTGGCTCCTTTTCCTACCGGCGTATATCAAGATAAAAGTTTTTTTATTTTTTTTATTTACCTACCGTAAGACTTTATAAGCGGTAACTGATGACTGAACATTTGTCTTTGAGCATCAAATGCTTCTATAAGCAAAAAATAAAATCTGTCAGTAGTCATAGACTTAATGAGGAAGCAAGCTAAATTAATTAGTTACGGCAATGCAAACCTAATTAAATGGAGAGCAACGCTCACATCTAATGCTTGAAGCGGTTTAGGATAAATATTGGAAGCAGATATTATATAGAGGTGAGCGTGTCCACTACGAACGACCGAAGAAGTGCATCAGTGCATTCAGTGCATCATGATTTCTCAAATTTCATAAAATACGGCGGGTCACGGTGCCATACTAACGCCATGCTCGTGGCAAAGGACCCCACCAAGTGTGGTCGACCAACGAAAACGAACAGTGATCTGCTTTGTCAAAGGCACACGGATGCGAAAATTTTATGATCCATAAATTATGTGTATACAAAATGAATATCATTCCTTCATAATAATAAGGAATCAAATATCGTTCATTAATAAAAATAAAAGTACCTCATTTTTGACGGGTCATAGCTAGAAAATAATAATCATGAATATTATGGATCTTTTTACATAATATTCAACCAATCTCTACCCTTAAGTCTTTAAACTTTCTATATAATGAGTAAGTAATGACAAAGATTAAAAATTAAAATAATGTTGACCAATTTTTACAGAACGAAGAAATTTATTTGAATCAATACGTTATAGTATCATATTATATGTTTGTGTTAAATTATATATTTTTACCGCGCCGTGTTTAAAAGTAAGTTTTATAAAAATATAAACTATTTTGTTTATATTTTTCTGTCGGAGTGCCTTAATTGTGGAGTATTAAAGCAAAGGCAGTAATATCCACAAATATTTGAATTAATTCATAGAGGGTTACTAATTTATAATGTACTGAACTCGAGATTTTATAG
Organism: Agrypnia vestita; assembly: GCA_016648135.1. NCBI lineage: Eukaryota > Metazoa > Arthropoda > Insecta > Trichoptera > Phryganeidae > Agrypnia > Agrypnia vestita. The sequence continues at coordinate 116,054 of JADDOH010000560.1, forward strand.
GAAACAAAGCCTTTAAATTTATGGAAAACATGATAGTGGAAGGGATAGATACATGAAATCTACTATCTAATTAAGATTTTTTTCTTTGTGATGAACAGAACTCCATCGACACTTATCGACACGTATTTTTTGCTCTACGTATTTAGTTTCCACTGATTTTTTGAATAATTTTTATTTTATTTATAAGTAATTACTATATTCTTTATGTAGAATAAAAGATATAGAATATAAGCTTAAATTTAAAACAAATCTTTCAATCCAAAAGTTCGTTTTGAACGATCTAACATAGCGAATGTTCGTTAGTCAGGCGTAAGCAATCGTTGGACTTGAATTTCAGAAGTTGTCAATTTCGTGTTCGTAATATTTTTAAATCCGAAAAATGTTTTTCAGAAAATACAACATGAATCCCAGAATGTATTTGTTAATGTTTTTAAATTAAAAATGTAATAGAATAACATCAACTTATTCTTGAATTAATAAATTATTACTTATTATCAACAATCTTCGAAGATAAAAAATGAAGTTCCGGAAGGTCTTAAGAATTGGTAGCAAGTGCAAGATAGACATAAATCGGTATTATGTCGTATTTATCTTTATTTATTATTATGCACGTTTTTGCAGCGCTTCCGCAATGTTTGCCTGTGGTCGTTTTCATGGATTCATTCCGCTCCTGAGACATCGTGTTGCTTGTTTTAAGCTGAGGAGCACAGGACCAGCTCTCTAGAGGTTTGGATCCCTAATTAAAGAATGTCATCGAATGCATAGCCGTAACGATCTCTATTATAACAAGAACATGAAGCATATCTATACGCATAAATTATTTTATTATTATTTTAGGATTTTATTGTTATGATTATATCATTTTAAAACATTCAAATTGATTATACATGTGTATGTGTATTCATTGTCGTATTTGCATAGTATGTGTTATTTTTTTAAATTAATTATTAGAAATTATTTATTTTTCCTCCAAATACATTATCTTTCGTCTTCTGCTTCACTATATCTTATATGTAACTCTTGTATTTTATACAGTAGACCAAGTCTTGCACCTACAACCTGCATTTATAACTGTGTATATTATTATTATTATTTATTGGTAGTCATGATCAAATCTTTATTTCAATCGGTTACACATTATATAGTTATTTTAGATTTTTATCCGATTATATCGATGATTGGTAACTGAGATATAACTGTATAATACCGACGGTTGCCCGTCAAATTGCGAAAAATCAGTTACCAACCATCGATACAATCAGATACAAACCTTAAATAACGGTTAGTGTGCCACCGGTTAAAGTACAATCAATATTTTTTGGATGGTAGTGTTTGTATTTTTTTTGTAAGAATGATGATATCTGAAGTAAGGTAAAACGTAGTAAAAATTGAAATATATTTTAATATTCACATTCCTTAAAATCCCGTCCATAGATGATTTTTATTTCTGCATTATTCAAGCACTGCAAGTTCTATTGTCAATCAAATCAACTCTGAGCAAATTCCATGTCTGATATTATTTTTTATTTTCTTCTTTTTTATTAAATTATTTATTTTATTCAAATAAAATGGATACAAATTATACTTGTGCATAAGTCATGAAGTAAAGACAATATAATAAACCTTAAAATAGAAGACAGGGTGACATGAGACATTTTAGATAAGCGAGCTGGAAAAAGTTATCAATATACTGTGTCACGGAATATTGTTTACTTGGTTTTTCCGCTCGGAGTTGAATCTATGCAAAAATGTGCGATTATATGTAAAAAAATGTTTATATTTATTAACCTTTAAACGCGCACCTTTTTATGATAATATGGAAATTTTTAAAAAAGGTAATTAGTTCCGCACTTCACTTAAACACACACTCATGCACATAGCCCCTACGCTTCCACATCACAGACTCCCATCAACCTCAATCCCGACCGCTTTACCCTTCTTCCTCTCACTCTCATTCTATACTTCTATTTTGTTTTTTTTCTTTTCCTAGTTTATTTGGAAAATTTTATGAATTATTTTGAATTTTTTATATTGATAACTTTTATTTGTTATTTTTTTGTATATTTATGTATTTTTAATTTCTATAGCCTTGTCTGTTTTACTTTAATTAATTTAATATTTTTGTTTATTTGCTCATAACTTTTCTTTTGTTTTGTCATTGACATTTTGTTGTCATTTCTGTTTTGCTTTTGATTAATATTGTCATTTATGTTTTGCTATTGATTAATTATTTCATTTTCATGGTCATGTTTTCATGTTACTGCGTTATTGCTGTGTTCTATTTTTTTGTCGTGGATCTCTGTTATAGGTTTAACAACGGTATTCTTTTTTTAAATGCTTCAAAAGGCCAGGAGGCCCATTTACTGAAGTTGTTTCATCACAAATATACCCAAGCTTGAATAAGTCACAAAGATTTATTGTGAACTCACTTAGAGTCGAACCTGGAACCCTCAGTGGAGAAGCCAGAGTAATGAACACTGGGCTACGAAGGCCGCTGATTCTATTATAAACTATATCGTACCGTGAGATTCTATAAATAAATTAAATAAAAATTAAGTTCAATTAATTAAAGATGTTTTAAAAATTAACTAAATGAAAAGGTTAATGTTTAGAGAATCGAAGAACCCTCTTGAATTGCGATGTTTTATGGGTTCACCAGTAGGTATTTTCAACTATTATTTATCGTGGTGAAGATATTTTGGATGTCCAATTCTACCTACAAGAAAATTTTATTGAAAAATATTCGGCGGTATTTGGGATACGGCGAAATAATTCAAATATATATATATATATATATATTTTTTTGGTTTCTTACCCGCTGTTTATAAGATTTTTTCATTTCAAGAAAAATTACAAAAGTTCCGGTGAAGATCAAGTGACAACCATATGTTAAAGTTGGGCGGAAAAAAATCATTGGAGCAGTAAAAATATTCAAACACAAGTGCCTAAAACAGGAGATCATACCTATGGAAAATGCTGACGTTATATTATCCTATAAAAAAAGAGTACCCTGAAAACATAGAATATTATTGAACAATAAATCTATCCCACATATACAACCTTCTGACTGAAATTGTCACGAACCGTTTAACACCTAAACTATATTTCCACCAACCAATAGAACAAGTTGGCTTTAGAAAAGGCTTTGAAACTACGCACCACATCCAAACTCTACGACTACTAATTGATAAAGTCACAGAATAAAATATAAAAATTCGTCTTGCAAGTATTGATTATAAAAAGGCCTTCGACTTTGTAGAACAATGAGGAATAATAAACGTGCTAAATGACGTGAGAATTGACTTCAGATACTCAAGGCTGATCAATTTTATCTATGACCATGGATATAAGAATCGACGTTGACAGAAAAACGGATAAATAATATAAAAAGAGGCGTCAGACAAAGTGATACCATCTCACCTTAACTATTTACATTGTTTCTGGAAGTATTTAAAACTTTAAACTGGGAACACAAAGGAGTAAAGATAAATGGAACACATTTTATCATCTCCGATTCGTAGATGACAAAGGGCTTATCTGTGGTATCTAGAGATGAATATAAATAAAAACAAAATCATGAGTCCATCCAACAGAAAGTTGAAGCTGTTGAAGAATATGTTTATCTTAGACTTAAGATCGAATTAGGGAAGGAAAACCAGATGGTAGAAATACCCAGGAGAATCAGACTAGGCTGGACGGCCTTTGGGAAACTTAATCATATCCTTAAAAATAAAGATATTCCCAAGAATTTAAAAACAAAGGTGTTTGAAACTTGCATCCTCCTCGTGCCTTCGCCTACGCCTGAAAACTATCACGCTAACTGCGAGGACAATACAAAAGCTTAAATGTACACAGCAATCTATGGAGAGAAAAATGCTTGGCGTAAGAAAAAGAAAAGAGAAATGAGGAAATGAAAAATTGTCGATTTGGTAGATCCAATTGCCAAATTAAAATGGCAATGGGCAAGTCATGTTGGGCATTAGCCAAGGCAAGAGAATAGACAGAAAGACACCCAGAGTTGTGCCTGGGACATAATAAGAGTAAGGGTTCGGCCTCAGAAAAAGCTGTCCGATGATATTACACCTGTCGCGGGTAGTGGATGGATTAGAAAAGTTCAAAGAAGATAAGATTGGAGAACTTTAAAAAAGGCGTACATCCAGCAAGTACCCGAAGGAAAAGGAACCCAACTCAATTGCTTAAAAACGTATGAATTCATATGACAGTAACAAACCAAAAGCTCGGAAACTATTAAATAGGAGCTTTAAAGATGGCAGTAATATCACACTAGAGATGTTTATGAGATAAATACAAAAAAAACTGTCACTTTTTAAGGAAATTTTTCTGGAATTCTTGAAACAAAAAAAACAAACTTTGGAAAAAAGTTTTTAAAAACAATTTCCACCTCAGTTTTTCCATTTATATGCGTATACAAACAAATTAAATTTTAAATAAAGATATTGCAATATTTCTTTACAAAATACTAAGCATTGCTGGTTCTGTTATTTACATAATTTGATATTGCTGCGTTTTATAATTGACATCAACTGTCAGTTTGGTATGAAGCCGCCATTTTGTTACGTGACACATTCTTGGGGATTGGTTGGTTGAAGTGATTTTGAAGTACATTGCTGCCTTTGCTTTTAAAACTAAAATATATATTACTGTATTTACTTTAAATAATGATTTGGAAACGTGATTTTGAAAGAGATAGAGCTGTATTTCTTATAAAATCTAGAATTCAGTTCATTGTAAATTAGCAATCCTCGGTAACTGTATTCAGAACTTTTTTTTGATACTGCTGCCTTTGCTTTTATACCATTCATATTTTTTTAAATTATTGACACTAAAATAATAATGGAAACATGGTACATAAAGAATAATACATTATAAATTGAGACTCTGTACATTATCCCAATTACAAGTGTCTTGGACCTGCTATGTTTTAAAATACTAATGCAATGTGAACATGTAAATATATGTAACTAAATAATTGGTTATGGTATTGCGTATGTATATTTTAAGGTACTAATGTAATGCGAAAATGTAACTAAATAATTGGCTAATGTGTTCTATGGGTTAAGGTTATCGTCAAGAAAATGGATGTTGTGTAGGAGTGACATTTTGAAAAAGGATTTCTGCAAAAATATCAACATCGACATTTGGTACGGTACAGTAAGTATGGCACATTTTTGCGATGGTAGAAAAATAACCAACATTACTAGAGTGCTTGTGGCATATTACATCGCTTGCAGGTCTGTAAATGTGGGTAGTGATAACATTTAAACAGCACGTATTTGTCTTAGAACACAATACAGATTGGGCTGTCTCTAATCAGACACTATCCGCGCGCCCCATTGTTGCGCAGACGCTTAAATTATTATTCCCGTCTCTCGGCCGCCCGTTGAGCAGGCCTGCGCCGGGCCCCGGGGGCCGCCGCGGGCCGCGCGCCGTAGCGGCCGCTCTTATTTATTTTAGCCCCGGGCAAATACAAGATCGGGTAGAGTCGCCGCGGGCCATTCCGGCAAACTACCACTCGCATTTATATTCCCCTTTATATTACAATTATTTCCTTTTGTTTACAAACACGAAATGAATTTGAAAATATATAATGACCGCAGACTACATTATAATATCTGCGGAGATGTAACAAGCTACTACTTTAGGAGTGAGAACATTTATTCGTGACTTTTACCTAAACATATATTTTGAAAAAAAAAATTAAATTAAATATGTGTCCGACAGAATATTATGATACATTATAATATGAATAATATGATAATAATTGTGATAAATGTACTAGATAAATGTTTCATTTCAACTTTTTTCAAAATTATGGTAACGTAAAATTCATGCTTCAATATTCCCATTTTACGCTTATGATAACAGGCATGATGGCAGTATTAAATAATTAAAGAATAAGTGATTTCGGAGAAGAAAATATTTTTAAAAATGATCCAGTTTTGATAAACATATTGAAATTAATAAGATTTACAATAAAATAAAAGTATAAAATTCTGCATCCGGTCATTTTAACTAAAACACCGATCAGAGTTAATGACGTCACGCCTAAGTAGCCATCATCGTGTCTCTTTAACTGTTGTCGTAGACACAATGCAATGTTTACAATGACGTTACGTAGACGGCGTTTTCGCAAGAAATTAAAAATATGTAGATGAAAATGCAATTATTTGCGTAAAAACATAGTTTATTACTGAAATAATGTTATTTTCGGTAATACTAAACGTGTACCTACATTATAGAAGATGATTTCAAAATCAGTCATCACGCCTATTAGTGAGAAGAGCGCTCTCCCTCTTGTGGGTTCACTAATTCAAAAAATTCATTAATATTTTTATTTATTTAATTACTTACTTACCATCACATATAGAGCGTTCAATCATCAATAATCAAATACAACCCTTTACATCACCCCTTCTTACAATGTTCCCTCTCTTCTACCACCTAGACACCTCATCCACTTCTACTGAATTCACAACCTATACATAAGATATTCACTCCCACACTCAGTCTCAACTGTATGTATTTGGAATGAATGTTTGATTCAGTATCATGAAGATTGTGGAGGTTATTAATCAAGGTATAGCTATCAAATTTAAGTTGTAATATGTGCATCTCGTTCCACGTGTGAATTTTATTTATTTACGCCACAATATATTGAATCATCTGTGCCGTCTTAAGTTGAAAATTCATTTTCGTGAACCAGTATATGTAGATGTCATCGTTAGTAATGAGATATCTATTTTTTGACTAAAGTTTTTGAAGCAAATTGTTAACTTTTACATTCACTAGAATACGCCTGAAAATTATTTCAATACAAATCATATAAAATGACAAAACCCTTGATAAAATATTTAAAAAAAAGGTTTTAATAATTTTATTTCACTTGTATCCAAGCGAATGAAGTTATTTTAGTGATAGTCAAAAGAATGTTTTACCGAAAATAATGGAAATATTGAAAAAAAATGCAAACTTTGATGTCGCTTGTTTCCGTAACTTTCAACATTCCCCTAAAGTCCCACTAAATTCTATTCAAAATTTAACGAAAAAGACACTCCGACTGAGCATCGTTTTGATTAGAGTATATATTTCTCAAAAGGAAAGTTCAGTTTTTCTGTCAGAAAATTGTACATTTGGACACGCTTTCAACGAAAAAAATGCCGCTTCCCTTTAGGTAGGTAGTAGATAGATATGTAGTAGACATCTTTCGCATCAAAAAATTAAAATAAATTTCAAATTCTTTTGCAATTCATGCTATGAATATCGCAATATCGCAAAGGTGGCATGTACGACTTAACATCAATATGGCTTAACATCAAATTTATTATAGAAAACATATTACCAATATAATACTATTTGGAGGATAATCGTCAGAAAATAAAATCAAATCATGCATTTTTGTTTTATTCAGTGAATAAATATTTGAAATCACATCAATGTGAAATCACAAAATGTATATACCTCTTAATCGCAAGTTTGTAACACATAAGAACGCCACAATCAAGTCAAGTAAATCGCAAAATAATCAAAACAAGCAATTTGTATACAGGGTGTAATAAGCTAGTCCACAATACTTTACAGGTGGATTCCTGCCTTAATTATGAGCAGAAAATATTCAAGTAACCATAACCTAATATCATTAGGTAAGGAAATATGCGACAATAGAGTTTTAATTTTTTTTCAATATAACGTTGAACTATCATTACAGTAAATTATATCTAATATGAAAAATTCATTCCCTTTAATACAATTCGTAAAAAAATTGGAAAACATTCCGATTGGAATTTTTTCAATGTTTTTATTATTTTCTTTAACTTTCATTGAAACGAATTAATTTTTCGTAACCGCTTTGAGTTATTGTTTCTTCTTCTTAACGTTTTGTAAGAAACAAGTCAGAAATACTGAAAAAAATGCAAACTTTGGTATTGCATAATTCAATAACCATTGATATTAATTAGGTCATGGTTGCTTGAACATTTTCTACTCATAATCAAGGCTGGATTCCACCTGTAGAGTATTGAGGACCAACTCTGTTATACCCTGTATGTCATGTTTACTAATGTGAATGGCTATAGTGCAATCCTTTGGGCAACAATAGTTAGTATGTTAGGGATTATATTTAATTGTTTACAATATTTTAAAGACAAAAGACAAGAATATAGATTAGAACAGTAAAAAATATTATAACAGTAAAAAATATATTAAACCATGACTTACGACTCAGCTCAAAATAACGAGCTTCCTCCAGAAGAAGATCGATATCGGAAAACCTGTCGGGAATGAGCACGCGGGAGTTCCGCATAAAGTTGAGGATATGTCTGAACATCCCTCCGTCGCGGTCAATGAAATAGTGCTGCTTCAGGGAATCCAGGACGATGGGCATGCTACCGTTGAAGAGCCTCGCCAGCTTCGATTCAGCAAACCTAAAAATTAAATCTCGATGTACATTTTGAAGATCAGAGAATAAAAGTGCAAATTAAATCATTACCTTCAGCGATGCAGAAAATCTTAAATAAATAACGCACAATATTAAGACATACTTCAATTTAGTAACACTTCATATTTTTATTTCCATCAATATTTTATGTGTTTTACAAATTAATCAAGATTTACTAAAATTGATTTAATTACATCTACTTAGGACATTACGAGACTCCCTCGTGTAAATAGTGGCTTTAAATAATCGAGAAAAAAGTTCTTATTTTTATGATACTTTTATAAATTAAATATGGTTCTAATAAAAAAATCAAAATCAATTAACACTTCAGGTAGACTTCTTTCCATTTAAGAAAAGCAATCGAATAAGTATGTTTAAGCTGTGCGAATGAAGCACATTGTTTCGTTGTATTAGTGTTTTATAAAGGCTATAAAGGTGTTTATAAAGGTGGTGGTGTATAAAGGCTAAACTCAATTTTAGGGCCTCGCTCTGACATTCATAAAAAAAAGTATCCATTTCAGTTGCATCTATTTAAAAATTATTACATTTGAAAGTTTTAAATTATTTAACAACTTTTTGACTTTTGAAACTTGAAACGCACTTTCCATAGACATCATTACGCAAATCATAGATGTCAACAGATGAGACAATAAAAATGAATATTATAAGGTACCTAGATTAATGTTCTTTTTTGAAAATATTATATTTTTCTTTGAATTAGACAAATTGAATTTTTTTACACACAACGAGCTAAAACCCTGACGGGCCGTAGCAGGCAAGTACCCAGGGGCACAAACCTGCGGAACGCCCCCACGACTGCTTTGCTACCAAACCATAATACGAGTTAAAACCCTGACGGGCCGTAGCAGGCGAATATACGTGGGCACATCAGTAAGAAAATATGTATTCATATTGAAATAGGCACAAAATTATCAATTTAAAAAAAAAATTATAAAATTTGATAATTTTTATAAAACACACCTTTTGCCAAATCTGTATATATTTATTATTGCATCATGTTTCTTTTTCCTTAACTATGGTTCGTACCTTACCAGTATAATTAATGATTTTTACCAAAAAAAAAAATCTTAGTGAAAAATTGTCTATGGTTCGTGTCATATATATTATAGATAAAATTATTGAAATGTCAAAACGTATGGAAATTTTTCAAACATAATAATAACTTTTTAAATATTTACGACCTCCAAATTTTGATTTTAGTTTTGACACTATGCCAGGACACTTTTTTTTTGTGAATGTCAGAGTGAGGCCATAAATAAATACCGGTATAAACACTAATACAACGAAACAATATGCTTCGTTCGCTCGGTTTACACATACTAATTCGATTGTCTTTCTTAAAGAGGTCTATTTTACATAGGCCGATTGTCTGCTCTTGCATTTTGTATCACATTTTCATATTAAAAAGTATCAAATTAAAATTAATTCCTTTGGTTTCATACATTAAAAAATCTAAAATAATGCAAACTAAATTATTTAATTAATGACGTTTTAGAAATGAAGAAACTTTCTCCACTTTATGGGCTTTATATTCTTTTCTTTCTCGATATGTTTTTTTTTTTCGATAAAATAACAAAGTACAGTACAGTTTAATTAATCAATATAATTTTCTAGTCGTTTAGTTGGTTTTCCTCCAATTTGTGTTTATTATAATTTACTGTTACTAAGAAATAGCTCAAATATCGAGATGTGTCGATACCAATATTTGAGTTGACGTTTATTTCAGTAATGCTTAGCAGATAATTGTATTAAATAAATATTTAGTTAGCCAAAATACGCCTATTATATAAATTTGTATTGATATAAATCAAATAATATTTGAAAGTGTTAAATAGACAGTTACATGATTATAATAATTTCGTTATAAATAATAATTTGGAAACTTTATAAATAAAAATTAACTTTCAAATCTGTGTATTGATATGGCTCTACTAGTATCATAACATTTGTGAATACATAAAAATGAATTAACTAACCTAACAATAGGCCGTTTCCCCACATAAATTATGGACCTCCACTCTCTTCCGCATTTCATATTCATTCATCTTTTAAGCTGGTTTTTTTTTCGGCAAAACCATCTTCCAACACATGGTTTACCTGATCACACCATGTTTTCCGCAGTGTCCTGTATTTATGGTAACCTACCATTCTCTGCTCATTCATTCGTTCTGTATGACCAACACATCGGTATTAAATACCCTCCCTATTTATTAACTCTCACTCCTACCATAAGTGGATCTCATTTCCACTGCATTTAGTATACTTTCATCATTATTTTCCAGCCCCAGGTTTCACCTTCATATATTAGTGTTGGTACCAGGACTCCATTTTGTACCATTAGTCTTGCCCCTGTTGATAAGTTTCCAATATAAATTATTGCATTCAAATCACAGTGTACATTATTACTGTTGATCACAAATGGTATTAGATAAACTTGCTTCTGTATGTCAATTTAAAAATTAGTCAAAATTACCATCGACCAAAAATTGATGATTGGTTAAAATCAACCGGTTTCCACAAAAATCCTTGAATCTATTAAAATCAATATACGTTATTAGAAAATACACGTATAATTTACAAGCATGACACTTATTCTACTTTTGTTAAATACGATCCCTTTTAATTGATTCCAGCCTAATCATAGTTATTATCGCATTGCCGAGCAGTTCATACTATTGTTGTGGCTTTACGACATGGCGTTTATTTAATATCACATTTATTAGGCACTAGCTTCACTGTCCGACTTCGCCCGAGATATGGATTCGTGTTCATATTAATTCACATAAAACTGAAAAAAAAACATTAATTATTTATTCAAAACGCGTCTTGAAACAATCATAAATTTTATCCGTGCGTTTTTTCAAGTATTTCAAATCAGTATTTTTAGATATATATTTTTTTGTTTACTGAATAATGAGGAAATATGAATTCAACCATGAGGCGTCTTTTTTTAAATGATTCGGATATAAATGATTTTGAGACCTGAAATAGTCGCGATGTCCTAGATTGCAGACAGAATACGCTGTATCACAATGCCAGAGCACATCGTCACAAATAGATTTTATAATCTAGTTTATTGCAGTACTGTTTATCGTACGCATTTTGTTTCGGGGAGTAATAATAACTAATTTATTATCACTACATTAGTTACAACACACAACAACATTGGCGGGCGCGTAAACTGGTTTAATAACATAGTTAAAGAAACTGTATTTCTTTAACCGAAAGCAATTTACTTCTAGTCACGCGCTACACGGACATTAGCTGAACTATAACAAGTGGCTATGAAATACACCAATGTGAGGATACCTGAAACAGGAAACGGTAGGTTAATTGGCACACGCCAAACTACCGCGTGCGTGTGCGGGTGCACTCATACATCAATACTGGCTCCAATCATACGGGATTATTAAGTACTACCTGCATATGAATGGCAACCAAGTGCAAGGTAAGTTGTTACCTACCTGCAATGCAGGCTTTAAAAGGTACCATTAAATCATTAGGTATCTTGAATTTATCAACTTCTCTAAGGGTTGCAGACCTCTGCTACAAAGATAAGGGTATAATATATGTTAAAAATGACATTTCTTAGTCCCGGTTGTTTAAAGTCGGATTAAAGTAAAAGCTCGTTTAAAGCATAGATTTTTACCGAAACGGATCGTTTGATTGGTGGAAAACGAAAAAATCTCCGCTTTAAACGAACTTTTACTTTAATCCAAAATAAAACAACGGGCCCATAAATAATTATTGTACCTTTGGAACTATAGAATCTTATCCAAAATGGCTCCAGTTGGTGAAAAAGTCGATATTTTCGTAAAAATAAAATTGATCAGTATTCAAATTGTTATTTGCTTATCTTGCTTTATTATCTATGTTGTGTTCAAATATTCACAACATGCTTTAATATAAAAATAAATTCCATGCAATACATCTGTTTTTTTTAAATTATTCTTCTTTAAAATCGGTATAGGTGAAATTTAAGTTATGCAACAAATTGCGCACACATCTCGCGATAGAATTTTTCATGAAGTTTTTGAATTTTCATGAATTTAATACAAGTCTGTTTTTAACTTTCTTATGCGCTGAATGACATCCATATATTTGCCGACGTTGAACACGAATCTATAATCTGCATATATCTCTTTGGTTGTCAGTTTTTGCGGCTACTTCGATTTCTTCCTCACGTTCAAATAGTTCTGCATTTTGTTTTACTCTGGCTGATGCGTTTTGAGAAGTGATGCGCTGTTTATTGTATGTATGCCAAAGAAGCGTATATTCTAACGCGTGTACATAAGTATATGCACCCAACATTTTAACTGATTTTAGAGATTTGGTTTTTGGATTAAATTCACTAGTTTTAACGTATCTAAAATAAATTTTGGCTCGGTTCTAACTTACTACAAAAATATCGACACACACAACACGAATCGATTCAAAATCAGCTGCCTTCATTTCCTCAGAAGTGTAAATTAAATCATATTTAATTATATAAAATGAGACACATTAAGGAAGATTAATTATTTACAGTTTTTAAATGATTTTACAACAAAAAAGACAACGTAAATTATGCTTATTATTATTAAAAGAATATCAAAGTGTTAATTAATACATTTAACTTAAACACCAAATTTAGAAATTTAAATATGGTAGACATAATATTATTTTTTGTAATATTACTTGAATTATTGCATTTCGGGTTGGTTAAATAAGCAGGTTTTTAGACAAATACAGAAAATCTTATTTTTTATTACATCACAAAAACAGTCATTATATCTCATAATAAAAACCCAAAACATGAAAAGAAATTAACTCCTCCATAGTTTGCAAATAATTTTTGATAATGATAAAAATAAAATTATTAAACAATATTATTTTACAAACTTATTTGTCCATGACATAGTTGAGACGTATATTAATTGAAATAAATAAAAATTTCAAATGCGATTCTTCTTGAATTTTTCTCTGAAACAATACTGCTTTTTAGATATCTTTAATCAGCATTTTTAGTATGAATAAAATATAAAATATTACTCCGAACGGAAAATATTTAAAACTGTATTTGCACTGCACGAAAAATTATTGAAAAGTTCAAATTTCTACATTATAAGGTTTCATTTTTATTTTAGGAATATCATTATTTCACTTAACTAACTTTATATCCTGCAAGTTTTTACCTATAAATATAAAAAGTTATTTTTATATTTCCTGGTTATATATCGCAATTGTTCACCCTGACAAGCAGGTCCAGTTCATAATACTATTAATTTATTAACAATTTTTAAGGAAATCCTACAGAATGAAGTTATTTTTACGTAATATTGAATAAATTTGAAATTTACTTGTTTTCTGGCCACCTATAATTTTATGTACAAATTGACGTAGTCCCCTGCTTAAATATTAACAAACTTTGTTTTCTCCACCCAAATTAATGAAGCACGCTAGCTTTCCTTGGAAATATGTAGGTGATATTCATGCGTATGCTTTGCCGTTGGATTGTCAATCGTCGCAAAACGACCGAAAGACGAGTTGAACAGCGATATTCAATCAAAAAAATTTGGCAATATTCAAGTCGAGAGAGAGTCTATTGAATCTTCTTAAGCCATTCGCAAGATTCAACAGGCTCTCGGAGACGATGCTTCAAAGATGGCCGCACATCGGTAGACAGCGAATCATATCCCACTAGACTCTCAACAAGCCGAAACAATAGTGAGATTGTCCATATGAGGAAGTAAGCAGTGTGTTGCAGTACATTCAATTTTTATCAAGGATTTATGCTTGAAGAGTTTCTGCAAAATTTGTGCCAAAGCTGCTAACGATATACCAGAAGCAACACCGTTTGGAGTTCCCATTACTCTTTCTTGATCAAACAGAGTAATTCCCTCATTTTCTGGGCTCTCTTCTCTCCTGACATGGCTATGTTACTTTTGACTATTCCCAAAGTTAAGAAGGGCGCTCAAAGGGACATTTTTGTGAATCAAGATAGTTATGAATCAAGACGTTATGCGGAACGCAATATAATAAGGTGACTACATTACTTATACTACTATTACTCCTGCTTCAGGAGATGAGAGTAAGTATAGTGTGCATGAATAATTTTGTTTTTGCTGATTAACTAACTTTATTTCAAAATTTCTTTGGGCCTAATTCTAGACGTGTTGAATAACAAAAATTGATACACCGGTAGTAGAGTGAATTATTTATCAATTTTAATACGTTATTACATAACACATAAATGAAAAAAAATTAAACCATATTGTATATGAAAGTATGTTCTATGAACACAGTTACTGTAAAAACATACTTTCAAGTAAAATATTGTTTAAAAATATATACTGGTGCATGGTAGCAGTTAAAAATTTAAAATATTGATTTTCAGGCGTTTTCTAGTAGATATGTTTAATAATTCGAAAGAATATCATTTTTACCTACTTATTAAATGAATATTGCTAAAATGTATATTGTTAAAATAATATTGCTAAAAATATCCCAATTTAAAAAATAAAATATAGAAACCTCTAGCAGAGACCATAGAAATGTGTTAATATTCCTGATTTCGAACATATATATAGAATTTTCAAAAAATTGATTATGTGACTTGGTGAATTGTGTGATCACTTAAGCCAGCTCATACAGGTTGTAAGCCCTGAGCAATCACACAAGAGACTTGCATCCAATTTTCTCATATATAAATTAGCTATGTTTCTGTGAGACTTCTATAATTTAACTTAATTATTAATTATCCCTCTGAGGACAAAATCTAGTAATTGTGTTCTCAGAATATTCAAATAAAAATATTATCAAAAATATAATATAATTTGTAGCAAGTCCCTCAGCCACTACCTACCTCGCTAGGTTTATAGAGGACCTACTTCGATAGGTAGAGAGCCTTTGTGGATCACTCTATCATCTTTGCTCTATAACTTATATTTCGTTTGAAGGCAAATGCGGTAAAAATCATCAATAACAATTATTAAATAATATGTAAAAATATAAAGGTAACATGCAAGACGCAAGAAAAATGGAAGAAAAGGAAATGCACACGGTAGTTTTACAGCTCATATCAAAATAGCATATTTCATTTGGATACACAAAATAAGTGGCCAGCTGGAATAAATATGTACGAAAAAAAAATAGAATACTGAGAAACGCAAAGTAAGGAACCAAAAAGAACATAACACGGAAAAAAATAGGAAGAAAGAGAAATTCACAGTAGAGTAACAATACAAATTCTTCTTATTCTTACTACCTGGTGCCTGTTACACTACCCCCCGCATTCATTGGTGACAATCACCAACCACACCAAGTCTGTTGAAGATCAGTCTAATTTTTTATTATTATTAATGATAGTATTTTTACTTCCTTTCTTTTAACTCGTGGCGTCTGCTTGCTTGCCGGCTTGCCGGGTGAAAAAACTTTGGATCGATTTTTAACCCTTTTCCCGTGATCCAATTGAGCTGAAACTTGGCAAGTAGACTCGTGGCGACGATCAAGAAGATCTTTCAAATTTTCGTTAAAAAAAAAAATTATAGTTTAATTTCGGATTTTTAGAAATTTTATTGGTTTTTTTCAAATTGGAATCATTTGGAAGAAACAAATTGGAAGTTTGATTACGGCGGCTCGATAACCTCGCGGAATATTTTCTAAATTTGAATTACTCCGTCGGTATGCATAATAAGTACTTCACTACGAATGTCGAAAATCTAAATTGACTGACAAATGTTTTTAGAATTTAATCTTCAAAGCATGAAGTGTCTTATCAAAGCTCAAAACATCTGACATTTTAGAAATATATTAAATTACTGTAAGTTTAGTGTTACGTTATATGTTTTAATTCGTCTCTAATTGTTGTTATATTTTAAAAAGAAAGGGCGTAAAATAAAAACTTGGTTTTTATGGGTTACTTTTTTTTATTTATATAACCGTAATATAATATTCAACCAAACTGCCACAGTTGCCAATAGCACGCACGTTATAATTTATCTTAATCCAATCAAGGACAATAATTTATCTTAATCCAATCAAGGACACGCGACCGCTGCGCTGCCCGGATCTCACCGGTTAGGACAGCGGTGTTCAGAGCGAAGAACAAACTTTCGATTCCTTACATTACTTGGTTAAAATAAATCATTAGTACAACACTGCACGAGCAGGTATGCACAATAAACTACCTACTTACTTTTACAAGCGTGACTTGGTGCATTCCGTAACTATAAATCTTTAGCAAATATAAAGCTAGAGATATTTCAAAAGCTGAAAATTATTCACAACTTGAATGGCTTGAATAATAAATAACTTTCCATCTGCATTACTTATTTTAATAAATTCATACGACAAAAATATATTTTACATTATTGATGGAATCGGCGATAAGGCTGGACATTCACTGCTTATACATATTTCGGCGTTTTTGTTCGAAAATGTGGGTTTTTATTATTCATGTATATCAGAATATACATAATTTACGCTACATAATTTATGACTACGTTTTAGTAAGACAATAGCTTAGATAAAACCTTTGTTCTTATATAAAAATAATGATAATTATTTACAATAATTAAGAAAACATAAGTACTAATCGACAGTCCGCATTCACAAACTTCGTTTTCAGTGATTTAGGAAAAAATCAGTAGATTTTGAATATTTATATGTACCCAGAATATGTTTCATTACGAGTGTAAAACTAGCATAATGACGATAAAAAAATAATTAAGGAATGTTCACTACTAAAAAAGGTAAATATATTTTTTTTAACTTTTCAAAGCAAGAAAACACTTTGTGGCTTGACATTATAAGACATTTAAGAATAAATTAAATACTATGTTTTAAACCACTTTACTTCCATATATTGGTCAACTAGTTTCGGTTGGACTCAACCTTCTTCAGGACAATTATAATATAGACTGTCTATATTATAATTGTCCTGAAGAAGTTTGAGTCCAACCGAAACTAGTTGACAAACATATAGCAATAAAGTGGTTTAAAACATTGTATTTAATTTATTCTTAAATGTCTTACATTTTTTTTTTAATTTGCAACAAATTTTTACATTTTTTGATGATTTTAAAACGCTTTTTATTAATATAAAGAGATGATATCAAACAACTTATTGTATTTATACACGCACTCTAAGTCTTCAATCACTATTTAGAAGATGGTTTTTTTTATTAAAAACATGTTAATTACTATTTAAAAATAAAAATTCCAAATATGAATAAAAATTCATATCATTAATTTAATGAATTAAACAACTTTGTATTAACCACTTAACTAGTATCTAACTCTACGTCTATCGGTTTCGATACTACTGTATCTTCATCAAGACGGACGCAAACTAACTATCTATTACTTATTCTAGCAAACAAATCTTTTTCTTTTATCCATTCATCCAATACATGATGATCATCAAAATGGTTGTAATAAAACTACGTTTACTCTTACTTAATTTCTTTTGATGGCCTTAACTCTTGTAGAGCTCTAAACACTTTGATAACTTCCGTGATTTGTACTTACGGATGAAGTAAAACTACGAGAGTACTTCCACTTCATCCGATCCATTACCCTCGGCTCCCACCCCTCATTTTCCGTGGCTTCTTCAGATCTGAGCCGCTGTCTGGGTCTACCTAGCGATCTTTTCCCCGTTGGTTTAGCCTCGTGTACTAACTATTTTAATGGCTCTGTCGATGCTTACCCGACATGTATGTCCTATCCAAGCTAGTCGGCTTGATCTGATAGTGCTGGTTATGAAAGGGTGTTAGGAATTTATGTATTGCTCCTTTGCCTCCACGTGCCTCAACTTGGTATAGGTCCAAGTATTGTCCTTAATACTTTATTTTCAAAACAAAAGAGTCGGTAATGTCAATAGTAGACTATGTTACATGCATAAATCCTATTTTGTAACAACGAGAGTATTTTTTGCCATAAAATTTTTTTTTTTTTTCAAGTCAGTTAATACAAATTTTAGGCTTGACTCGCTTTTTAAAAATGACCAAAATGATTATTAAAAACTGAAGATAACTAAAAAATTAGATTTTGTAACGCAGTATATAACATATAACAATATTTATATCAACGACTGAAATATGTAATATATATCACTTCATGTTGATAAATTTTACACATTTCACTATTCTTTCACTTTGGGAATAAAAGGCTTTACAACATGGCAATTACTTTGATTTTCACATTTTATAAACTCTCTTTAATCTCAATTAATAATGTATGGAGAGACTGAAGTAGGTAATATTATTATTATTTTTCACTTCAAGATGCTTAGTAACAGAAATTATTGACATCACAAGATACTCAAGATGAGTAAATCACGTAGTATAATTAATTATGACCTTATCAAATGGGAATCAGACTCGGAACCTTCGATATGAAAAGTCAGTCTCATACCCAATGGGCTGCGAGGGCCGCAGGTTAGTCAGGCTTTCCGCACCTGCATTCAATATTTTTGTACAGTATAGAATCATCTAGGCAAGGGATATATCAAAGGTTTCGACAGTCCTGCGCAATTATCACAAGCTAGCGCGCATTCCAAAAATCATTAGTCAAAATATCAACACGTAAATTTAAGTTTTCATCGAGTTCCTAACAAAACAAAAAAAATTGCGAGGGACTCAACTTTAATGACTTTCTTTGTTATTGAAACTGAAATGCTATCATCAAAATTCATCACAAATTCAAAAATGAAAATGGGAGAATTTTTTTATTATCGCAGTAATATAAATGAAACAATATAATACCAATAGTCCCTTCAACAGGATACAATATTTACTAATAAATAATGTATATAATAAGCCAAATTGCACAGCAGTTTTACGGCATACTCAGCATACAGACCTACGCAGCCTTTTGGTTTTTCGCGCAAAGAATCTCTCGTGTTAGAGGGAACGTTTTATGGACGTTGATACATTGAGATGTGGCGTGACACACAAATATCTCCATTCTACAGGACACTCAACCACTTATCTAAGACGAATTTTTCATATTTTTAAATATCTTGCGAAGAGAAACCAACTTTTTGTGGTACCTACACCAAGTCGAAGAACAGAAAGCAAGAGAAGGATCTCGAGTGCTTCTATTACTATTTATAATCATAATCGTGATGGACGAGTATCGGTTCATCAATTGAAGTTTAAAACTTCAAAATAGTGTTATAGCGTAAAATGGATGTTCATATAGTCAGTTCAGTTAATGAATGCTCGGCTGGACAAAATATCTCGCTAGGACTTATTTTCTCTCTAACACTGCGCACTTTAATCAATATTAATCAATTTCAGTCGTGCATTAATCCACATCAACTCTGTTGTGCGAGCTCATTTGTTTGAATCAATAGGAATAATATTAATTTTCTCAAGCTTTGTGTCCTGGTTAATGGAATATTGGAAAAAATTTGAATTGCCCGTGTCCACGGAATGAAACACGATGAGACAAATATCAGAAAATTACTGAAGATTAACCTCAGTATCATGCGCACAGGTTTTGATCTAGACATAAACTCGGTATCAGTATAAGATCGGTAATAATTGGGTGATTGGGATTCAAATTTTTTAAATATTGATGTTTGCAGCGTTAGCATTGTGGTTGTTCATAATTATTAATTTCAAACTTTGTAGTTTTCAAAATTATTCTACATTTTGACGAAAACTTAGATGTATCGAAATCGGTCGACGTTATAAATAAGCAATGTGGTATAAACAAAGTTTGTTTGTTATTTTAAAAGTAAGACTCAAATTCACCCACCTGATGAACGGAATATCAGGGGTCAGCGGACTAGTATTTGACGTTTAACATATAGATATACATAAGAGTAAAGCAAAACGCGTGAGCGAGTTTCTGAGAATTACTCGTAGTACGTAGTGTGTACACGGGGATTATGAAAGCCGAGAATTGACTCTCATGGAAGCAAAATTCATATCTCTGAAATTGTCTCGAGACGAAAATCTCAACCATGAACACGGGCCGTTGGAATGTTTGAACCGAATATATAATAACGCAGCATTTGCTAATATGTTTCAATGTACATGAACACTACTACCCTCACATTTGCAATGCCTAACGATTACAATATCACCCGTCGAAAAATACTCATTGAAATATTACAAATACCATCATTTCAATATAATGAGAATTTATTTCTTCTATTTGAAAAAAAATACAAATGATGTAAAAATATTTTAAGATTTGAAATAACATTTTGCACAGGGCATTTTTAAAAGTAATTCATCATTTTATTGGTGTTCAACAAATTAAAGAATTTTCTGCAAATACACAAATTTTAATTTGAAAAAAATGGTTTGAGATTTAACCGGGTAAATTTAATTGTAATAAAATATCCATAATCCTAAACTTATCTCTTTTGTGCCTCCCTGCCTGCGGGGAAATGGCGGCTGAAAGTGAATAATGTTTTGTTAGTCGTTGAATTTAAGAGCAAGAATGTTAAAATTTATTACATTTTTTTATAATAACTTAACATACTCAACAATATTGGCTACAGTAGACTGACCAAACTACCGTCTTAGGTGTTTCAGCCATGATGTCCTCCGTCTTCCAGGGCCCCGACTTCCGGTAATCTTACGCCGCATTATGAGGTTCAAAATCTTCTCTGGATATCTCGTCACGAGTCCGATATATTGTAGTTTTAGGATTTTTATTGTTTTAATTCCATTAAGGCCTTATTTATTTTTCATTTTTATTAATTATTTATAATTAAGGCATTATTTATTATTAATTTATCATGAATTGTGTATTACGTATTGTGTAAAAACTTTTTAATCTGTAATTCATTCCTGAATCACATTTATTGATTTGAATTTATGAATTCTATATATACATGTATGTATGTGTATATGTGTGTGTACCTACTTGTATATATGGATGCAAACATATTTGTATGTACAAGAATGTCCTCTCCCTTTCCTTTCCATTTCCCACCCTTTAATGCTTTATGCAGTGTCATAACCATATTTATTACACCTTTTAATTTTATTTTTTGGTACTTTATGTATTGTTAATTTAACTTTTAGTTTCATGTTACTTTCATTTTCACTTTCTGTAATTTTTTATTCACTTTATGTATAGTAAATTTATTCACGAATTTAATTTGTTTTATTTTCTTTTCATTACTACCCCTATGGCTAATTTTTATTATGTTTGATTTTACTTTTTATTCCATTACTTATTAACCCCAGGAAACTTCATTTCAATATTATATCTTTAGACACATTATGTATTGAAGTTTACAATTTTTTTCCTTAAATAAATATAAAAAATATTACATTCGCGCCTGATTTGTTCATTTTTCACTCTATCATAGGTACATACTTGCGTCTAAGCGACAGCATTTCCACACAATTTTGCGCGAAGAAATATTAAATACGAGAACGGTTTAAAAATACATATACATAAATAACTTACATGAAATTTTATATAAAAGGTGGAATATAGTATAAGCACCCTGTAAAAATGGGATAACCTTAAAGTGGCAGGATGCGGGGATCAAAACCACGGGCCTAAAGCAAGCACACACAGCAGCCAAAAAAAATTAATCTACTTTCATTTTATAAAACACAGTTAGAATTTAAGATATTCTAAAAATAAAATTTATTCTGTTTTGGAGATTTAATTGAAACACAGACTTCATTTAAATATCTAAAAGATTTTTTTTGTTTAAAATGAGGCACTAACAGAATTTTAGGTACAAAATATATTAAAAAAACAATACATAACTTAGAAGTTTTAGAGCCCATGGCCCCTTCGTCAGGATACAATTATATTATATTTATTAAGTATGTCATGTTGATATTTTCAATAAAAAAGTGGTGTAAACAAAATTTATTTCTATTAATTATATTAATAATGTCATCACAAAATTATTTTGCTGCGTTTGAAGAAGAAAATATTTATTTATTAATAAAAAATAAAAAATAAAATAAAAGATTTTATACTATAAAGAAGTTACACGAAGTTACGACGGACGGACGGACGGACAAGCGGATAGACAACGAAATTATTATAATTGGGACTGAGTCGTGCCATGATTTTCTACCAGTAATGTATATTTCGTAAAATTTATCACGGTTATTTCAATACGCACGCGGAATGGTGAATACAACCAAATTGAACGAATTGTGGTCATCCTGCAATTTATATGCACTATAGTAATAATTCTAACCTAACTTAACCTAACCAAACCTAATTGGGATGAAACTTCGGTGACAAGAGCGAAAAGGTTATTTTAACAAACAGAACTTCAACAGGTCATTATTATCTCCACGGACAAATCCATCCCGTCCCCGTAATTAGAAATTAGACGAAATATTAAGAGGACCAAATTTTGACGCGGGTAACCCCCAAAGAAATTAATTCTAACACCCGTGAAAACCTTTACTGTGGTCTGTGATGTGGTATATATATATATATATATATATATATATATATATATATAAAACACATCATAGACCGTAGGCGGCGGAGGAAATGTAGGAAAGGGCGGAGTAAGCCGCAGGCGACAGTCGGAAGGGCATCGCAGACACAGACGATAGATTGGGAATAGCACGGACTACAGAAGCCAGTTGAATAGTGTTCACGTAATCGAATCGCTTACCGAGGTTCAACGTGTGTCACTACGTCGAGTGATGCACACTGGACACATTTACTTTTCCATTACCATAAAAGAAAACCCTATGCAACTGTTGGTTAACACTGATGATTTCCACATAATTGAAAAAACTCCAGGTGCCTTACATAATGCCATTATATTATTTATCTTCAAAATTTAGCCAAAACTTGGGACTAATAGTAAATGAGCAAAATACCAAATACATTGGCCATTAGATGCACCCAACAATTCTCTCATGTGGAAGTCAAAATTTTGAAAAGGTATCTAGTTCCCTTATAACAAACAAATGAGAAAGGAGCGTAAATCATTGATTTCCGCCTTCAAAATCGGATAAAATCTAGACTGCTGTTCAGAAACACTAAAATATTAGTATAGAAAACACTCATCAGACCAGTGCCTACATAGGTGGGTACTGACTGAAAGGAATAAGCGAGTACTGGACGTTTTTTAAAGAAAAAAATTAAGGCTCATATTTGAACCAGTTCCAAACAATGGACTTTGGTGCTTTTAAGGAGCTAAGAGTTGCAAAATACTTTATTCAAAGAGCAAAGCGTTACGAAATTCATAATAAAGGAAAGACTTCGGTGGCTGGGTCATATGGAGAGACAAACTGAACAACAAACATCCAAACATTAATGTTTCTAAACTTAACCAACTTTGCTAATCCACACAATGCAAGCTGAGCTACATAAGTGTTAGAAGAAGCAATATTATTATCATTCTAAAAAGAAATAGCTTACTTCGCTAGCTCTGCGCACTGTATCTCAGTCTGCATTAATACTGCCGATAAGGCTTACAATTTCAAATAATACGAGTGAATTCGTCATAAGCCCTCTATACATTTCAGAAAACAAGACTGGCGTATCTTTTCTGTATCGAAATAGCGATCGATCGAGTGTGATTTACGACAGAATTACGCCTTCTGTGTCCGCACTGCGCAGCCACGTCGTAAAAATTAATTAAGCCTTCCAACCGAGCGTATTGGTAAAAGCTTCCAAAGCAGTCGCCGCGTTGACTTCGTGCCAGGCGAACGAACGGGGAATTCCAGCTCGCGATTCGAGCCTTCGGTTAATCCGCCGGCCTTTCTATGCCCTGGGAGGACCAAAAATAGCGGAACGCCGAGGTGGAAACCAGCAGACAGCTTGTACCACTTACCGAGGTATTCGCAGAGATAATATCAGACCATATTCCGGACATCATGCAGGAAATCCACGTACCCGTCGATAGAACAACTAATGCCTTACTTTAAGCTTTAATGAATACTGTCTTCCATTATTTTCGTTAAAATCGTTAAGCGCAGAGCGATCTGTCACTCAAGTGGTTAAAACAAAATTACTTATATATTTGCTTACATTGACTAACCACAATGGTTCTGCAATTAAAATTGTAAATAAAATCGTTTAAAATTCTTTTAAGAAAAATAATGATTAATCTAACACTTTAAAACTATTCATAATTTATCAAGCTTGTAACAAATCTATATTTATAAAACAATACTATTAAAAAATAATGTAACATAATTTTAAACATACATTTAAGCAATTTCAAGCAGTAATACAACAAAAAAAATATATTGATTGTATTATTTGTATATATCTACTTCTTTTATTTGATTAATTACACCAACATGTTTCAGAAAAACCTTTCCTTTCCCTTCCTTTCCATCGTTAGGGTGTTGTATAACCGTCAAAATATCAGAATGAAATGTCTCTTATTTCTTGTTTTTCTAAATTATTTGAAAAATTATTTTAAAATATTATTTCTGAAGTTCTTGTTTACTAGCAATTTTTTTAGAATTGGGCTAGTAGTTAAATTTAATTGATTATTAATAATATTTTGTTTACGATTACATGCTTTACTAATTTCTAATGATTCTAAATTATTTAAAAAAAGTGTAACAATAATTTTTAAAGTAAATAAATGAAAAAATAAAATTTGGTGCGTTCGTAGAAACTTCCTGCTAGGAAGCAAAATTGAAAATTGAAAACATTCAAATACAGTTGAAAGTCAAAAATGAGATAATTTATGAATTTCATTCAAATACTCTGTTCGGCCTAAGGGGCTTTAGGTTTAAATGTTAAAAATGTTTACACATGTTTATACAAAAGGGTGCAAATTAGCTCCCTCTGATAAAAGTTTGAACGCGCTAGTGACGGAGGTAAAAATTAATAGTAGCGTTGATTTCAGGGGATGTTTCGTGTCAGTTTATACCGGGGGATGTTCAGATGTCAGTTTGTTACCGAGAGCTAACTGAGCTCCATCTTTAGACATCAAAACAACGAAAAGCAAATAATTACAAATAAACAAATAATACCCAAACACACCACCGTTAGTTACCACAATCCCGGCCGCAATCTCTTCGCTCGAAATTAAATCAATGGCTGTCGAGCGCAGTATTTAGTTACCCGGTTAACTGGGTAATTTAGTAATACATTTTCTTTTACATTAGTAATACACTTTCTTTTAATGTACCATTTCGTTTGGGAATTATCTTTTCCGTTAATGAAAGTAGAACCTTCAAAGTCATTGTTCATTGATGTACTAGAACAAACAAAATACCACCATCAGATATGGAAAGTGTTGCATACAAAATTAACTGGATTTTATGGGGGACATAATTAATCAAGATATATATTATATAGATATATAGATATCTCATAGAGACAAATCAATTTCTTTTATATGGGAAAGTTGGTATGGAATGGTATAGGTTTACATATGGCTTACGACGGCTTACGTATGGCTGGCTTAAGTGATCACTTTTTCGCAATATATAACATTCACAAATTCCACCCATAAAAGACTACAACTTCTATTAAATTTTTGGATCAAAAAGACTACCTACTTTCCATTAAAAATAAAAATAAATAAATAATAAATAAATTCCTCCGTCTCTATGAGTCATCTGTCTGTAGTATATACACTGACAAAAGTATTACTGCAACTGGTAACTGCAATTTTGTAATTAATTTAAAGAAACAGAATCCAATTCAATTGATGTATTTGTAATATTTAAAGCAATAACTTTGTGGTTAAGTTTCTGCATTATTTCTAAAAATTGCATTGAGGCATTCAGTTTGTCGAATCGTTATAGAGAAGTTCTCTAATTTGCTCTCTGTGCATCAAAATAAAAACATTTCATTCGTATTTATATAAAATTTCTTGCGTCTCTAATTATCTTTCAATATAATCATAAATTTTGCGTTGCTTATCATTCTCCGCAGAAAGTCTTTTCATTTAGTTTCATTCAGTAAAATTATAAAATTTACCTTATATTTAACTACATGAGTTTATAACTATTTACACTAGTATTTTATCAACGGGTTTCGGACAAATCATTTTTCTTTATCAGTATAATAAAATCAGTTTAACTGGTTTAAATAAACTCATATCAATAGATTATAACTGGCTATCCAACCATAATTATGTTTAGGTGAACAGAATTCTTACCACATTCACATTATGCATGCTCTTCAATTAATGATGCTCCTGATACGACCAATTAATACATAATGTATATAAATATTCGAAGAAGCTAATAATTAAAATTAGTTTCCTTGTAGTGCCTGCACTGCTATTTTATAAATGCACTCTGACAATCTGTTCTCCATTTAATTTAACACTTATCTTTATTCGTAATATAAAGTTCATATATACAGGGTTATTTGGAAAACTTTAATTATGAGTCTTAAATGTTCCAGCAACCATGACCTAACAACATCAATACTTATGGAGATATGCGAAAAATAAATTTGAAGTTTTTTCCAATATTTCTGACTTATTTTTAGTAAAACATAGGACTATCATTACAGTTACTTATATAAATACGAAAAGTTAATTCCCTGTGATACAATCAAATAAAATTATAAAAACCTTCCAATTCCAATTTGAAATTTTACCAATTTTTTGCAGGATATTTTTTATAATTTTTTTTAACTTGTATTGAAACGAATAAATTTTTTGTAATTGACTTAAGTTTCTGTAATGATAGTTCTATTTTTTGTTAAAAAAATAGTCAGAAACATTGAAAAAAATTCAAATTTTGGTATTGCACAGCTCCGTCACTATAGTGCGACTGCTTGAACATTTTCGGCTCATAATCAAGGCAGGAATATAGTCCTGCGAGGTTATTAATGTTTTTCAAATTACCCAATATATTCTGAAATATTTCAATCATAAAATACTTAAATAAAAGTAGATCTTACATCAGTAGATCTTACATTAAGGTGTAATATTCTAAATTTTTAAAATAAACTGTAAAAAAATTACTTATTTACTGGAAAATTATTTCTTCCAATAATAATTTATTCAAGAATTTTATTCATGTCGCATTGCGTTAGGCGATACAGCTGTTTCAGTATTTTTGTATTGGAGAAACATATGGAATTGGCAAAAAAGAATAAAAGTAGACAGAATACGGTGGAAATGCGGTCACTAAGGTTTTTGTGTGGAAAATCTTTGGTTGATAGAGTGAGGGATGAACAAATTAGAAGTGAATGTAATGCTGGCTGTAGTGTGGTAGATAGTATAAAGAAAGGAGTGCTGAGATGGTTTGGTCATGTAGAGCGTATGAGCGAGGAAAAGGTGGTTAAGAAAATATATGGGGTGACTGTTGAAGGCAACACATGATCAGATACTACAAGTATTGGAGGATGGCTCTAGTAAAATCCTCAACAACCGTAGAGCTTACATAAGAAGATATATGAATGTAGCAGAAGTAAAAATAGTGTTGCAAAATAGAAGAATATGACCTATGCTCTCTGCCCACCCCTGCGGGGAATCGGCGTGATGGTTAGTTAGTTAGTTAAGTACTGAGTTCGTTGTTCATAACCTGATTTTTATTTGAAACTCTTGTTTTCTTCCAAATTTTCATTTTTTCCCCTCTTTCCTTTTTGTATTTAAATATTTGTACACCAAAGTTATTTAGTAATTGGACAGGCGTTCATTACTAAATCGCTTCACGTATCAAGAAAATATTTTGTAAAAGTGATGTGCCAAGATAGAAGAATATGGCGTTCTGCCCTCTCTGCCTATCTAAGCGGAGAAATGGCATGATGGTTAGTTAGTCAGTTAGAAACATAGTTTTAATGTATAATATATTATTTATTATATTTAAAGTTTACTTTTAGACATTTTACACGTAATATTTGGGCTACATTAAAGTTTTATTTATTTTCTTTCCACGACTCAAATCGCAAGTCAAACTGTCAGAAACATAATTTTAGGTAAATTAATGTATTACGCCGTAAGACGGTTAATACGTATTCATATAATATCATCACCTTTTAAAAGTCAGACAATCTCCCGCTTTTCTTCAACGTTTCACTCGCGGTGGAACCCTGCAGTAATTGTGATCTGGTGATTTGTTTCGCGGAACCCATTAAACGGAAATGAGACGGGCGAAACATTTCCTCTGCCGACCGAACTTTATCTCAGCACCGCAAATAGTTACGGCTCGTGATAAAGATCGATATATCACGGCGCTGAGCAGTTGCAAGGTAAATGGTTTCGCCTACAAACCCCCACTACGTTGCGCTAATACTGCTTTATACCTTGGACCAGTTGGACAATACAAATACAACTAATTGCTTTTCTAAAATAATAATAATCATCTTAAATAATGTCCTATATTCAATAATCTTTTTTAGTTTGTTTAAAATACCAAATTGAGTATTCTAGAGCAGTAATTTTATAGTACAAATAAAATCAGATTATACACGAATAATAAATAAAATAGAGAACACCTTAAAAGTTTCCACAGAATTAAGATATTATGTATTAAAATATAGCAACAATAACTTAAGTTAAGCAAAAAAAATATATATTAAAGGTTAAAAACAACAAACAAACAAAGGTAGTTAAAGAGTTAAAGGTACAAGGGGAATCAGGAATGGGGAGGAAAGGACAGATCTACTTAGTAAAAAGGTGAAGAGGTAAGAAGAAAAAGAAGACCAAAAAAATATAGCATAATGATATATGGTCAATATATCTGCATACACATATACGAGGTCTGGCCAAAAGAAAGAAGATAAATTTAAAAAAGAGAAAAAAGGTTTATTACTGGCGAATATCCAAGAGTTTTAAATTCATAGATTAATGAATTTAAGAGATCCAAGTCGCCGAATGTAGTGATGAACAAATTAGACGAGCGATATATAAAAGAGTTTTTCCGGGAGTTGGTATTATAGTGTGAAAGGCTCAAGGTCTCAACCGATCAAGTGGATCTTCCGGGTACTCTCAGGGAGATGCGCTGCAGCAATGCCGGACAGTCAATCTTAGAAGTAGCTAGTTTATGAAGAAACGTAATCAGTATTTCTGCTGTTTACCAGGCGTGTAATGTTAAAGAAGGTCACGGAATCTATGTTACTGATGTGAGTACGATAGGCGGAAGTCGATATTTTATTTATGAATCTGTTTTGAACATTTTCGATTCTGTTTTTATGAACTTGATATCCAGACTTGAGATGCGTTCTCAAGGATACTCCTAACAAACAAAAAGTAAAGGCTCTTCGTAGTATTTATCCCTTGAATTGTTTATATGTGCGAAGAACGAAGTCTAGTGATATTTAAAAAATGTCAAGAAAATAAAGAGATAAAAAAATATATGTTATATAAATAAATTGAATAAATAGCTTATCGCATGTAGGTAAGAACTGTTTGTGAAGAGTGTTTTTTTTTTCTTGGCTGTCATTAAATCGAGTCAGAAAATATTCGGAGTGTTTAATTTTTAGTGCATATAATAAATTGATGCAAGAGTTATGGATTATAATGAATCAACTGAAATGAACAATATACGAAATGAATAATACAACAATGTCGACGACGGCACAGTGTCCCAACGAAGTCGTCAGCAATATTCGTTCAAAATTATATAAACCGCAACTGT
Organism: Agrypnia vestita; assembly: GCA_016648135.1. Taxonomy (NCBI): domain Eukaryota; kingdom Metazoa; phylum Arthropoda; class Insecta; order Trichoptera; family Phryganeidae; genus Agrypnia; species Agrypnia vestita. The sequence goes on from JADDOH010000560.1 coordinate 146,039, forward strand.
TCACAAATTCATTCTGAAAATAAATACATCGCACATGAAACACATAGTCCCACGAAGAAACACAGTGTGATAGTTAGCTAGTAGAAAGCAGTAGATAGAAATTAACCATCGCAATATCGCAGAAATCGCAAAATTAAACATACAGGAAGCATCGCGGTGGCGTTGTTTGCACACGAGTTAATATATTATTTGCGCAAACTCGACAGTGCAGTGCAGTACGCAAAGGTTTGAAAAATTATACCACCGCGTGTCGGTCTCTGGCAACCTCACCAGGATGGCCGATACATCATATTTCCAAAATTAAATCACTTTGAATAATATTTTGTACAGGTTAACGGAATATTCGTGGATGCCAGATGACTGACGGATGACATAATGTCTCTCTCGATGGCACTCTGTAACTCTCAATATATTTTATCCTGATGATAAGCCTCAAGTGTACAATTTGAAAAACTTGATCTTTCACAATATATTTATAATTATTGTAAGTATGTGCTAATACTACAATTATTGTATTTTGTCCTCAGAAGGATAACTATTTATTAACATAAATCATAGATGTGTCTCACAATATTTGTATTATACTCGTATATGGAAAAGCATGTATGGATATCTTTATTGGGTGTCCACAGGGATAAATGACTTACTAATGCAACGTTCGCCGAGTCCACTCAAGAACAACTACGTTATGTCATTCAATAAGAGCACAAAAAAGCTTTGTCTCTATGAGACATCTATAATTTATCTTAATTAACTTTATCTTCCAATCATACTACTTGTCCATGACTATTTTTTGCGTTGACAAGTGATTTATTTAGGTGAAAATCATTTAATAATCCATGATATAAAACAAATAATGCGAACCAATTATAAAGACATACAGAAAATACAATATAATTCTGTTTTATATTAGTTTTACAGTAAACCTAAAATTTGTAACAAGATATCTGATAGGCCTATTTAATTAGTATACTTACTTTAAGTATTTAAATGTTATTATATTATGACACTTCTTATGTTGCAATTTCAGTACATAATTTTATGATATTTAAAACTAATTAGACATTAGACAAATCATCTGGAAAGGCATCCAAAAAAGTAATATTTGGTTACCGCCGATAAATGAACCCAAACATTTTCATGGAATTTGAAAATTAAGTAATGGATGTACCTACCATTTTCACAATGATTTTTTTCCGAATCTTAAATGTATTTATAACGTAGCAAATAGATATCTTGTATATACTACGTTTAATTTATTTATCTTATTTGTTTTTGAATAATAATATATTAGTCGATTTTTTTATGCAAAATGTATGTACTGCTACGTGATGAAACGAAATATGCGTGGAAATTTGGATAATTCAGGGATTTCCAGCTCATTGCAAAATATTTATATGAATGCTTGAATATAAGAATTTCTTATTTAACAGGAAAAATATTGATGAAAAATATTATGAGCGAAGAAGAACACGAGTTTTATTAAGATAACGTTGTCATGATTAATGGACGAATAATATACTATTGTCTCTTTTTTGAATGTATGAAAGTGAAGCCTGTAAATTAAAAATTACATTCAAAGCTAAATGTAAAATTCTTAACAGGCAGGAATGTACACAAATTTAGATTTTTTTTTATTTAATTTAAATTTATTGCATATTTTACAATTAACAAAGATCGTGCTAATAATTTATGTATTATATCTAGTATGTGTATTTTATTTAGAAACTTCGCAGAATATGAAACATCACTGAATCAACAAGGTTGTAATAGATGCGCTCACAATGGGAAACCATATCAGTTGTATTTCGATATCAAACATGCATAGAGATTTCTCAATTAAAACCATTTATGCAAAACTAATAAACTTAAATATTACTAACAAACATTGTATTATTTACAGAAGAGAAATTAGCAGAATCACCTTATTGTAATGTTACAAATACTGAGGTAATAAATTAACTGCAATAGCCTCAATTTTTTTATCACATACAATAAACAACCATTTAAGTATCTGGTAAATATATTTTATAAGTTATAGAAATAAACTTTCTTTACACCACTCTTTTATTGAATTTTATTTTTATTGAAAAAAGTGGTATACATTATTAGCATACATTTATTTTGTAGCCTGACAAAAAGGCAATGGGCTCTGAAACATGTTGATTTTTTTCAATAAAAAAGTGTCGTAAACAAAGTTTATTTCTATAAATTATAATTATAATGTCACCACAGAATAATTTTGCTGTGTTTGAAGAAGAAAATATATTTTAATTACCTAGCATATTTCATTTTCAGTAAAACAATTATACTTATTTACAAAATTTTAAAAAATACGAAGTACGATAATTTGATTTCTGGAATACACCTTTAAAAAACAAACGCGAAAACGTGGAACTGAACAGTCATGGCTACTGTCGCCTTCCAACTAAACTCTTTGTTCATCTATAGATTTACATTGATGGCGTTTCTGGAAGTAATTAGAATAAAATGGAAGTAAAACACAGTTTCCACTGTAAATGTAAAATCACAAGGAGCTAACTCAGGTGAACGGGCGGATCTACGTAACTCGTTTTTTTTTGCTAGAAAGTCTCTCGCAGTGAGCAGAGACTGCGACTCTTTAATACTTAATATTTTAGTCGCCCAATTTTACACAAAAGTGCACACAACTTAACTTACAAACTGACTCATCGATTTGAAGTTTACACACGTATATTAAACACGAATTTATAAAAATGATATTAAATAAGGGAATATGATGAGTATAAAAGCAAAGTCAGCAATATCCCATTGAAATGTTTCTGAAATAAATACAAAAAACTTGTCACTGCTCAGGCAAATTTCTTTGAAATGTATAAAACCTACATATTGAAAATAGATTTTTTTTTAATAATTGCCACCACAGTTTTCTTTTTGTGTACGTACATAAATAAATATTTTACTTTTAAATGTGGATATTACTGTATTTGCTACCACAAAGTGGACATTGATGCTTTTGCTATTTAAAAATCAACATTAACTCTCAGTTTAGCATGAAGGGCCATTATTTTGTCGTGTGAAACATCCATTGAACCATTGCTTTCAATAGTGATTGGGAAATATGATTGTGGAAGGTTTATATCTATATTTCCTACAAAATGTAGAATTCTGTACAATCTAAATTAGTGATCCCCGGTGTCTACATTCTAAAATTTTTTATTATTTTTTGGATATTGCCACGTTTGCTTTTATACGCCTCATATAGCATAGTGAATATAGTGAGTGTGAAATGAATTAATTTGGTTATGAATAAACTCACTTGGTTAGGGTCTCCAGAGATGACGTATAGATGGTGCCGCCGACATCGATGTGCACAGGCGCCGAAAAGCGAGAGGCCCCGGCTACGCACGGGATGCCCGCGATGGGCTTGCTGCTGTTGAGCTTGTTGGAGTGGCCGGGCACGGGGGGCGTGGGGCTGGAGGCCTTGGACACGGTCGGGGACGTGGCTGGAGAAGCGCTCGGGGAGAGCAGCCTGCAATAGTAATATCTTCAATTATGTCCCAGAAACGGAGCCTGGAGACAATTTACAAGAAAATGAAAAATATTGATACACGAGGGCGGTCCAATAAGTACCTAGCCTACAAAAGAAAAACGAAAATTTTGGAAAAGTGGCAATTTATTTCTCAACGTAATCTCCTTTTAGCTCGATACACGTGATCCAGCGAAGCTCCAATTTCTTTAACCCGTCTGAAAAATACGTTTTCTCGAGGTCTGCAAAGTAGGCCTCCGTGGCGGTAATGACCCCTCATTCGACTCAAATTTCTGCCCGGCGAATGATTTTTTCAAGTTTGTTCGTAGCCCAATTCGACCAATTTGGCCGTGGCGAGGGCGGAGGTGTGAGCCGGTGCGTTGTCATGGTGGAAGAGCACTTTTTTCTTCGCCAAATGTGGCTGTTTTTTCTGCAATTCGGCGTCGAATCGGCCCAATAATTCGGCATAGTACAGCCCTATGATCGTTTTGCCCTTCTCCAGGTAGTCAATGTAGATCACACCTTGTGAATCCCAGAAAACGGTGGCCATCACCTTTCCGGCCGATAGGACAGTCTTCGCCTACTTCGGAGCACGTTCGCCGGGTGAAGTCCACTGTTTCGACTGTTCCTTGGTCTCTGGTGTGTACCAGTGGATCCATGTTTCGTCGACGGTCACGAAACGACGTAGAAACTCCTTCGGATTGCGCATAAATAGCGTCATACACTGCTCTGAAGTAGTCTCACGGTTTCGCTTGTTGCCCCTTCTTTAGGTGAAGAGACTGGAAGACAACGGAAATATGTCCTTCCTCGCGTATTAATAATGCAACTTAAGTATTTATTCTTACCTAGATTATCTAGTAAACAAAAAGTATGGTTTTATATGCTTTTATTTAATTCTCCGTCACTTTTTCTGTTTGTTTGTTGTGGTGACCAACATTCCGACTAGCTAGGGCCCTGAAACTTTCAACATTTGCGTAAAGTAGAATAACTGTACATTATTAAATTATTTTCGACATGATACGATCGTTATATCACTCACGTCACTCGGGTTAAATTTTCGCAAATCACAAGAAGCATCTGATTTTTTTATTATTATTATTATAATGTATACAAAGTAATGCACGCGATGTTCGTAATTCAGCGCAGGTGTAGAAACATCTACGTTGAATTGCGAACGTCGCGTCGTAGGTCATAGCCCAATGAACATGTTACTGACTGGTCGCACGGAGGGTTCCGAATTCGATTCCCAGTGAAGTCTCCAATAAATCAATGTCCCAATTACTGAAGTGACATTCCTCATACGCACAAGCGCTACAGTGACATAAGCAGCCAACATCAGTCAAACTAACCAACATATTTAGAAATATGACATCCTTACACTGAACTTTCTGACAGTGAAAATAATTATAATATACAGGTGAAAGTTAAAATATTTGACAATGTTCTACGTTGAATGTCGCATATCGCATGCATGACCAATTCAAAACTTTGAAATATTCATATTATTTTTTTCAAAACCACACAGTTTTAGCTGCATTATCAGTTCTAAACACATAGCCACCAAATGGCCCCGCAACCATTTGCTAGTCTGTAACCGCATGTAAGTCTATCGATATTAAAAAACGACCATTTGAAAATAAATATTAATGCTAGTCCACAATACTTTACAAATTGATTCCTGCCTTGATTGTGAGTTCAAGCAACCATGACCTAATATTGAGTTATGGAGTTATTAATTTTAATTTAAAAACTTTGTATTAATCACTTAACTAGTAACTCTACGTCTACCGATACCACTGTATCTTCATTAGGACAGACGCAAACTAATCCATTACCTATTCAAACAAATCAATGTCTGAATAGGGCGTGGCTGCAGTTATGGTGGGGGTGATTGAGAAGTGGACACTGAAATGGGGAATATACTACTATGGACCAGTCGTAAAATTAATCTGGTTATTGATTATATTGGCTTTAGTGTTAAGGTATTTTTTCATTCCTAGTATTTCTAAGTTATCTAATCTAAGGCCTCTATTATTTACATGCAGAATCTCGAATACCGTTTTCCTTTTTAAACGTGAGGCCCGTTTCCAAAAGATGGTTCGAGAATTCAAAAAAGTTATTGTAATTGAGACATCTAATGTGTTCCTTTACTCTAATTTAAAATTACGTTTTACCTGTAAAATGCCGAATAGACATTACAATTTAGTTTAAAAATACCGGAATGATTAAGCGAGTAAACATTGTCTTTGAAGTTTTTTACAAGTATAATAAACTTACAATAAACTCTTATATGGTTGCTTAAATATTTTAGACTCATAATTAAAGCAGTAATCTATCTGTAAGGTATTGTGGCCTAGCTCTGTTACACCCTGTGTAGTAACTAGGTGCAAAACATTTAAAAAAACATTTATTGTTTGTAAGATATACCTATACTACCTCTCATTATATTATAGCTAAGATAAATTTAAATTGGGTGATATAATTTGGTTATGTTGTTGTGGATAAATAAAATATATTGCATTGTTATTCTAATTTTATTCAAAAGACTTAAATTTAATCGAATAAAAATCTCAATTGCAAATTTTTCAGCATTTTCAACATATTCGTATGAATGTCATATATACTAGAGTAGGAGCCAGCGACCGCCAGAATTACGTTATAGAATCAAACTTTAAATATTTTCTGCGGATCTATAAGGTCTGGATATTATGACATTTGAGTTCGGAGGATTTTGGCAGATAACAGGTAATACAGATACAAAAAATGTAGGAAGGTGGGAGAGAGGCTTTTGAAAGTGTATGATTCAAATTTTAACACGAGAATCGTAAACAATCATATAACAGTGACGGGCAGATAAATCTTAACACCAAAAGCTTCCCAAATGTAATTAAATTCAATTGGTATAAGGGCCTGTTGTATCAAATTTTGCTGAAAATCTCGTGATTTTGACATTTGATTTGATTGTGCCAGCAAAATAGTTTTATTCATATATTTTGACATTGTAGATTTTTATGACATACGACATACTATTTGTACATACAATATTATGTCGCACGTCACAATTTTTTGTGACGATCAACCGATTCTATAATATATCTTTAAAAAGAAAAATTATTTACTTAGACCTTGAACAATACTTTTTTCTCGGAAGGAATATATTTTGCCTTAACTATGCATTGTTGACCATAAATTTGTTTACTACATCTCATCATATATCGGGGTTTTATAATTTAATATTTATATATGCAATAAGACAGATTAAAAAGTAGGTAGGTGATGTATCTGTAGTACTGTTTCTTGGATTGTGGACAGATAGGATAAGCCGTTACCGACACTGTCATAATGTCAAAATGATTTCGATGACACATGTCGAAAATCACGCGCAATGGCTCAAACGAGATTTTCAGTTTAAACCAACTGTAATCCAAGTTGACACAACCGGTCCTGAGACTGTGAGTAAGCACGTTCTATTATGTCATACCTCATTTTGTGCGGAGCTGGGGGAACACCGGAGTAGGTGGACTGCTGCCTGTGCATGTTGTTCTGGAGCAGCAGGTTGTTATTCTGCATCATGTGACTGGCAGACGATAGATCCTTTGGCTCCATCATCATCAGTTCTGCCTCCAGGCGAGGATCATGCTTACGTCTGAAAAAAATGTAATGAGTATACTAACAAAATATTTTAGAGAAAGAATAGATTTATTGTGTATTCCATAATCACACATGAAAATAAAAACACCCTTTATTTTTAGTTCTACTTATCTACGCTTTTTGCCTTATGAGCGCATTAACTATCGTTGTATTGATAATGTCCTAAAAAGTTTCTTACTAACCAACGATTCAGTTACAAAGTTAATCGAAGACAGTTAGATTTTATGAAGTAGAAGTAATATCAAATTACAAAAAAATTCATGAAACTCTACCTGTATACACTAAAATCCTACTATCTATTATACTATATACACTAAAATCCTACTATCTACTATACTTATCAACAAACACAACACTAAAACATCACAAAACTGCCAGATTTTTTATACTAAAACAAAAACAAGACATTCGCGACTCATCTGCAATGGGCTGGAAAAATATATCGACTTAATACAACAGACAATACATCTAAATTTTCTCAGGTAATGTATGTGTTGTGTTAAATAATTCGGGAGAATATCATTATGCATAAAATTATTCCGTTTTAAAAATATAGAGACATCATTACCAGCTACAAAATCTATGTATGCATACTTTGTCATAGATATCATTATCATTATCCATTTGAATATATGAAAGAAACGGATTTAGAACATATATTATAGGTACATATAACATTCAAAAAATTTGATAATGTGTGGATGTCTTTGCGGTGGAATTGTTACGTAAAGTAATCCACTTGAGCCATCTAATACAGGACATAAGCCCTGGGTCACCCTATAAAGACTTACATACACGTTTCCCACTCATAATAGCTTCGTCTCAGTGTGACTTCTAAAATTTATTTAAATTAATAATTATCCCTCATTGGACATTGTCCAGTCAGTGGACAAAATCGAGTAAATGTGTTCTAAGAATATAAATATAAAAATATATAATAATCTATTTTCTTTTTCCCTTTTTATAATATATTTTTTATCATCCAAATGTTTGTTCATGAGAATGTAATATTCATAGACCCTCGAGTTCCTCACATCTTCTTTTGAATGAAAAAATTTTTTTAATAAATATTTTGAATAAATATGAAAAAGAATGCAACATCTTCTGACTATGCTGGACTACCGCATTACGCTACTTAAGAGTTTGCGTGATAACCCGATAGCACTAAGTAGGCGGATGGCGCGCAATCATCATTGCGTACCCCTTCGGTGCTAAAGTGATGAAGGTGATTTATTTTCGTGTCTGGCGCCACGGATTTGGAGCAGTAGTCGGTCGGTAGCCAGAAGCTGTATCAGTGTCGCCGGCGCAGAAGTATCCTGTTATCAACAAGTGGTAATAACTCGCAGTTGTTCTTGAATCCTACATGGGCGCGATGCTCGGCCGATCGCTCGAGCCAACGCCCGTGGCGCCGAGACGACTCAGCAATATAAGTATGTAAAACGGACTGCTTCCATACTCACATCTGTTTGTGTAAACATGTGCCGTATCCAAAGGCTGCTATTATAAATATAATTTAAAATTCGCAAATGTTTCTGTAAATATATTAATATGTTTTTCATTTAAATTGTGTAACAAAACAAGCTAACAGTATATCAAAGTACACGGAATGAAACCACCGAAAAAGACTCAGCTATGATTTGTGATGCCGGAAAGAATCTCTTACTTGCACGATTAATTTTATTTATTCATTATAATCATTGCTTAGTACAGATAAGGATGAAAAAGTGAAGTGAAGGAACACTAGACCGTGAGCATCTACAATAGGCAGCTAGAACGGAAATGCGCATGCTGAGATGGTCATGTGGAGTGTCTTTAAAAGACAAAATAAAAAGTTAACGCATTCCTGGAAGCCTAGTGTCACAGACATCAATAATTGCAATATGAAGGAAATGCAATCGAGATGGTATGACCGCTTTGGACGCAGAGCACCCTACAACATTGTTAACCAGTCTCCGATCTCCAATGATCTTCCGCAAATTACAACCAGAGGAAGACCAAAAAATTCATGGGTGGTGCAACGAGATGATCAGATGCAAAGGTAAGGATTGGGTGACGTTATCCAGGATAGAAGAACATACAGCCTAAGCATGAGGAGAACTGACCCCAACAGTCGACGACGACAGTGAGCTTAAGCCAGGAAGAAGAAGATGGACTGCAACGGTCAAATATAGATAATTATGAAAATAATACTTTTTTTTTCAATTTCAATTTTTCAATTTCACTTCTTCAAAAAGAGTAAAATGATTTTGTGGTAATATTATTAATTACATTAATAATTCAATTATGTAAAATACCTAGAAATAACGAAAAATAAAAACAGTGACAGGACGGGTTATTGGCTGTATTTTCATAAGAACGTGAGTATTTTTTTCATTGTAAATATTTTTTCCCGAAAACCTTTTCTTGGATTAAAAAGTAAACGAAAACCGGTTAGTTGAATTAGGATAATCCCCATATTTCAGGCGATGGAAATATCCTTATGATGTATACATATATACTTCATGAGAATTTCACGACTGATATAACTCCTCTGATATACTCCATTTATTATGGTGAGAAAAAATAATTCAGATTCTTTCCAATGAAAAAAGGAGGTACGTCATATTGTTCAACCACCACCAGTTCACGTGGTGTATTTTTATTTAAGACAATTTAAATAAATATGCCCGTAGGCGCGCGCTGTTACTAAAGAAATAATATTCGCCGCAGGGTTGTTCGCTTGATTTAATCTTATTACAGATACTTACCGACGAATATTTGTGGTGAAACGAGCGGAACGAAATAAAACGGCGCCGCGTCTCATTCGGCTTGATGAATAACGGGGAAGAAATGCTGTTAGCTTTTTGTCTACCGGATGAATACTTCACTCGCGGCTGTAGCCGTTGCGGGCAGCTAGATAAATAAATTCTCGGAGGCGTACTTCTCTATATGGCCGCGGAAATGCTTTAACTTGTAGAGCGTAACTATTTTCATATTGTTTGCATGTAATTGCACACAACTGAGCCTCATTCAATAAATTGTTAACAGCGTAGGTATTATCAACAAATTGAACTGTAGTAGTGTGTACAACAGTCAAAGGGTCGCTTTGTACCAAATCGTGATATTTATTTTCCAGCTAGAATTTAGAGGAATTCAATTTAAATTTGATACTTTTCAATGTGAGACTAATATTTTATTAAGTTTCGTTATCGAATATATATTTTTATTTATTAGTTTGTTATTTATTATGAAATTTTCGTCACGTAGAAAGGTATTGATGGTTTATTTTCTCTCATTCGAGACAAATTGTAAAAAAATACTTCTAGATTGATTGATGTGCCTTATCGTTCGAATTAAAATAGATAATGTATTGATGTTACTACCTACATACAGAATTTTTAATCTGATACAAGATGAGATATCCCGAAGAGAAAATCTTTTTAGTCAATTCGTTAGAAAAACATCATAAAAAGAATTTTTCATATTTATATATATGTTTCCTCCCAAATAAGTGAATAAAATGAATCTGTTTACATGTATAACAGTATCCAAATTCACAAAGATAAACGTGAAATGTTAAATTTCAAAACATCACCTCCTACTCACAGTAAAAGTGGTGCGGATACCAACGGACCTCGTGGAATCAGCAGAAAAATAACAAAGTATCGCAGGTGAGTAGAAAATCCACGTACGATAGAATAAAATATAAACAAATTAGGAAGGATTGTTAAATAATCTGTAAAATAAAGAAAAGGTTGTTGAAATTATTTAGTCATGTAGAAGTAGGAGCGAGAAGAGGATGGTTAAAAATGCATACTGAACCGATGATGTCGGCGAAAGACCTGACATGATCAGATAAACTGAATATCGGAATAATTAACCGAACGAATAACCCTGTTAAAAGCATGCACAACCAAATAGTGTGGATGAAAAAATATGTAAAATCAACGAGGAAATAGTGTGCCAAGTAATGTGCATTAATAAATTAATATTGAGATGTTTTACCTTATTTTTTCTCAATTTAATGTGCTACTTTTTATTTTTTTATTTCACAATTTTCATTTCAATTTCAACCAGCGCATTGATACAATATATTATCGGTAAGATATTCAAAACATCCAGTTCCATGGTACGTTATGCTAAGCCATTCAGGCAAATTAGTAGATATAGAGGATTGTACATAACCTACATTCGACTTCAACTTGAATTTAACTCAACAACATGGTCATCCATATATAAATTCAAATATAATTTCAAATGTCAAAAAAATACTTCAAACTTAACTACAAATTTAATTTGAATCCTTACTATTTGGGAATATTTTGAAGACAGTTGAACATTGTTAGATGAATCTTCCAAATTATTCACAACCTTCTCCTGAAATCCCAAGTTTTGTATTCTTCCACGTACCATACTAGATCAACTAGACAGAGCTATCTCTATTCCCTTTCCATAATCTAAGCTATCAATAATAGTAAACTAACAGCAAGTAAGTTAGCAAGAAATCGGTACCACAAACTCTATTTGACAAATATAAGGCCTTCACTGGGCAAGCCAGGACTTGGAAGGATGCACTATTTCTAGACCTTAAACCCCCCAAAGGAAGATAAAAAATTATATTAAATGAAAATGAATAACGTTGAATAATGATATAATGACGAAGTGGTATTGAAATGAAGAATGGTATTGAAACCGGTAAACGTAAAGTTACTCCGGGTGGTATATTTAATTTAATTAAACAAAGTTTTTAGTTAATTAAAATTAATAATTATAACTAATCACAAAGTTAACGCTGTCGATATCAAGAATAAAATCTCAATTGAACATTTTTCATTCATTTTATAGAGGTTAGTTCTTTTTTAAGTTTTTTTTAAACTGAATATCGTAAAGAACTCAGATTACTCAATAAATAATAAAATAGAATATTTTGTTCTCAGTGTTTATTTTGTGTATTTATTATTGCATTTTGAAGTTTTTAATACTTAATTATAACAATAACATTCACGGCCTTCCGATTGAGGCTTTTGTTAGTCTGGAACAATAGCGCCACTCAAATGTCACTCTGTACCAACAAAGGGCTGCAAGAAGAGGCTGCATAGGAAAATCGATACCTCTCAGTCTCACCATAATTAATCTCTGGAAATCTCCCCTAGGCCGTAGCTTTAGGGTTATAAGATACAAGCTCTAGGGATTTCATATATTTGAATTTGTTATTGTTTTTAACACTCCGGATATTTATAAATTGAAAACATCTTGAAACCAGTGGAACACTCTAAAATATACCAGAAGTTTCGAGAGAAAAAATTTCCTTTACATTGCATAACTGCGAACGCCTTCGCCTTTATTGGAACATTTGGCGAAGTCATAGGTATAGCGAACAGGTTTCTCTCTGTTTCACAAAGAGAGCATTTATTGTTCCACAGACAATTGTAATATTCATTTCGATCCCCACCGCTGCGAATCTTCGGCAATATATTTATGAAAATATCATACGCAGGTACGAAAAATAACTATGGTTTTCGATTAGACTTTCCATTACAATCCACGACTTTTCCAACTTTTCTACTTTTTAAATACATTTATTTTGTATTCGTAATTTAAATCAGTCAACAAAATTTAATATTGTTTATGCTCAAATATTTTAATTGCTAAAATTGTTCTCCATTGCAGGGTTCATCACCAAGTATAATGTCCCAGGAAACTAAAAGCGGAAAATTTTAATTTTTGAGGCACAATAAGCAGGATACTAAATCAGTCAAACATATAAAGTTATCCGTTAGCCAGGTTTTTTAAACTTTTATAAGACTTCATATTATCTTCATAACACAGTATTTCAAGAAACCTGTTGCATATCTGTATTAGGTATTATTACAGTTGTGTTAGATCGGATCCTTGCCTTTATCACTGGACTAAAATCCATACTGAACTAATAAAAGTTTGATGTACGATAAAAAAATGAAAATATACAAGACAAAATAATTTCCCATAGTTGAAAATAAGAATAATCTTTTTTAGGGCCATATAATTATATTTTGCATTTCTCCTCAAATCGAGGTATATCGGCAGAGTAGGAAGCCTGACAAACAAAAAATAATACTGTGTTTGGCCAAGAAAGCCTGAATCAGATGCGAGGAATAAACGGAAACATTATCGTTATAAAGCTGCCAACTTGTTGCAAATTATGCGCATACCTCAAAAAAAACGGGAATCACGCATCCCAGGGAACTTTTTAGAACTTCTTGAAACAAAGCAAAATAATTTTGTGGTGACATTAATAATATAATTAATAAAAATTAACTTTGTTTTCACCTCTTGTGTATTGAAAAATATCAACATGTTTCAGAGCCCATGGCCCCTTCGTCATGATATAATATACTAACAAATTAAATTCAAAAATTGAAGTATGGTCAAGCAAAATATAAAAATTATATATGGAAAATGATTCAGAAGTAGAATAATCCATAGCCAAAAGTTGGTTAGCAAATTCGGAATAATTATTACTACTTAAACACTGAGTTTTGTTACATGCATTCTCACGGCCCGGAAAAGGGGTTTTTAAAAAAATGATGTCAAAAATCCAGGTATTTTAATATGACGTGACAGGTTGCGGCGTGCTTTACCTACACACATTCCGCCGTAGCCCGTGGGAAGCTCCGGCCGGGGCCGGCGTGACGGGCGCCGCCGGCCCGCCCGGGGCGCGCCCGTCCCGCCCGGCCTGCCCGTCCCTGCGCGGCCCTGCGTCGGGCCCGGCTCTCCAAATGTCAGGAAAATATGTTTTTACATTTCACTCCCACGCAGCTTCGGGGCACTTACTCCTACTTAACACCCGACAAAAATTAACAACATTCTGTTCTACCTATGTACCTACACGTACCCAAGTAGGTAGAAAAAAATAATGTTATACTTGAATGAGATGAATCACGCGCACAACGCGACGAAAGTTATCACACCATAAAACTATTTAATACGAATATGTTTTTAACTTTACAACCGCTCTCTGGCGAAATCTTCCCGATGATTTAATCTCGGTATCTGCGTTGATTGACAAAACTCATTTGATATAATCGCTGCGCTGAATGACGTCAATCGCTTTATCGCCGTGGAATAGGTGTCTGTAATCTGCGGATATCTCTTTAGATGTCAGTTCTTGCGGCTGGTTCATTTGACTATAACGACAAATTACAATAAGTCATTTATTTTGTTATTATTATTTTCTCTTCAACAGGCCAAGAGGCCTAATTACTGAAGCGAAATACATCACAAAATATCCAGGCTTGCGTAAATCGCATACATTAATTATAACCTCACTAGGAATCGAACTCGGAACCCACGGTGTGAGATGCCAGTGTTTGCCAAAAAAAATTCGAAAAAAAATTTTTGTAAGCGAAATTTTTTTTGAAAAAAAAATTTTTGCTTTAAAAAGTTACGGACTTTATACGAAATTACGCGGACGGACAGACAACAAAATTATTATAATTGGGGTGGGATGGGATACTGATCTTATTCTTAAATGAAATGAAGACATTATTCCTTTTTCAAAATTAAAATGATTTAAAATAGTATACCTTTCTAAAAGTTTACGTTTTAGATTCTTTTTTGGTACTTTATGTATTGTTAATTTATTTTCTTATGTAATTAGATTTATTTTTCCTTTGCAACTTTCTTAACTTATTGCTAATTTTTGTTATCTTTTAATTTTATTCCATTATTTATTAATCCCAGGAAACTACACTGGTCAATTAAAAAACTGTTTATACACATTATGTTTTTAACTATACTGTATATTTCCTTGTAAAAAAATAATAAAAAAAAATATTCCTTTTTTGTTATGATTAATTGTACTGTTGGAATTCAAAATTATAAGTCCGTCATTGTTAATTATTTATAGCTAGTAAAAATGTAAAAATCAAGTGAAACGTTTTAACCCTCACTGACGATATTTACTTTGTTTTTTAATTTATTTTTAAATAAACTACAAACATTGAAAGCAATGCTATCGATTTTACCTACCAAGAGTGGCATTTTGCTTTACGCTAATCATCTGGAAACCCTTACGTAATTATAGAAAAATAATTTTTTTAATTTTACGAATGACTTTAGTATCACATAATATATCTTATGTCATTTGTTTTGTTTCATTATATATTAAACAGAACGTTAAAAATTTAAAGATAAAGGCTCACCTGTACACAAAAAATATGTCATAAAAATAAATTGGTCGTCAAATTTATGATAAATTAGGGGATAAGAAAATAAATCGCCCCTATGCATTTAAAGAGAATGCATGGCGACGTGTTTAAGTATAACTATCGAAGCAAAAAGTTTTGCCTATCAAATCTTTTAAAATCAAATGTCAATGTGACAATTGATTTTGGAAGTATTTTTGTGTGTTTTAGAAGCATTTTATCACAAGCATATTAATTTTAAAACATCCGCTCTAGATTTCAAATCAGATGCAAAACATTCAAGTATTGATAAATTAACGTTACCTCCTTCTATAAAACATTTTATTTTGTTGTGTTGTATGTATATTCGGCCTAATTCTGAAAATTACAATATTTCTTTTTCTGTATCTTGAGAGTTATTGTATATCATGATCCGAAATCATCGTATTATCATTTTACTAAAATGTACATTTTACGTAAAATGTCAGTATCTTTGTAATTAAAGGTTTCCAATTTTAAAAAAAAGATTTTTTATGAAGACCAATTTACCTGAAAAAAATAATCAGGGATGTCGATTTTTTTAATGCTTTTAAATATTTTGTTTAATTTTTTACAGAATTCCTGTATGTTTCTGGTTTTTTTAATGAGTGAATACATCGTTTTATATGTAAATCTATTGCAATGTCGATATAAAAATAGTCCTTATCATGCGATCTAGTCTAAAGTTTAGGTTGGGTTGGAAAAGGTAAGGTTAGAGAAATCACGTAGAATAATTTAGAAAAAAAATGCGTTTTTTTAAGCATTATGGATGAGAATAAGATTCAAAATTCAAAAAATCAATTTCAATGCGTTACCTAGCATCACCCAGCATTATAGATAAGATAATATATTAGCACTTATTAAGTTTACGTGACATTGTCCCCCCAAAAAATATATTTAAATTTTAGGAAGTTGGTAGCATCTATCACGCGATATTTTCTTATTTTTCATTCTCATAGACAATTGTACATCGTAGATAATTTTTCGCGAATCGCATGTTCTGTATTTATAGTTTTGTTCAGTGATATAAATAAAGAAATACAATTAGTTAACAAAGTTATCTCAGCTGCCAAAATGGCTGAGAAAAGTGTCCCCGGCATTCCGCCAATTGTGAAAATCGGACACTACACTTTGGGGGCCACTCTGGGCGCTGGTACCTTTGGAAAAGTCAAAATCGGTGAGAACCAATTAACAAAACACAAGGCTGCTGTCAAGATTTTGAATAGGCAAAAAATAAAATCCCTCGATGTCGTCGGCAAGATCAGACGCGAAATACAAAACCTCAAACCCCTTCGGCATCCTCACATTGTTAAACTGTGCCAGGTTATATCCACACCGAAATTTTGTTATTACATTGCAAAGACAAAATGGCCATGCAAATATGACAGAGCGCGGGTAGGTTATTACATCGCAAAGACAAAATGGCCATTTATTTATTTAATGTTAATGGAAGACCAACAGCACAATAAAGAAGCATAGAAAACATTGATATAATATAGATGGCCAATTACAGGGTTCCACATTTAGAAATATATTAGTAATGATAAATATTTATGAATTAAACTAAGGCATATTAAAAATTATATAGAAAGAAAGAATAAAAAATTTAAACAAAAGAAAAATAAACTTAATTATTAGCAAAAAAACATAGGAGTTAAAAAATAATACAAAGAGAAAAAGAGACTTAATCATTAAGTAGGAAAAAAAATTCTGCACTCAAAATTTATCTTAGAACTTAGGCATGTTAAGAATTACATAAAAAGAAAGAATAAAAAATTTAAACAAAAGAAAAAGAGACATAATTATTACGCAGAAAAAAATTCAGCACTCAAAATTTTTCTTAATCTTGTGTGGCTGCACTCGAACAGATCAATATCCAATAATCTTATCAGTTTATTGAATGCATCGCATACCCTCAAGAAATATGAATTACGACGCCATGCAAATATGACAGAGCGCGGGTAGGTTATTACATCGCAAAGACAAAATGACTATGCAAATATGACAGAGCGCGGGTAGGTTATTACATCGCAAAGACAAAATGACTATGCAAATATGACAGAGCGCGGGTAGGTGTTGCTCGACCTACAACGATCGGGGCTTTGGAAATGATAACGATGCCCTGTCGATTTCGGATCTCGAGCGCGCGGCGGTTTGGCAATAGTGATCCATCCGAGATCCGAGGCGGCCGGCGGATACTCCCCGCATAGTGTAAATGGCACTTCGCCGCGGGCGGTTCTGACGGCACGAACCCGAGTCCGGCCGTATGACGTAAAATCCACCCACAGTCCCACGCCGACATTTCAGAACGAGGGCTATCTTGAGAAGACAATGCTATCCCATTATCGATTTGTTCTTGTTCTTTCTCTCTCATCATCTCGCTGGTTACGTGTAAAAGACTGTACTCTTCGCGAAGGTTTTTCACACGCTGATTCGAAAGTTATCTTCAGGAATCAATTGGTTCTGCGGCCGCACGTTGTTGACGATAATGCTATGCATCACCAGGCCTAGTATCCATACCACGGACCACCAAAATAGATGTACAGACATGGACTAACGGAAATTTCTTGGGACACGCTGTGGTACCACGGCTAACTCCAATATGTTCGATTTTTTTTTTAAATACTACGGGCTTGTAAATTTTGAAACAATTATGAAAATGTTAAACTTAATACTCTATTAAAAAATATATATAATGTTCTTTTAAATAAGTTGCACTTTATTACAAAAAGACGTTTTTAATAATAGAGACTGGGTTTGGAACGAAATTAAAAAAAACGACTATTGTAAAAATATGTTTTGTTTACTAGAAGATATTTATGCAAGAATAAATCCTGAAGAGAGAGTTTTAGTTTAGGTCGGTACAAGTTTTGTACTCTGTGGTCCACACAATTTTGTAACTAATACGCGGTCAACAGACATTGTTGTGATCACTTTGAGGTAAATTGTAGAATAGGTTTTTTTTTATTCTTTCAAGGGAACGGTGAATACAGTTGAGTACTTTGCTTCCAAAATATGTAACATAAATTGATTCGGTCGCAAGTAATCAAGAAGTTTACTTTATGAAAAAATGGTAACTTATTAAAAAAATTGACTCTTTAAAGTTTCAAAATTTTCACCATATTTTTGATATTTGAAATGCCACTAATAAAATGATGGTTAAACCGTTATTTAACTGGTTATTTTCGGAACATTGTATCGAACTATTTGGGATTTGTATCTGATTGTATCGATGATTGATAACTAAGGTATAAGGTATTGTCTAGTACCGATGGTTGCCCGTCGAATTGCAAAAAATCTGTTAACAATTTTCAAGTAATGGGATACAAATCTCAAATAACCGTTAGTTTGTCACCGGTTAAAATACCATCACTGCTAGCCTTTATCCACGGATAACGGCGTTTTATGAAAACCATACAAAAGAGAGAAACCATACAGCCAGAATGTAAACCGACATTCAAAAAGAACTTTTCATTCCGATATAGAGTACGATCATTGGTGCAATGGTCAAAACAACTCTCCGTGTGATTTCATACCATTGTACATATGAGCGGCCCCATCCGAAAAGGTTTAAGGTAGATACTAATACTACGTGCGTGGACGATGCGTTCACCAACCGCATGTTGACATAAATATAATATCATAGAGTAGGAACCAGCGACCGCCAGACTAAAGATGTACACTATAGTAGGTAAGAAGGTTTGGATATTATGACATTTGAGTTATAGTGATTTTGGCAGATACAGGTACATGAAATGTGACCGTGCCCCTTTTAAAAATTAAAGTTAGTAAATAAGTAATGGATTATGTCTATACGTCTGTCCTGACGAAGATACAGTGGTAACGAAAGCGGTAGACGTAAATTTTCTCCAAGTGATTTATAAAAGAATTTTATTTAATTAAAATTAATTATTTAATTATTATGTAATTTAATGTTTATAATTCTATACACAACAAAAATATGTTCATACTATTGAAATTAAATTGGCGAATACGGTAATTTACCAAACTTTAGCAGAAGCCATGTAAGGATATGTTGGGTTAACTGGGTTAGTTTAGTTAGGTTTTGATAGATTACATTTAAGTATCTTAGGTTTATTATGCAGCACACTTCAACGATGTAGATGATGATGCAGATGACGTTATTGGATTATTTCTCCTTTCTCTAAATTTCCTCTCTTTTGTTCTTCACTTACCATCCAAAGACACAACTAACACAAACTATCACCACATTGACATTTTCAACGCAACAATAAGAAACATAAAACAAACAATATCTACACTACCGCACCCAAACTAATTTGTACATTATATCTTCCCTTCTACACCCGTCCCACATTCCCCTCCACCCTCTCCACTCGCTATTAATGTAAGCTAAAGTAAATTTTTAAATTCAGTGGAAAATTTTAAGATTGTTTTGCTGTTAATTTTTCCCAAAACAAAATAAATAAATAAATAAACACACAAATACACACACTCACACAAACTCACTATTGGACATGTTTTTTCTTATTTTTTTATCGATTGTATATATGTGTTTTCTTGTAATTGGCCCAAAACTCTGTACATCAATTATTGATTTTTTTCAAGATTGATTAATTATATGGCTGTAAGAAAACCAATAAATGAAAATAAAATAAAATAAAGCACATGTTTAAATAATATGTTTTCATAGCATGCAAAATTACATCTTCCATAACATTCATAAATGTACAGTTAAATACCAATTAAAATATCAATAATCATTCTCTGCTGAGTAATTATTAATTACTGAAATCCCTTTGTGAGATTAGTCATTAGGAAACAACGTCGGTCATTTTGCAGTGCAGTGGTACTTACATATAGGAAACCATATGGCCCGCAGCTCCGCGCAAATATTGTGAAGTGATTTCATTATTATCAATTGCATTATTAAATCACTAATACGCTCTTGCATTTTGAATTCTGCCGAATAATCCCGATTATTCAACTACCTACCGTTAAATCAAACGCTGCACAGGATTTGGAATAAATTATAAAAGTCTCGCAGAGACGAAGCTGTGAATGTGAGAAACGTGTTTGGAAGTCTTTTTATACGATGGCCAAGGGTTTACAATAAGTATAAGCTGGTTAAAGTGATCATACATAGTGCAAAGTTCACCAATTCCACTGTAAGAACATCCACGTATTATCAAAATTTGAAAATTCTATACATACACATAATATTAGGTCCTTACATATGAAATTCACGTTTTGCCGTACTGGCAAATTTGATCTTAAATATCTTCTCTTTGGTTAGGAATTCCAAATCCAAATTTATACAGCTATTTACTCATGTATTTGTGTTTTGAAAATTATAATTCATTTGTTTTTTCCTCAATTGTTTTTTTCTTTGCGTCACTCAGTTTACAAAATGAAAAACTTGAAATATCGCGTTATTTACGAGTACGAGTTCCACCGTAGCACCAGGCTGCAGAAACGGCTCGAAGGATTAATGATGTGTATGGCGACGGTGCCGCAAAAGAAAACACAGTGCGTTTTTGGTTCCAACGTTTTCGTTCTGGAAATTTCGACCTGCAGAACAAGCCCCGTGGACGGCCGGAGACCAAAGTTGATAATGAAGAATTGAAGGCTATTGTGGAAGCGGATCCATCGCAAACCACATCCGAGTTAGCTGCAGGCTGCGGTGTTAGTGATAAAACTGTTTTAATCCACTTGAAGCAAATTGGTAAGGTGAAAAAGCTTGAAAGGTGGGTACCTCACGAATTGAGTGAAGCAAATCAACAAACGCGCGTTGACTGCTGCGTTGCATTACTCAACCGGCACAATAATGAAGGGATTTTAAATCGAATCATTACCTGTGATGAAAAGTGGATCCTGTACGATAATCGGAAGCGCTCATCGCAATGGCTGAACCCTGCCGAACCAGCCAAACCATGCCCCAAGCGAAAATTGACTCCAAAAAAGTTACTTGTGAGCGTTTGGTGGACTAGTGCTGGTGTCGTTCACTACAGCTTTCTTAAATCTGGCCAGACGATTACGGCAGATGTCTATTGTCAGCAACTGCAAACCATGATGGAAAAGCTAGCTGCTAAACAACCGAGGCTGGTTAATCGCTCTAGGCCACTGCTGCTTCATGATAACGCTAGACCACACACTGCACAACAGACGGCTACCAAATTAGAGGAGCTTCAATTGGAATGTCTAAGACATCCACCGTACTCTCCGGACCTTGCCCCAACAGATTACCATTTTTTTCGAAATTTGGATAACTTCTTGCACAGGAAAAAATTCAACTCCGATGGGGCAGTCCAAACCGCCTTCAAAAATTTTATTGATTCCCGTCCGAATGGTTTTTTTAGTAAAGGGATCGATGAACTACCTATGAGATGGCAAAAGTGCATAGATAGCAATGGTACATAATTTGATTAAATAAATATATTATAATAAAAAAAAATCGGCTATGTTCCTCCCATACTAAACGCCAATTTCATATGTAAGGACCTAATATTTGGGAAAGTATGTGTGTATATGAAAGTCTTTACTAAGCATCCACAGGGTTTACAATATGTCTTTAAGGCTGGCTTAGATGATCACTTGCACTTTTTGTGTTACTTAGCTAGGCGAGAGTTTCAAAATCTTTTTCTTCTTCTTCTTCCTTAGCCTTTTTCCCTCCACTGCTGAATGTAGGCCTTTTCCATTTTCTTTCACTCATCTCTGTTTCTCCCCATTCGCATCCAGGTTCTTCCTGCATGCTGGACAATGTCGTCAAACCACCTTTTGGGAGGTCTTCCGACGCTTCTATTTTTCGTCCAGGGCCTCCACTGTAGGATTCTGGGTGCCCATCTAGTATCCTGTCGAGCCATATGTCCAGCCCATTATGTTGAATAATAGAAAATAATAATACAGTGCTCTATTTTCTCTGCCTAGCCCCGTCGAAAAGTGGCGTGATGGTAAATTATTAGGTCCATTATTCAGAATTTAACACATTTTTTAAACATATTTTAATTAAAATTTGATTACTGCAATACATCATCATATAAGGTTGAAATATACTTTTTGATTGTACACAGTGGAAACGGCGTGAGGAACAAAAGCTGTTTACGCCGTCAATTAAAATCTTCGATAGCTGTGTGTGTGGTTTGATCATTTCTTATTGATTTAAAATTTAGTTCGATCCAAGTAGAAAGTCTACGACTTACCTTTGTTCAAGTGGTGGGCCGCCTGTCCTTGCTCTTTTATCACTCAACTTGATGTTACCTAGATATTTTGAGAAGTCAACCGTTTTCTGAGATGTCAAAAAGGCATGTTTGCCGCTACAACTTGACGTCTGTAGTTCCGCGCACCGTCGTCAGGGCGCCATATATTTCTACTAGTTCAAATATCTCAAACCAATAAAAACCGAATGTGAGTATGTGTAATGTATTGTGTGTGTGTGGACTAAACGCCTAATCGAAATCAGCTGATTAGTTTAAAGAGCTGAGGAGATCGTGGTGGTCGAAGTTACTATAATGCAAGTGGTGCGCATCTCGGCTGCGGCGCGCCTTCTTTGACGTTTCATAGATGACGCCAGGCGGCCGATTCACATTTTTCCAAATAGACATGTAAATATACTTCATATCCTTAAAAATGCGATTATTTTTACTATACTGTTACGAAGTACCCTTTCTCGGTAAGAAATAATTGACTTCACTGTAGGAATATAATCTATGTCACTTTTCAATAGTTCATGCTTTGAATGCAAGTAGTTCATGTATGAATGCTTTGAATGCAATAATTTCTAATAGAAATATGTCTACCGAGGCAAAACTAGCGGTACATAATGGAGTTCTGGTACCGACACAAATGTATGGAAGTGAAGCCTGGAGCTGACAGAAGAGGAACGAAAGTAGATTGAATGCAGTGGAGATGAGATCCCTTAGACATATGTGTGACAAATCCATGTATGATAGAGTAAAGAATGAAGATATTAGGAATGAATGTAAAGCTGATCGTAGCATAACACATATAATAAAAATAGGGTCGCTCAGGTGGTTTGAGCATGTTGAGCGAATGGACGAGAAAAGAATGGTAAGAAAGATGTATAATGCAAGTGTTGACGGCGCCAGAAAGAGAGGGCGACCACGGAAGACGTGGCGTGACCAGATTAACCAGATACTGGAAGATGGTCCTGTTAGGAGCCTCAACAACCGCCGAGCTTGCATGCGAAGATGTATGAATGTAGATGAAGCGAACGTTGTATGTCAGGACAGAAGAGTATGGCGCTCTATCCTCTCTGCCTACGGTAAGTTAGTTATGTATGAATGAGCCTATGGTAAGTTAGTTAGTTAGTTATGTATGAATGACGTCAGTCCTCTGAAGATCCAAGATTGCCTTCAAATTGTGAGCGCAGTCAAATACCAACATCAGTAATAAAATGAAAAATGAGCGTACGTGGATCTGCTTTTCTTTCTTTTGTTTTCACCATTTCACAACACGTGTATTACCAAGGCACGTGCCAACACTTTAAAACCTTTTCATACAACCTCTGCCAAGCCGATGAGTTATTAGTTCATATTTGTATGCTCGAACATATCGCACTCCGAGTTAACAGTATTATATAAAGTATATAATATAAATTAACAGTATCATATAATTTTGTAAATCGTAAGTTATATTTCGAACCAACAAATAATCATCCTCTATTATTGTTTTACAATTACAAATGACAATATCCCTTTAAAGATGTGATCGTTTTATTAAGTAATATGAAAATATTAATCATATCTTGCAATGTTGAAATATAAAGTATCTATCACCCATAATGCTGACAGTATATCATATTATGGATGGATTTGACATTTACATTGTAGAGATTATTATTTATAATGAAAGAAAATTATAGATTTTGAATAATATTTACTTTGTTATCTCTATCTAAGCTTAATAATCTGTTTAGTTTTTTACTACTTAAGTTTCAAGAAAAACACAATCTCTCATCGAAAAATTCATAAAGTATCAAACTAACTACTTTTGAAACAATTAATGAATCAATATTGAATGAATAAAAAATAATCAATATAATTTTTTTTTTTTAAAAAGTAGTCAACTTGATACCACCTATTGATGAGAGATTCTGTTTCTCTTGAAAATTTAGTAGTGAAAAATATAAAAATTATTCAACTCAGGTACAAAGTAAATATTACCTTTTTAACTTTATGTTGTCTTAGAATTACGAAAAAATAATTTAAAAGCTCTTTCTTTAAAGTCTTGCGCACTCGGAGTGCGATATTTATTTATTTCTATTTAATTTTAAGTATAAAATTTTGTTTGGACTGTGGCTGTCTCACTAGAAATATCTGTGTTAAAACAGGCATAGTTTACAATATTGTATAGGTTCAAAACATAGTAAATAGATAATAAAGTGTTTAAAGTAACGTAATAGAAAATATATCATATATATGAGGTTATATTGTGTTGGTGTGTTTGTGTAAGTGTGCCTATTTTATCTCTCCCCTTGTTTCGGATCCACTGTTTTATTTTGTATTTAATGTTGATATGTAGGTGCACTTACGAAGTTCGAGTATATATTATTGATTTTTTTATTTTTAAGGTTATTTACGATTACATAATTTCTTCACGAGCGTAAACAGAGAGGATGCAGCGCCACACTCTGCCATAAGAACTGAAATGTCAGCCGCAAAGATCGCAGAAACACGGCAGAATATCACAGAAATATCAAACCAGAAAACATCTAATTTTTGTTTTATAGGATGGCCCATCGGACACGCCGGATTTAAATATCCGACGATTCTTTTATATAATATTTGGCAACCATTATGTTTGAAGTTTTTCATCTGCTGTCGTTGAAGTTATTAAAAAAGTAACCCATAAAAACCAAGTTTTCACAATACTCCCTTTTTCATTTTCGGGTTTCGTGTCTACCATATGCGTCGGAATCTCCATACAACTTACTGAATTGTATGAAAAAACCATTAAAAATTTGAAAAATTCCAAATTATTATTTTTTTTAACGAAAATTTCATAGATCTTCTTGATCGTCGCCACGAGTCTACTTGCAAAGTTTCAGCTCGATTGGATCACGGGAAAAGGGTTAAAAATCGATCCAAAGTTTTTTCGTCAAGCAAGCAGACGCCTCGAGTAAAAGAGTAAAGGGAGTAAAAATGTATAATATTATTATAAGAACAACAAATTTGGCAAAAATTTTGCTGATACCGTTCGCAAAGTTCGTGGAATTCTTGGTATTCATATTTCAATTAATGAGTCCACCATTATTTATTAAAAAAATTAATTAAAAAAATCGAGGAAAATGGTTTGGTTATGAACAATGGCGTCCTCATCCTGTGCGGTCGACCGAAAATATTGCAATCGTCAGTTGAAGTATCGACGATATTCCAGGAATATTTCTTCAATTCAACATTA
This sequence comes from Agrypnia vestita, assembly GCA_016648135.1. Classification (NCBI taxonomy): domain Eukaryota; kingdom Metazoa; phylum Arthropoda; class Insecta; order Trichoptera; family Phryganeidae; genus Agrypnia; species Agrypnia vestita. Next base: position 171,782 of record JADDOH010000560.1, read on the forward strand.
GTAAAACCAGTTTGTAAGGAATAATCATTAAGGACTTTCACTCCCATCCTTATGCGACTTGACGTGATGCGATTTTTTCCTCTGGGGTTTTAACTCTTTGTCTATGCTAGCAGACCACAAATAATTCTTGAACTGAAAACAATAATCCAACGCGTTATTGCTGAATTTGAGCAAACTGCCTTGCAAAAAATTTTCAAAATTTTTATCAAATGGGTCAGGATATGCCAACACAGCCGCGGCGATCATTTGACCGACACCATAATTAATCTCAACTTTAGTTACTTTAGTTACTTAAATCATTCATGTTAACTTTATAAATCAAACAATGTTTACTTTATAAATCAGTAAAAACTGCTTAACTTTAGTACTTCGGTTTGGAATATTTTTGAGTATAATAAGTCTGTCCAGATTTTTCAGAACAGAACTGGATTTTTATTACAGGGATATCATTAATCAATCAATGTATGTATACTGTTCTGTTCTGAAAAATTTGGACATACTCAAAAATATTCTTAATGAAAAATACTGCTAAAAAGGAGTTTAATAAAAATTTAAATAATATTTCTGGCGTATCCTAGTGGAATGTTAGTAATTCGGATGAATTTTCATTCACACAGATAAAGTATGTTGCTTAAAAAACTCCAAAAAAATCTATAGATGTCTCATTAGCGACATCTGTGGTCATTCAAGGGGAATGAAAAAGCTTTGGTGCTAGCCACGTGGAGGATCGTTAGAACTCACATTTAAATATATACAACTTCCAAAAAATTAGTAGATTAGACATGGTATTCTATCATGGGATGCATATGTGTAAAGTGATCACATAAGCCAGCCGTACGATAGGTCGTAAGTCCTATGTACACCCAAAAAGACTTATATACCTACTTTCCCATAAAAATACAGTTTCGTCTCTGCGAGACATCTATATATACATTGATTGACTAATTCGGTTTGTTTCATATTAAATTTCAATCTGGCGTATCGGATGGACCACCCTATATTTATATCAAATATCATACGTATACACGTTCCTGACCCAATATTCTGCGAGCTGTGTATTACAACACTTCAGGGTTGCTCGTGTTCGAAGCGTTTTTTTTTATATTCTTGTTTGGACAGTCGATACATAAAAGTGATAGCGTGTCAGGCAGTGTTGCCATCTTTGTTTTCCATGTTGATATTTGAAAGGAAATTGTTTGTTTAGCATCGAGTTTATTCCTGGCTTGTTTGTTTGTCTCGATAAACATCTCAGCCTCGCGACACACTGCCTTTATTTTCTTACGAAGTATTTTCTGTGCGAAAGCGTACAGATTACGATTATATAAACTGTATTCATGTAAGCAATTCGAAATTTAAGTGTTTTGTATTTTGAAGACGAGCTTAACCTTGAATTTAATTTGTAAAGAACATAAGAAACGAAATTATATAAAATAACTATCTGTGCCCGCGCGGCTTCACACGCGTAGATTTTTAGTACACTGTTTAGATCGTCATAGAACTTTCGCGAATCTTCTAGAACATTCTCCTTCCAGAACTTTCAAGAAATTTATCGAATGTACAGGATCTTCTAGACACACCGACACATTCCACCACTCAGTTTAGAACCTTATAGAACTTTCGGGAATTTTCTAGAACCATCTCCTTCCAGAACTTTCTAGAGCAGTTTTTTCCGGAATCTTCTAGACTCACCGACACAGTCGGCGCGTACTTTGAAATAATCTGAAGCATTTGCGGCCTTCCCATATCAAAACAATGTGCTAGAAATCACATTTTCGTCACCCACTCCCACCCACGCACAGCCACCCGCACCAAACTCGCATATTTTCGATGTGACACCAAGGGCTATCTACCACCATAACCATCGGTTGGTGGTTGTGGCTGGTTGTGGAGAAAACTTGGCGTGTAGGGAAACATGGGTTTCTTTTTATATATATAATAATACTAAAGAAACAGTAATACAAATACTAATATATATAGCTCCACCTCTTCGCCCTCTCCCTCATCCTTGCTTCCTTGTTTTCAATCCAAAACTACTACGCCCTGTCTTTATTAGTCCTCCCTGACGGCCAGTGTACCGACGTGCCTCGGGGCATGGAACCCCTACTCCTACATACAGGAAAATCACAAATGGGATGGCTTGGACATGTACTAAGAATGCCAGAGGAATGAATACCCATAATAATCCTCTTAGCAGCCCCGAAAGGAAGATGATCAGTGTTCGCCTCAGATTAAGCTGAGATGGTCCACTAGATTCTGGAAGTATCGCGAGCGATATTGAGTATAAAAGGAGATTGACCGGGCCACTGTGAACTGAGTTTTTGCATTGTATGACAAAATATAAACCGTAGAAGCTATCGCAAACGCGAATACATAGATAAAACGATGATTTAGTGTGACCAAGCGACAATAAATTTAACGAGCGATTTCAGTGTGGATTCTAACCAGCGATAAAGTACCAACCGACGCGTGAGAAGTGTTCAATATCTAATTGAAGGAACACAAACCAGTGAATGAGAAATATTCTATATTCTAGAAACAATTTGTTGTAAACGGTGTTCCAATTAAATTCATATCCAATTAATTAATAAAACATAATCGATTTCCATTTTCATTTGCCTTCCACAGCCATGATCTCGTGGTATTGTTGACGGATTTTGCGTTAACATTGAATAGCTTATTCAAGTTAATCATTTTTTCGATAGATGAATTTAATACTTCACTTATCGATGGGAGATTCTGTTACTCTCGAAACAGAAGTAATAAAATATAAAATTATTATTAATCTCACGTAGAGGTAAGATAGAGCTGAGACGTGGGTACTAACTAAGAGGAAGGAGCGAGCACTGGACGTTTTTGAAAGGAAAATATTGAGACGTATCTTCGGACCGGTTCTAGAAAATGGACTTTGGCGCAGACGTTACAACAATGAGCTCTATACTCTATTTAATGAGCCAAACGTCACAAAATTTATAAAACTGGGAAGACTTCGGTGGCTGGGTCATGTGGAGAGAATGTCCGAGCATCAAGCACCAAAGTCCCTGCTGAACTCAAGGCCAATAGGGCGAAGGAGCTTAGAAAGGCCTAAATTAAGATGGAGTGACAACGTCCTCAAAGATATCTCTGCCTTAGAGCTTCCAAACTGGAGAGAGCTGGCACCAGACCGAGATGAGTGGAGGAAAATTATTGAGGAGGCCAAGACCCACCAAGGGTTGTAGTGCCAAGAATGATGATGATGATGAGAGGTAACATAGTTTTTATTTTTCTCTCAATATAATGATCATTAATAAAAGTTGTCTATACAACGTTTTTTGGTATTTTAAAATGAATAATGTTGGTAGCTCTTAAAATAACTTAAGTATTTTAAACCTTGTTAGTATTTAGTCACCTCCATCAATCTTCCCGAAAATAAATTTGTCTCTGGGCTTAAGGATCTTAAAACAGTGCGGATATTATAATTTTTTGGTGTGGAGGGTGCGTTACGAAGGGGAAAGGGATGAACTATTGCCTTCGAAAGTACATAGTTTTAAAATAGGGGTCTGTCGTGAGTTTCCGTTGGTTATTTATGATGTTTTCATCTTTTTTAAGTGGTTTATTTACCGACCCTAAAATTTCTCCGGGATTTGGATAATTTTATGTTTTTTCATACTTTTTAAAAAAATACTATTTTTTCGTAATTTTATATGGTCAAAATTCGAAGATACCCAGATTGGAAATTTATTTGTTTCGTATACCGGTGGTAGCAAATTTTTTTTTGATAAATAAATTAGTAAGATTAATCTTATTTCTTTGAAACATCTAAGAACTCTGTTCTTAAAATGCAACCTCTCGATACAATGAGTTTCCGATTAAAAATAAGTTGGTATTATATTATATAGTAGGTACCTATTTAAAAATATATGTGTATCCAGAATATTCTAGATCGAAAAGGAAATGAATTTCATCATCATCATCTTCTTCCTTGTCCTCCGATTCTTCTTCCTCATCTTGTCCTAGCAGGGTCGGGGGCCCAAAGACTCGACAAGGTACTTCCATGATCCCCTGTCTTGCGCTGCTTCTTCTCGAGTCAACCAGTCCAGACCCATTCTGTTTTCAAATACATTTTATTGTTGTCTCTCCCAGCTTAATCTGGGTCGACCCACCGGCCGTCTTCCCTCCGGGATTGCCAAGAGGATTCTTCTTGGTAATCGTTCCTCTGGCATGAATTTTTTCTCGGAAATGAATTTGTGGAACAAAATAGTGATTGATTGAATATGTGTATTTCTCACCAGCGAGATGCTTCGGGAGCAAAATAAAGTATACAAGAAAGTCTGAGAGCACGCAGCGAAAGTCGCGAGGATAACTGTAAGCTAAGATTGAACCAGATACGTGGTCACGAAACGTATCACTGCAGCTTCATCTGGTGTTACGTGGCGTATTTTAGTCGAAGGTTATTTGGATTTGTAGCAATGTAAAGTGGACAGCTATTTAAAAATTGAATAACAATAATTAAAAGCTATTAATTTTTTGTTGTTGATATTGATAACCGCTTTTACTCAAATTGAAAAAGTTCCTGGTTCATATATCGATGATAAAGAAATATTTTTTCTAATGTTTGATTTTATTTCATTTTATTTTATTTTTCATTTATTGGTTTTCTTACAGCCATGTAATTAATAAATCTTGAAAAAAAAAACAATTATTCATGTACGGAGCCTTCGGACAATTACAAGAAAAGACATATATATATATAAGAATATTAAACCAGGATCGATAAAAAAAGAAGAAAAAACGATATGTCAAATAGTGAGTTTGTGTGAGTGTATGTATTTGTGTGTTTTAATGTGTCCGTGTGTGTATGCGTTTTTATGTGTTCGTGTGTGTATTCACATGTGTGGGAAGAAAAATGTCATCGCGCGAGTTTATACGTAAGGGATTTTGTAAACTGCTCAAAACTTAAATAAAAAATATCGAGATCTGCAAAGGCCGTGTCATAGGTATCTAGAACTCTGTTAATAATACAGTTTTTACCGTAGTTTGTTCTCCAATGACTTAAGTGGAAAAGGCGTGGTGCTCTTGTTCGTCTCTGCGGGACATTAAAGTGTATCGAATTTAAAATTTCAGGTGAATCTATGCGATTATTAAATATTTTGTAAAGGTATTTCATATCGCTTATCGTTCGCCTGTCTTCAAGAGTAGTTATCTTGTGGTACTTATATGCGTCGTCATAGTTATCGAAGTGGACGTGATTTTTGAAATTCAGTGTTTTTGTGAAAGTCTGCTGAATGCGTTCGAGACGCCTTTTATGTATTTCGTAGAATGGAGACAAAATGTGTGATGTAAATTTCAAAATGCTAAGTACATAACAGGAGAATATGCATTTTAAAGACCGATTGCTATTGAAAGTTTTAGTCATTCGAAGTACAAATCCGAGCATTCTAGACGCCTCACCGATCGCGGATTACTTTGACAGGCGAGACAAGTACATTGTTAATGTTATAATAAAATTTTGAAATTGATTTATCTAATTTTATTTACATTTCAATGATCGACAATTATAGTCCAGTGTTTCATTATTGCTACAAACTTCATACAGCTTTGTACGGTGGAACAACAACTTTATAGCTCCCGGAAAATGCAAGTATATTGCACTGAAGATCCGACTCTAACAACTTTGCCGAACATAAACATTTCAAGGAAACTGCACCAACTTGACTTTAAACACTAATAGAAATGCGAGTTTTACAGCCCATGTGTACGAAATGAGATTCGAAGAGAAAAATGTCACAGATTTCATTAAGATATTCTGTTTTGGATATCATCTTAGAGATTTGAAATGAGATAAACAATGACGAGCAATCACATCGTCACCTAATACCATTTTCATCGAAACTCTGCGGGACGGAACATCTAGAAATCAACACTTGAACCAAAAAAAAAAATCGAAAACTGGGTGATAGTATGTGATCGTAGTTTACTTTCAAACTAAAAATTACATCGTTTTATCGATATTTTAGAAAAACAGCACAGAATCATAGAACACTCTTTTTCCACGGATCTCAATACGAGCTTTCTCTTGTTTAAAATGTTTCATGTTCAAAATTTTAAATAACACGAAAATAATAAAATGTATGTACTTACTTTTAAATGTGATGATTTTCCTTACATTTTTTAACATATTACAAATCATAACTTATAATTAATATCAAATAAGTATTTAAAATTAAATCATTATGTTATATCTATATATAGAAGGTAAGGCATTATATTTCGACTGCTAGATATGTTTATAAATAGTATTTATTCCTATGATATTTTATGAATATGATTTTGGCCATAGCACCATAGCTAAATCCAACTATTTATTGTGAACCATGTTTTAAGTTTTAACAACTTTTGTCTAGATTTAAATTCGCCCAACTGACAAACGAAATATATAACGGTCAGTAAATTGACATTGATTGACATTTAGAATCTACATGTATGATAGCTGACAGACAATTGTTCTTCTGAAACAATTGTTTAGTTTTGTGACACCAGAGCTGTACGGAAAGTGTCGATTTGTATAGAAATTTATGAAATGTGAGTTACTGCAATGCTGTCAATTATTTGAAATATTTTCGCGAACTGGGAAAATACGTGGTTTTTTTTCAAATTTTGCTAATTTTTTTTCGGAAAATTTGATAATGTTGAGAAAAGTCTGAATATTTTTTGTCTATATTTCAAAATTATAAGTTAGTTTCTTTTCATATTATGGGTATACAGATATTTGCGAAAGTTTATGTATTTTAATACATTTAATTTAAATTATATATAGTACCTATAAGTATTTAAATAACTCTTATTTAAAACAGTATAATTCAAGTTTTATTTTCATTTTTCAGGCCGCAATTGATGAGGAACAAATGGCGAGTAAGTACCTTTATTTAAACATTTTTCTCTTTTTTAATTTCTCGAATCTATTTTGAGTTGGTATAATACTTTTACTTTTACGACTGCAAAAAAGTTTTTGGTGTTTGTAACTAACTAGCTCACCATTACGCCATTTCTCCGTGGAGATAGGCAGAGACGATTGAGCACCGCACTTTTCTGTATTGACACAACCCTCACATAAACTATATTTTTATTTTTCCCTCATTGTCATTTCATATAATTGGCTTTATCTTCACCCCATTTTTCTACGAATCATATTCTTTAATTTTACTTGTAAATACATAAATAGAAATTATATATGTATATCGTGTCTCATTCTATTTCTTTATTGTTTACTATTGTTAATTAATATATAGATATTTTTGTCATCCATGCATTAATATTTATACTATGTACAAAAGGTTTTCCCTCCTCATCCTTGCATCTAGTAAACAATAAAGAGGTTTAATGTAGACGCCTCCACATGCTTTTGTAGTTCACTGTCTCTTTAGTTAAATCTCTTTAGTTCACTGTCTCTTTAGTTCACTGTCTCTTTAGTTCACTGTCTCTTTGGTTCACAGTCTCTTTAGTTCACTGTCTCTTTAGTTCACTGTCTCCTTTGTTCAGTGTCTCTTTAGTTCATTGTCTCTTTAGTTCACTGCCTCTTTATTTCATGGTCTTTTTAGTTCATTGTCTCTTTAGTTCACTGTCTTTTTAAATCACGGTCTCTTTAATTCACTAAAAACAAACTTATCCCCAACCATTTTTAATAATAATTTCGTTGTCCGTCCGCAACTTCCTGGAAGCTAATAGCTGATACCATTTCGTTTTCAAAATTATTATGATTTCTAAATTTCAATTAAACACAATGAAAACATTGACTTTATGCTCTTTTAATAAAATATACTCTATATATGAATATGAAGAAAAAAAGGATAACTTATATTTAATAATGCCTATCACTGTAGTTATCACGACGCTACGCCACTCTAGACAGCGCTGTTTTCACAGCCTTAACTGGCGGCCGAGATACATATGCACATAGTAAAAGTACGCTATTTAAACGGGTTATACTTAGTTCTATTAAAAATTTTGATAATAATATTATGAGATACATATTTTATTTAAATCCATTCCGTAGAAGCTTTCGTTAAGTACAGTTTATTCCAAAATACTGACTGCAGACAACTGCTATTAATAATGCTTAACATTTTTTCCCATTTTTAATTTTTTTTTCTCATACCAAAAATAGATATTGCTAAGAGATCTTATTTATACCTCGTCGTACTGTTGTTTGTCTTCTGCCAGTTCTGAACATATAAGAACTCCATTGTATACTGCTCGTCTTGCCTATGAGCTACAATTGAAATAATTTAATTATCTAGAAGGGTTGGATAAAGTATCATTATACGTTAAAATAATAACTAAAGCCTCCTCTTCTACCCTAGATGTCACAAGGAGAATAATACTTCAAGTTACAACAGGAATTTCAGTCGTAAGGTTCTGTATTAAGGTTTTCAGGTCACATCTACTCCAGGCCGTTCGGAACATCTGTCAAGGGTCTTGAAACAATCAAGGTCTAATTACGATTGTCAAGTTGTTTCGTAGTGTTCATCTGTGAAAGGGTAGTAGTGCTGGCAAACAATACCGTGCCAAAGTCATGACAATTTCATGTGTCGACTTTATTTCAATCTTCTTGAAGTTATTTTTATTACACACAGATTCATTTCAGTTTTACTACATGTTCCTTCTATGATAGTTCAAAGTTGTCTTGAACTATTTGAAATAATTTTTCATAAATTCATAAAACATTAAGTCTTCCTTTACATTAACAAAAAATTGAATATTCCAGTATAACTTATTCCACTAATAATATTACCAAAGCAAAACATAACTCGCCAGTTTGCAGAATTTAGAGACTTGGTTATATATACAGTTGTAAAAAAAACTTTAATGTAGATCTTCAACTGATTAAATCTAATATAAATAGCGCTATTGCCTATGATTCAATATAATAATAACTCTATTTTTTTAAATTCTTTAAATATTCGTGTTTTTACAATATTCGAAAAACTAGCTGTATGTAACCCGTCAAAAATGATGGTACTTTTATATGCCGGTTCCAAAAGAATTAGTATTTACTTATTTATAGCCGACACCCATGAAATAGTAATAACAACTTTTATCATATATTTGAACATTTTTTTATATTTCCTCTGCCGGCAGTAAATGTGCTATTATAATCCTTGATAATTGAGCGGAACACGAAATGGTTCACGTCTTTGCTAGTAAGTCCTTTATGTACTGTATTTTTGACGGGTAATGCAGGGTCGGCGATAGCAACATTGCTATCGTTGCCGACTTCGGGTTTGCTGGCCCGGGGTTCAAGTATGGGTAATGTTAAAAAATTGATAACAAATATATGCAAAGAAAGAGTATTCAAATTTTTATTTATTTATTTTTTCTTTTTATTCAAAGTAGTATGTTTGCTTTTGCTATCAATCTTCGTCAGTGATATTCGTACGTATAATATTTTTAATTGTAAAATATATAAAATTGGTATGTATACAGAGTGTCTCATAGCTAGGAGCAAAAACCTAACAGATGGATTTCTGTCTTGATGATGAGTGGAAAATGTTCAAGCAACCACGACCTAATGTCAAAGGTTATGGAGATATGCACATTTTTTCATTATTCCTGACTTAATTTTTGCAAAAAATTTTAACTATCTTTACCGTGATTTATATCATTCGCTTCAATACAATTCAAATAAAATCCTTTTTCATCGACTTGCTTTAATGACAAAAAAAAATTCATGATCGATATACGTTACTGCGATGAAATTTAAACTTTTTGAAAAAAAAATAGGTCTACGTTTACATATTTTATTATTAAATATTTTTATTATAAAATGTATTAATCACTTACATAAGAATAAATAAATTAAAATCTACCATTTTCTGAAAAACAACCTAAAAACATTATTTTTTGCAGTGCTGAAACGAGCCTTCTTGATGTTCGACTCGAGCAAGCAGGGCAGGATAGAGAAAGAAAAGGTGCGGACCATCCTCAACACAATGGTGCACAGCTACGACGACAAGAAACTTGAAGAGCTCTTGGACGACGAGGATAACGAGGGTTAGTTTCAAGTATCGAGAAATAATTGGATTTGTTCTGACGCAGTGCTTCTTTACCAATGTTTCTGAAACACCCTTCTGACTTGCGAAGGACACACAAGTAGATGGGTGTTAAAATCATGCTTAAATTTGTAAAGTAAATCAATTATTTGTTTTAGATTAAATGTGTGTAGACCTATTATCCACGGAGAGATCCACGCTTGGAATAAGCCTAAGAGATAGAATAAGAAATGATGAAAGTAGGCGCAGAACTAGAGTAGAGGATATCATGGATCGTATAGCGAAGCTAGAATGGCAGGGCATGTTGTAAGGCAAGATGCTACAAGATGGACTCCCAGAGTTCTAAAGTGGAGACCTTGGGAAAATAAAAGGGGCGTCGGAAGACCTCAAAAGAGATGGGCCGACTACATAACCGTTGTGGGGACGAAAGAAATGGCTACAATTAGCAAATAACAAGGAAGGATGGAAGGATATGGAAGAGGCCTATATCCAGCAGTGGAGAGATGAAAGCTGAAGAAGAAGACCTATTACAGTTTAAAATTACGATACATCGAGAAACGGATTTTGAATGGAGAAAGCCAAACGAGATCCAAACGTGCACCGACTTCATTCTCTTCTTTGATCTCTGATTTGTCGTCCTGCATATGACGACAAACTTATGACCGGATGTCACGCATAACGAATTGGGTGACAAGCCAGCCTTCACCAACTCCAGTAACCAAAGAAATGCAACTGTAGCTGAAGCATCGTAATGCATGCATCAATATTATGTAACTCTGTTGAACAACCGGCCCCAGCACGACAATTTCCCAACAGCATTTTAACAAGTATAAATACGTACCCCGCCACGCTAGCTCGCGAGCTTAAAAGCAAACCTAGCTATGACATGGCAGCAGAGCTAGGTTAGATATTTTATTTTTCAAAACGCCAAGCTGACCATCAACCGTTTTCAATTAAACGGTAGCTTTTTTATGTATATATTGAATGAATATTTATCCATCTGAATGAAAGAGAGATCGAATGACATAAATCAAGAAGCGCCATTTTGGCCGCTCTCTCTTATTACGCAGCCACCGTGTCATATCCTCCTGTCACAATTCATTTAAATAATTTTGTGTATACTTCTATGTTTGATCTACAGTTTTTAATATTAAAGAATTGCATTCTTGTCATTGCTCAAAGTCATATGAAAGAACTGGGCCTTGTTCATTGGTAGTTGAATTTATAATGGGCTTCACTTTATCTGCTTTCTATAAAAACTATCACTCAATACCTTTCTGAGCCACTTTGATTTTTGATGATGTCTACTACCGGCCTATTTTTTGGTCCTCTCTTCAGAACCTCCTCCTTTGTTGTTCTCTGGATTCAGCTGATTTTTTACAATTTTATTCATCACCACAATCTGAAAGCAAGTTTTCTTTCTCTTTGATAAATTGTCAAATCTGTCTTAAATTACTGTTTATTAATTATAGTCTTAATTACTGTTGCAAATTACTAATCACTATCATAATTGATTCAAAAGTAATTAATTAATTAATGGAACTGACATAATGTGAATATACTTAATTTTCACCGAGAAAAAGCTCCAAAAGCAAGTAAAAATGATACACAGTACGAAGGGAACAAGAGCAAGAAAGTCTGGGCAAGAAGGTCTTAAGAAAGAGCAAGAGGTCCGACCGATTCCATGAGGGAGACGCAATTGATGCCACCACGGTGTCATCGGTTATCTTTCACGTAGAGTCTCCTTTGTTCTCGTAAATTGCCTTTCGCATGTTGTGGTATTTATTTTGTTCCCAGTCAGTTATTTACGTCTGCGAGATATGAACTAGCTACACTTATACTCGACCAGTACGCCTCATTACACAAGTATACTTATGTTTAAGAAGTCTGTTTTCTTTATCTGTTGAATCTTATCATCGTACACCTAATATACAATTTCATTTTGCACATTTGGTGGTCCACCAAAGTATTTTTGGTAAACATTCAATTTTCTTTGCAGGTACTGGCAAATTGAACTTTGATTCCTTCTGCAGAGTGGCAACACACTTTTTGGATGAAGACGATGAGGCTCTGCAAAAGGAACTAAAGGAAGCCTTCAGACTTTATGATAAAGAAGGTAAAACTCTGGCCATTTATTCTTAATTTTATGCAATTGTTGGTCCTCGGTCATTTAAGACTTTTCGTGTTATGTTAATGAAACAAAGTTACAAATAAAAGAGCAGGGTTATTTATCTGTATCTGGTGTAAGAAAATTTTAATAAATGTAAAATGAATTGAAAAGTTCTTGCCTGTGTAGTATATTCCACACATTCTTGTATTTTGTCATAGCAGTTTTTTCGTTTCATTATAACTAATTTCAGATCTTGCTCTCTATATTTTTGCTAATTTTTTTCTTCTTTTAATATAAGTTATTTCATAAACTATCATAATTCATTTTTCAAATAACTAGAGGAGCAGACATAAAACACAATAATCTTAAAGTTTGTAAGATGAAACCCTGGTTTTTCCAATATTTTTATTTGCGGTAGAATATTGAACAATCATATATCATCAAACTGAACTGCTAAAAATTAAACTGAAGCCACGGACAACGAAAGATGACAAATGCTTCCATTTTATAGAATTTTCAGTTCAAGTAATATCGCCCACACTGCTGCGAATAGTGGATATTTTATGTATAACCGCAATCTAAAGTGGAAAACCTTAGATATAATGTGCGAAGTTGTCGGAGCATACATGAATGTATGGCATAACTCTTGAAGGAATCTTGGAGCATACGAGATGGATACCCAGAGTTCTGAAATAGAGACCTAGGAAGAATAAAAGAGGCGTTAGAAGACCTCAAAAGAGATGGACCGACGCCACTGTGGGGGAAAAATTGCTACAACAAGCAAACGAAAGGGAAGAAGGACATATAAGAGCCTATTTTTCATAGCAGTGGAGAAGTGAAAGCTGAAGAAGAAGAAAAGGAAGATTTGAATGTATTCACAGCATATGCACTTGTCCAACATGTGGAAAAAACAAATCTTTAAGGCTTTTATTAGCTGGACAGTGTGTATTTAATTATAGGTATGGTGATCTATCGATAAATTTAACACACAGAAAGGTTATCACAAGTATCTTTCGCTCACCTTTGAGAGCCATTCTTTCCTCGGTCAGTTAGCCTCGCGCCATACGTTTGGTTCTTTAACCATTAACTATTTACATGTTGATTGCAGGGTGTACTTGTACGCTCTATATATATTTTGCAATAAATTTCACAATAAACAAGAATACATCCACTATGGGTATCTATTCTTACATATTTGTTGCCTTTATGTTGACTTGCTTGTCATATGCTATAACTCACCTAAACACATCGTGACACATACATTAGAACACCGGAAGAATCCGTAAGTGGATTCGGTTTTCTTCCTTATCATACTCTACATTCGTGACCATCACATTCAATTCAGCTCTGCTAAATGGTATAATGCTTTTATAAATAATTTCCATTCCTTAAAGTAAACAGTGTAGAAGTAAACTTAATTTAATTAATTAGTTAATTTCAGTTACATTGGATTGAGCTTTTTTTGCCATCAGTATTAGAGAATTGAAGGTTAAAGATGACCCAGGAGAGCATGGAGAGCGTAAATAGAGAGACTTTGCGAATAAAGATTGAATTAACATAAGCCTCAAGTAACCAAGCACCAACACGTGGAAAAGTTCTGTCCAAGTGACAGACTTCTGACTACATTACGATAAAGGGGATGAAGAAAAAAATAGGCCTTTTAAGATTAAGGGTATGCCTGCAAACTTAACGTTACTTGCTTTATTTAGGGACAGCCATACATTCGATGGAAAGAATATGAATCTTTTGTATCTCGTTATGTGCCCGTTTATGTCCATTCAGTTGACTCATTTGTTAATATGTGATAACCTTCTTGATTAAGTAAGGTTCTTTTAACAGGAAATGGTTACATCCCAACCAGCAGCCTCCGAGAGATCCTGGCTGCGTTAGATGATCAGCTTACGCCAGATCAGCTCAATGAGATGATCGCTGAGATTGATACAGACGAATCAGGAACGGTAGATTTTGATGGTAAGAGAACATCTTTAGTGTTGGGTTCATTCTTGTATTTATTACACCTATTCAAAGAATTTACAAAAAGCCTCAAAAACAGCCAAAGAATGTGCCGTTCAAAATTTTGTTTTTAACTTTAAAACAACGTATTTAATATCTGAACACAGCATGAGTGATCGATTACAAATGTTTGCAAAGAAAGTGTATAAAAACATATCTTCAAATTTTCAGTTACCTCCCTTTCGATGTTATTCTCAATGTTGTCGTCCCTAGTAAACGATGTAACTATGTACATTTAATATAAGTTTAAATGTAGAATACAAAATAAATACAATTATGTACAAGACATTCACAAACACTGCTCACAACAATTTAGTAAAATCAAAATTCTAAATCAAGTTGCAGCAAAGCCAATAATTTGAGTACGCCCGTATTTGCCAGCGATTATTATTAATAGAGGTCTGGTAAGTCCGAGCTCCCTCCATCCCCGTGTATACAATAAACAATAGTTTATCGATTGAGTAATAGTAGGGATGGACTAGCGTATGTATAATTGATGACAAGCACAGCCTTCGACCATTCACAAACCACACGAGCGGTTCAATACGGCACTGAATCAATTCGTATTATGATGATAGGAGAGTTATATTTGAATTGCGTTTGGGGAAGTTTTCACCCAAAATGTGAAACTACCTGAATTTAATATCCGTCAATTAATAACTTAGAATGAAGAATATTCAATGGCCAATAGGAATATCGTACGACGCAAGACTGGGATTTCATTATGGAGTTCTGATCCCGATTCTAATGTATGAAACTGAAGCCTGAAATCGGAAAATAGAGTGAAAGTGCACTAACGGCGGTCATTTTTGTGCATTTAGACAATCTTAGTTCCGTTATGTGAGAAATTTACATAGTCAACTATATATAATGGAAGAACTTCTGAGATAGTTTGATCGTGTGAGGGAAAATAGGGCGAGTGTTGAAGGCATCAGATAAAGAAGGCATCCGCAAGACCTGGCCTAATTAAATTAATGAAACGGCGTGATGGTTAGTAAGCTAGTAAAATAGAAAAGAGTTAATAGAAGATAAGATAACTTTTGTCACACCTTAGATTTTCTGACGATATGTTTAGCCTTACCTACGATAAATGAATTAAAATGGTTTGAAAGAAACTTTGATTTATATTTCCAATCAATTACAATGTGATCACCTTCCAAGATGTTCTCTTTTCCATCTAACAGTTACGTCGTTGCTGACGCATCTCTAGAGCTCATCATCAGAGATAACGTTTAAGTCATTTGTTACGGTATCTTGAATGTCTTCTGTTGTTTCAAAAATGAACGCGTTTCTATACTAACTTATCTTCTGGGAGGCAAAACCTTGCATGGGTGTGAGGTTGGATAAATAAAGAAGCTGCTACTGATATGCCGTTTCATGATGTCTTATAGACAGAAACGTGAGGTGAAGCATTTTTGCTTGTTCTTCTTCCCAGACTTTGATTTAGCATCGTCTGCGCAGTTTCGCGATTTTTAATAAATTCTTTCGCAAAGTTTTTCATTGTTATCGGTCAGATTATTCAAGATCCGTCAGTAGTTCTTGTATTCAATATTGGTTATACTATACTATCCAAAACAATTGCGCCATGTATTCTTGTATGCGGGTCAAGTATGTGCAACAACAGTGTTTTTTATTAAGGCAATATTACTTAATATTAAATTATGACTTAAATTGATGACTATAATGTGAACGCGTATACATCGCGAGCTAGTACACGAAAAATGAGAGTTTTTTATTTATGGTTTTTGTGTTTAATTTGTAGAACTTCATATTTATTTTTAGTGAAATTTAAAATAAATTAAATTTTAATAAATATTATTATTAAGTTGTACGGGTTAAGTATTTTTAGGTGTTATAGCTGTTTCGGCTTGTAAGGCCATTATCAAACAGTGGATATACCACATACAAACGACTTATTTATAAAATTTTAAGTTACCTCTTCCCCTTTAGAGTAATGAGATATTTGTGGTGAAGCCCTGTATTAATGTTCGTTTTTTCCCGGGCACTTATCATTAAAGGTGCCTCGGTTAACGTTATGCTTAATTATCAAAATTCCCCGTTTTCTGCAAGTGTTATTTATAAATATTATTTTAATTTATGTCCTTGATTTTTGGTTTTTTAAAGATATTAAGAAGTGGAGAGAAGAACATTTTTGTCGATTATTTAAAAGTTTAATATTTGGATCCTTTTTATATTTATTTATTTCTAGTTGCTCAAGTAAATTCATCCTTAAACCATCTGGATGTGGACGATACAGGATAGAGAAAATCGGCATACAAACTAAATATTTTTAGAATCATGTATATCGACAGCATGAACTGAACTAATGAAATGTGATTTAGTAATGTGGTGATGTTTTAAATTTAATAATATACTTAATAAAAGTAATTTCCGCTATAATTTGCGAACGATGGTTTAATTTAAGTCACGTTTTAAAAAGAAAAAATCTCTCAAATATACTTGGAATGAAACCAAACACTAAAAAAACGTGTATAATTTTAAACAAGCGGAATGAGAAATTATTTTTTTATGAGAATAACAAAAGCTACGGACCAAAACATAAATGGCGTTCAGAAATAAATTTTGCGATATTTTACCAAAAAAACTTATTAAAAAAGTTTCCTTTGACCTTTCTGTTATGTTTTGTTTACGTTGACAGGTAAAATATAGTAGGTTGTAGCTAAAGTTTACTCTAGAGGTCTTATTCTGGTTTAAAGGGAAAGGTACATTATAAATTTTGTATGAAATCTGCCATACTAAACAAAATTATTATCCTGTAGAAATTTATAAAGAGACGACTACCTTTTGACATTTTTCGAATAACCAGTGTCTGATTTTTTATCTCATTCTAATCTTTATGATAAAATATTAATAAATTATTATATTCTAATGACCAGACTCGCCGTACAGCGCTTTTTTAAAGCGAATGAATTTTTCATGTCGTATATAAGTTAGATTTATAATACTCCGTCACTATTAATATTAGAAAATTGATGTTACTAATACAAAAATCTGCCTGTAAAATATTATAATAAGATGATAGAATTAGAAGAAATTACGCACTATCGAAAACTATTGAAATGACTGGGATGTCCTCGAGAATTCTCTAACCATCGCGACGCGACATTTATCTATAAAAAGGGACTGTCCGACTACTGCGCAATAATTCTTGTTTGACGTTCGAAGCATTGTGACTAGGCGTGTTTGACTGAGTGACAAATGTTCGGCGCAAGTATCTACCGACAAGCGAGAAGTTTTCTAAGAAGGTTAGAACCTGAGAATAACTAGAACGAATAGTGAATAAATGTGTGAATTATTCCAGAAATATTTAGTGACTGTAAATTATAGATTAGTGCTGTAGTTAATTTCTTGTCCAGTGACTGCGTACTTTTTTATTTGCCTCCCATAGCCACGTCTCGTGACAATATTATAAACTAGATCCTTTTCAACCTCATTTTGTACAAAAGTGTGGATATTTTAAAAGCCAATATTATTATTTTTTCGTATTATTAAATGCCTAAAACGCGCAAAATTTAATATTCTTCAATTTTATATGCAATATACATATTCAGAAGACCTTTTTCTATTTTTTGCTTTAGGGCACATTCTTTTTACTTCCACCACTGTGCACCACAATAGTGTCCATGTGTTATGATGCTAACGACATATGCTTGAAAAAAAATACTGTTAATTATCTTAGGACAAAAAAAATGTACTCTAATAATGTTTTTTTTTTCAGAATTCATGGAGATGATGACGGGAGATTGAACACTCTACTATATTAATTATTATTTATTTTAATTATAATGATTAAATATTTTTAAAATGTTCATTCAATTTAAATAGTTTTATTATTCGTGATTTTGAAGATTATTAGGAAACCAAATTTTTATTGATATATTTTATTGAGATATATTTTATTGATATATGACACAGAATATTAAAAAAAAACCTGTAATCATGCAACCGATTTTAATAAATTCAATAAAACTATGACTTTATCCTGAAGCTTAATTATGTGAACTTGTAAGAAATTAATGAGTTTAATTTATAACTATTAGCTATTTTAATGAGTAAAAGTAATATTTTTTTATGTGTATCAATTTTATAGCAAAGAGCTTCTTGGCATGGGCAAAATAAAACTACATTGATATAACAAGTAAATACAAATAAATGTTCTTTCACGTAACGGTAGGTAGTTCAAAAACTGTTTTTAATTTTGGTATACACACGGCACGTACATAATTTTTTAAATTAAAAAGTAAAACTTACCTTGTACCTACCTATAAAAAGCAAAGGGCAGTTAAAATGTAGTAAAAAATTGCATTATATAAAGTGATCAATTAAGCCAGATAGGTCATAAACCCTGGATCACCCTACAAAGACTTTCATAAATGTTTCTCATATAAAAAGCTTATTTCTATGAGACTTCTTTAATTTATCTTAATATATACTAATATATTTATATAAAGAGGTAAAGTTTGTAAGGATGTAGGAGATAATCTCCGTAACTACTCATCCGATTTCAAAAATTCTTTCACCAATATTTAGAATGGACTTTCAGGGTGGAAATATGTTATACATTATCTTATTAAAACCAGATTTTACAACTAAAGTAGACGAAAAAATGGTTTAGCGATGCGTTTTTTACGAACGCTGTCTTAAGGGAAAGAGATATTTAAATACTTTCTCTAGAGAAGTTGTAGAACTCAAAAAGTCCTATGAAAAAGTGCACGACGGCATTTATCTTATATTAAGTTTAATACACAATTTGATAAAATATTACTAAAAGTTATTAAAAATCTATGCATGCGAAACTGCGCGGGAAAGCTAGTCAAAAATAAAAGGATTAAAATTTCCTTCTCCCAGTGATCTATATTTGATTTTTTAAGAAGGATATAGAATAGTAGTTGAACGGACAGTTCTCGAAATGGTCGAAAAAAAGTTAATTTTCTTTTAAAAATCGATTGTGTAAGGAAGCGTGGAGTGAAAGAACAGGTTGAAAATTAATTGATCTTTAGCGAATTTCAAAGCTCCTTTAGTAAATATTACGTTTGAGTGGAGATGCTACAAGAACCACTATGTGTGTGATTTCAAGCGAACACCACCCTCATCAAAGTTTTCAACTTACTATTTGTACACACTTTTATATTTTTTATTTTATTTTTTCACGAGAAATAGATCAAGGTATATCGATAACTTTTAATTTTGAGCATTCTCATAGCTGACTCCAGCGACCTTCACCAGATGCAAAACAGCTTTCGAGGCCTTCGTAACTCAGTTGGCATGGCGCTGGTTTCCACACCGAGGATTCCGGGTTCGATTCCCGGTGGGGTCACAATTATTAATCTATGTGATTTTTAATCAAGCCTTGGTGTTGTGTTCCGTAACAGGGCCTCTTGGCCTATTAAAGCGTAAAAAAAATTGAAAAGAATTTTTCCTTGGTACCTTTCTTAGTCGTCCTCGATCTAAAGTCATGGCTTGGATGCTTTCTTTGTTCGCCGAAATATTTATAAGTAAGAAATTTAATTTTGTTTTGGAAAGTGTTATGAATTGGTGGAATAAAATAATATTTGCAAATGAGTGGGGTTGATTATTTCTCACCGAAGAGAAGCTCCGGGAGCAAGCGAAGGAGTACAAATGGAAAAATAATTAAAGTTGGCGGGCGCGCATCGGAGATCTGCCCGGTGTGACCCCACTCTCTTTTTCGGGTCCTCCAACCATAATCAGCAAGGATCTGGCTGAGACAGGAGCGTAACGAGGACTGGCAGTGGACCAGTTCTCGATGACCTTTCCTCCTATGTGAGCTCGTAATCCATACATCGTCTGAGGCAATTGCGTAAGGTTGCTTATGAGGTATTACTTAATCGAAGTATTGCGTCTACAGTCGATTTAATTCAATTAAATAAAGAACAAAAACAAGCTTAAATACTCACAAATTTAATGCTTGATGTTATTATTACATTTATATTTCAGTAAACGTGCAATTTTTACACAAATAACGTTAATACAAGCCGTTCATATTTATAATTCAACAAGATTTAGAATGCACAAAGGTACACAATCATTTCCTCACTTATTTGATCTGACTCAGCAATATAGCCAAAACAAAAACTCTCCTTGACCTACATACCTGAATGCACAGTGTAATTGTTTTATCGACTTGGGTTTTTTTGCAATACGAAATCGAGTCAAGTATGCCTAAGAAATAATAATGTAATATTGAATGTATTCCTACTATAGGACCGGATTCCCTTCTCACCCCTATCCCAACATTGAAAATATACCACACAGTAGTGTTCCTACTTTAATTTGTAATATGTGATATTCTAACGAGGTACAATTTTGGGAACTATGTGACGCCGTAGATATCCTGAGGAAAGTGAAAACGACAAGTCAAAATGGCCCTGCAAGGAGGGATGGTGCTTTGAAGGGACTGCTGTTACGGGATTTCGTTTCCCATGACGCCGTTAAATTAGAATGTATATACATTATGATAACACACGTGGGTATATACAGGGTATAAAAGAGCTAATCCACAATAAATTACAGGTAGATTTCTGTCTTAATTAGAATCCATAATGTTTAAACGACAATGTCCTAGTTATTTCTGACATATTTCTTGTAAACCTTTGGACTACCATTAAAGTAACTTATGTCAAATATTAAAAAGTAAATAAATTCACTATGATTCAGTTTATAAATTTTTAAGGTTTTATTAATTTTATTTGACTTGTCCAAGATCAGTCAAAAATATTGAAAAAAATGCAAATTTTGATGTCGGACATTGTTGCTTGAATATTTTCAACTCATTTTTTGGCATAATTTACCTCTTAAGTATTGTGGACTAGCTCTGTTACATCCTGTATATTCACGCCAAAAATATTTAAAAATTGATGTTAATTTTTTAAATATTCTGAAATGTGTCAGTCGTGACCATAAAATAACTTATCAGTACAGGTTTTGCAAAAATCAACACGCAGCAGAAGACCTAGGATTTTTTTATTGTACATTAAAAAAAATGTATATTTTTACATATAAATTTAAAAATACTATTTCTATGCAAACATGCACAGTCATGCTTGAAAAATCTGAGTGACATATTCTAGAATCTAGTCTAGTGAATGATAAAAATATTCATGCTCAAGTACCTAATATGTTTTTTCTCTTTCATGCCACTAAGTAAATTTCCTAAATACTAAGTTGGGTGTGCGTTTTTGTATTAAATATGTAATTTAATTTAAAGCATTTTTTGTATGAGAAATTAGTAGTCTTTCAGAAATTAATTATATTTGAATTGTGTTTTTTGTACAGAAGGCAAACAAATTTAATGAAATGGCTCTTAATTATCCTATAGTGAGTTTCGTTTCAATTAAAAACGCCATATTTATTTTCGGTTAATTGTTTTTTAATGTAAAAATATAAATATTTTTACAATTCTCACACAAAGCTCAAGAGGCTTAATTTAAAAAGCCGTTAGCTGAGTAGAACCTTCGACCGTGTTGACTCAAGGTAGACATTTATTTGTTAATTTATATCTTTGAATTTCTAAAAAATTTTTTTAAACAGTGAATATGATTATGAAAACCATGAGGTATTCTATTTTTTTTTAAAATAATATCTGAGTTAATTTATTTTTGAGAATTTGAATACACAAGTGCGGTGTGGGCAGGATTATGTTTAAAATTTTATAACTGGAGTGATAAACTAGAGTTTATATCGATAAGTAATGTGTTCTATGGATGTTAAGAATTGATTTTGTAAATGAGTGTGTCTAAATTTAATAAATGTGATAAAATAAAATTATTTTTTTAGAAAGTTTAAATATTGTATTGATCTGAATCAAAAATTAAAAAAATCATTTAAAATAAATACGACGAAATATATAAGAAAATTTGTCGTCAATAAATGAAGTGTTAGATTTGATAATCTTATGTAGAATCAAATTGAGCTCGAAAAACGTTTTATGATTAAGAGTTATGATGTAGAAGTATGTAAATGTCCAGTACCTAGGGTTAAAAAAACATTTGTGCTATGAAAAATGTATCTTGGTTAAGTAGTATGATTTAAGGTAATTTAAAAATAGTGGAAGACTTTATAAAAGGCGTAGAAATATTTTTAAGTCGCGAGTATCAGACTTTATAAGCTGTTAATGCATTGCAACATTATTGAGAAAAATTATAAATTCATGATAGTACTATTATTTATCAGAAGAAAGTGTTTATTATCATTATATTTATAGTGACTTCATAATGAGGTTAGATAAAGTCTAACTTTAGTGTTTTTAAGTTATAATTAGATATGTAAAAAAATAAGAAACTAAATTGGACTAATGAATGTAGTGGTTTATTTTAGGTTAAATATTAGATATTTATGATTAAACGTAGCTAGGTCAGCTTGATCGTGTATAAAGTTGTGTAATCTGAAATCTATGTAGAGCAGTTTGTGATATCTAGATGATTATTGTGAGAACACTGAGTGCATTTTTAGTTGCAATTTAAATTCAGAATTAAACTCAAATAGAAATCTAAGTCTATAAAGTTAATTCTAAGGTGAATGCGACACAATGGAGTGATTTAGGGTAAATAAAGTGAATTAATCATCTGTATATGGATGATAAGTGCGGTTTTCCTGGTACTCAGATATACATGGAATAAGAAATCTAGGCTATCGACTTGCATATTTAATCTAGAGACTAGAGTGAAAACATGGGTTAGTGGATCTAGTTGTAATCAGGTAAGTAAATTATCTATGGGATAATAAGTGCAGTATCAATGGTTTTCAGGGTAACATGGATTAATAAATGATGGTGTTAATGTGTTTAAGGATGAATGTGATGTAATGAAAAATATATCTGTCATTTTCACGTAACTTTACTTTTTATTTCTTATAATTTGATTTATTTTTCTGCTACTATAATTTCTAGAGGGGCAGTTACTCCCATTATCATGTATTATTTCATAATTAATCTAAAAACAAAATATTTAAAACAACAAGGGATGGGGCATGGAATGGAGCGAATTTTTTCGTCTGTTAATGGGAATATTGATAGTTAAATGAGGTGGGGTGATTTTTATAATAACACTTCACCATTTCTATCCATATTCCCGCAATCGATCGAAAAACAGCTCTCCCATCCAAAAAATTTGACAATGCACTGTATTTAGACTTGCTATTAATTACACATGACGATGAGAAGGACTGTTTCTATTGAAATTATAGAAGTTATCAAAAATGTCAATATGTATAGCACAAATTTTAGGTTAGTTAACATTAAAATAACTGCCAGATCAATTGATAATATAGGTAATAAAAAGAAAACAACATTTTTTGATTGATAAACATGTTTTAGGACCAATGGTTCTTTCGTCAGGACACAACGTATAATAAAAACGAAAATTGGAAACATAAACAAAAAATAAATATACGATAATTGAATAATATTATTATTGAAGAATATATTATTTATAATTATATGTTCTTCGTAAGTAAAATTTCTAAATCCTTGTTGATATCAAAATAATGGGTTGTTTCCAAAAGATGATAAGAAAATTCAGAAAAGTCATCTTTATGCTCGTTTATTCTAATATCATAATTTCTGCACGTTTTACCTGTATAATAATGATTGCAATCATTATAAATTAATTTAAATCTCTCTATTTAAAAAATTAATTTTTAGTATGCGTTGTATTCTGATAAAGGAATCATTGCCCCGTAACATAATCAATAAATGATAGTTTTATACGGAGTGTTTTCTTTTGATTACTAATAATACTGTTATTTATTCAAGAAATAATATGTTAGTCTAGAGTAAATAATTTGTATTGATAATTGAGATATTTGTGGCAGAAAAATGAAAAATGAGTTGAGGGTGACCTAGTGTGAAGTGAAATCGAGTAGTCTAGGGTAGGTGGTGAGGGGTTGGGTAAGGTAATCATCTATGGGTGTTGGGTGCGGCTTGCCTGGTGTCAGATTTACCTGGCTGACGCTCCTAAAGCTACTTGTGCTGGCGCTGCGAGCCTGAAAGAGAACAATAACACACTGATACACTGAAACACACATAGGCACACACACGCAGTGACCCCTGACCGGAAAACAAAACCTTTTTGATAACCTTTTTTCAACTTTTTTTTTTACTATAATACAGCTTTAAAAGACTACGTACTTACGTATGTCAATAGGAGAACGTAACATTGTTGAAACCGACATTTTTACCATGTTAAAAGAGTATTTAAAAATGTTTAATTGCTGCAAATATTTTATCCTAGTAGATTATTATGCTTTCGATGCATGTTAATGCGAGAAAAATAAAAAACGAATATTTTTCTCAAAATTGTCATATACCATAATTTAGCCTTTATTTGTAAATCAGTAATTTTTCTGATGTTTTCAGTCGGGTCATATTATAGTCCATTTTACGACATGATTAATACATTGAAAAATATTTTGTTGAGTCGCATCAAAACGAAAATCGTTTAACTTCGCAGTTAAATTGACGTATCTACTTCCCGTCCCAATTAATTTCAATTTAATAGCCCAGCAAAAAAGTATTCTACGTTACAAACACAATACTGTTACTGTTACAACATATCAACGTAATTGTTGTACAAAGATCAAAATAAACATAAAAATTCTCACGGACATCTCAGGATACAATTGTTAAGGCATTGCTTATGACGTTTGCAGTTGAAATTGTACGCAGAGAATGTTCTAGAACAATAAAATTAGTTTGTGAGGCAAGTTTAGAAACAATTGAAGAGTTTGTTTTCGGGTCTAGCGAGTCACGTGCAGCGGAATAAGACATTTAAGGCGACAGAGAATAGAATAGCATAGATAGAGACATAGAGAGATATAAACACAATAGCGACAACATATTACAGTCAAACTGTGGAGTACAGAATATTAGAGAGAGAGCATAGTAAATATAACACAATACAATGGCATTATTTAAAGATCATGAGATAAAATCTGTACATATAAATTTGTATACTTATCCTCAAATGGAAACATTTAAATTCATATCTTAACATTACATTAAGCCCTCGGTGTACAGTGAGCAAGGAAATTATTTCTCGTACCAGAGGTTTCTGGTTCGATTCCCGATGAGTTCATAACAGATCTATGTGATTTTTTGAAGCCTGAGATTTTTTACAATTGGGCTTCATGGCTTGTTGTAGAATTAAAAATTATAAAATATAATTTTATATGCAAAATATAATTGTAGATTTGTACTGGTAAAAATACATGTCAATGATTATTTGAATATGCACTATATAATAAATAAAAAAATATTATGAGTTAAGTTGAACATATATAGAAGTGAACATTTTCAGTGCTACAGTATAATAATAATAATAATACATAACTTTTTATACTTCGTTAGTTGAAATAACTGAAACAGTTTAATTTTTATACAAATAATAATAATAATTTTTAAAATAATAATCGGATATGGAATCACACATATGGAAATAAAAACACTTTTTTTTAGTTCTACATTATAATGCATAATCAATCTCTATTTAGAGATTGATAATGCATTTTATTGTTTTTAATTCCATATGTTTAAGACAGTTTAATTAACAAAACGCATATCATAAAGAGAGTACTCTGAAGTCGATTAATTCACAATTAAATAATTGAAAATGGATTTGACAATCACGACATGAATTCGATTTTCACTAAAAGTCTCGATTTTTTCTGCCCTTCCATTTGCAAAACTGAGATACATAGATAAAGTGTCCGTTATCTCACATACCTACGATTCTACAAAGTCATCCATATGATAGACACTTACAAACTGACGTTCAAGAAGACTGTTAAATAATTATGGTCTGATAACATAATATAATTTCATACAATCACATGCCTTCAAATATTTAATGTTCGAGTATTAAAAAAAATCTTTGCCACGCGATTGGCGAGCAATTTTGCGCACACCTTTATGTATGTAGGTACATATAATAAATAATGGCTACAGTATATTTATAAAAAAAATTGAGGTGTTTTGTGTAATTATAACATATTGATAGTTTTAGTATTTTGAAAGACGATAAATACCCTGATGATATATATCATTTCAACGTAATGGGAATATTTTAAATCGTAAATATGTCTTTTTTATTTATGGTTTTTGTGTTTAATTTGTAGAACTCCACATTTATTTATATTGTTTGATAACGGCCTTACAAGCCTAAACAGCTGTAACACATAAAAATACTTAACCCGTAGAACTTAATAATAATATTTATTAAAATTTAATTTATTTTAAATTTCACTAAAAAAAAAAACGTAAATATTTCAGCACCTCACACAATTAAAATATGCCACAGGATGTAAACTGACACCCCATGCAACCTATTTATAAAAAAATATATTTTCGAGTGGTTTCTGCTGCGCTCATAGCTATAAATGCGCGCTAATGAGACAGACGTTATTTTCTATTACGTTCTCAACACGTCAGTGCGCCTAGCGCTTAATCAAATTCACTTACTTTCACATTTTTTAGTCACTTAATTATATTAATCAGGATCCCTAAGTATACCTTTATTTTACTAGCAAGTAGGTTTTTTAACAAGGTAGTGAATAGCATAAGTATTGATATATTCAATTTAAGTTCAAATACTATCTAGAATGCGATGTTTGGGAGTGTTGCTTTAAAAGTTATTTGTATTATTTTGTACTTATTATTACATATTCCGTTCCTCACTTTTTTTTATTGTTTATTTTCTTGCCTCCCTTGATTAGCTTGGCGTTTTAGGATTTAAAATTATAGTGTTACAGGAGTAGTTCGTAATTGAGTTCGACTTAAAATAATTCAAGATATTGTTATGTTATTCAAATACTCCATATTAATAAACAAATAAATGTGTTGTTCGTGAGACCTTTAACCACGATACTTATCTATAATATATTCAATGTGGTTTTAAAATAATATTGTAATTTCCATTACAAAATTTATTTTCTATAAAAATAAATTCTTTGATATATTGCTTACGAGACGAAATAGCATCTCGAGAAAAATAGGAAAGTAGATAAAAACAAAAACGTTTGGAAAATTTATAGACATTTAGTTAGATATGGAAAATGAATGAGGGTGAGAGGCTATAAATTCAAGGATAAGGGGAATTTGCGGGACAAGAAAAAGAAGTAATGATGAGAGACCAAGATATCTCTGGCAAAAGAAATGAAAGCCTTGGAGAAATGTACATAATATATCTTTTTTTATTACTTGAGACCTGTATAAGTGCCCGTCAGTGGGGTCCACAATGATTTAGTCGTATGGAAAACAGTAGAATATATAATAAAATATATTCTAGAAGATATTGGCCTGATTAAATGACGATGAATATATTAATCTCGTAATTTTCTTGAATATATCGTCGCTGTATACATAATTAAGCCTATGTGCCGTTTTAGTACATTCTGAAATAAACGAATGAAACCGTTTTAAAAAATAATTGCACAGACTAGATTTATAAAAAATATTTTAAATAATTACTAGGTAGACTTGCTAGATGAACGGCAATGTTTTTTTAGTATATCTCTATTATTTATATGAAAAATTGACAAATTGATTCATTCATCTGAGAATGTATTAAACGGCACATAGGCTTAATTATATATACAGCGACGATATACTTGTATGTAAATAATTAAAAAAGAAAAAAAATCAGATACCTACACAGAAAAATATTATTAAAAATGTATACAGATAGGTATACCTACGTAAAAGGAATAATTATGTATTTTTTATTTTTTTATTTATTTGTCCTTTTTACATAAACTGATATAATTAGATATTTAATATAAGGAAACTATTTATTCTACTACCTATGTGAGAGTCAGAGACACGTGTATAGAGAAGGAGTATTGCAGGTATAAAGTATAAATAGGAAAAAGTATAAATATAAAAAATAGAATTGAATATACAACAATGATTTATACAAATAAATATTGTAATAGTAATAAGAAGTAGTAACCTTAAAGGGGGGGGTTAAGTTTTTAATTTATTTTTTTGCATTTTATTACATAAATGCATAACATTTCAAAAATATTGTGTCAAAATTTCAAGTCAATCGGAGCAAAAGTGACGAAGTTATGAGCATTTGATCGATGCTCAGACTGATTTTCTATACCTGCTCGGGCAGCTGAGGAACGTACTTACCTGATGACTACCGGACGCGCTATTGTATTGGAAGAGTTTTGCGTAGACAAGGAGAAAAAGATGCTCTAGATCTTCTTGATTTAAGCTCTTTGCTGTATGGACCTGGCCTCCACGATTCTGTGCAAGTATAAAGGAATTGTCGAATTTTATTTTGAATGTTAAAGTGTGCAAAACTTTTAAGTGTTTTTTCTGAATCTTGTCATTTTTAAAGTCCATGTACGCCATAACTCAAAATCTACAATACCGATCGTGCTTCTTCACACAATTCACCAGGTACCTATATCCGGGAGCTTTTTTTTAAATAATGATTAATTTTACAGTAACAAATTGGCCAATTTTTCAACAACAATATCGAAAGAAAAATCCTCACAGGGTTACGTCGAGAAACATCTCCTTTAGCGAGTGCATTTTGATTTTTTTTGTTTCAGATGATTCTGTTGTATGTACACCGCAAAACAATTTTTTTTCGAGGTGCTTTCGGAGATTCACTGCCACTTGCTTAAATATAAATATTTTGTAATGAAGTTTTAAAAAAATAATATTTAAATATTAATTAAGTAAACACACTAGCACTACCTGTATCGCGAAAAAAAACTTGACAACTTGCCTTTTTCTCACCAAATTCACCTTACTTCCCCCCCCACCCTTAAATTCTGTTTTAATTTGATGATTATATTGGGGTGGATATTTTCATATAATTATGTGTCTTATAGGTGTTTGTTTATATGTTGTCTGGTTTCAATTTGAAATAAACTCTGATCTGTTATTTTTCTGATTGTTAAAGGGGGAGATTAATAAAGAATTTTTTAATGATATTTCAAATTATTATTAAAAAACAAAAGAATATTAAAATTGAAAATAATATTTTTATACATTAAATAATCGAGGAAGAATATAATTTGTACATTAAAACTAATAAAGCCTAATATTCCACATTAAAAATATAGAGATATCATTATCAGCTGCAAAATTTATTTATGTCATGGAAAGGACTTTAGATGTCTCTAGTATTGTCGATTTTAATATATGAAAGTTAATGATTTAGAACATATTATGTATGTACAACTTACAAAAAATTGAAATGTGGGTATGTTCTTACGGTGGAAATGGTGAACGTTGCATTGTGTAAAGTAGTCAGCTCATACAGATCAAGCCCTGGGCCGCCCTATAGTTACTTCCACGTTTTACATATAAATAGCTTCGTCTCTGTGAGACTTCTGTAGCTTATTAGTCAGCTGATTAAGACTTTCGCCTAGCGATTCAGTGATCGGTGATTCAAGCCCCATTCCAAGATACCAATAAATTAGTCTCATTTTATTAGAATAGTTAAGTTTGATAATAATAAGTATATTAATGTGAATAAATATTCCATGTTTGCATGTCTACATACACCAATTAATTTTTTTTATGTGATTAATTTAAATTCATTGATATAATAATAATCCGGTTTCAAGAACCACTAGAGAGGTTAATTAATCTAATTAATTTTACTATAAAATAAAATCAATCATAAGGGATTTTTATATGTTATAAACAGTTTTATATGTATGTATAACTTGTTTTAAATAAAGTAGTAAATACATGTAATATCCAATAATATTTTCGAAAATTTTAGAAGCTTTAGTTACAAATTTTATCTATTCTGTTCATCCACATAGCAAAAATAGATACATTTTAAAACTGAAATAAATAAGAACGGAATGGACGCGGCACTCGCCGTGAATCATAAATATATTGTATCAGTCATTTCGCCCAAATCACCATTCCCATCATGGTGAACTGGCGGAGAAAATTTTTCGTTCAGCGGCTAAGCCTTCGGAAAATGGAAATTCTTTTTTCGCCCATTGAATAAGTTGCGGTGGAGCCTCCCGTGAATAGCCGAGCAGCCTGGAAAACTCAATCTTTGCGCGGAGGATATTTCTTTAAATATTCTCTCCAGAGGAAACGTAACATACCGGGTGGCCTCTCAATTCGGGTTCACATTGGGGATTTTCCTGTGCTGAATCATCATATTATACAGAAAAATGTTAGCATTATGAAAATAACGCACTCACATCATATTTTATACTTATTTTCAGCGTCTTTTTGACGAAAATACTTTTTAAAAGTCGCTTCAAAGTAAAGGCTGCGTGTTCACAATTCTGACCGTTGTATTCAACGCTTATATACGTATATTACAATACGGTATTATCTCATAGGGTGGTGCATTCAAAACTAAAAATCGCTTCTAAGTAAAGGCTGCATGTTCACAATTCTGACCGTTGTATTCAACGCTTATATATGTATATTACAATACGGTATTATCTCATGGGGTGGTGCATTCAAAACTACATTAAAACCTTTAGAAGTTGCCCAAAAATTAATTTTAAAGATCATTCTTAAAAAACCTAATAATTGTCCGACTATTGAGCTTTTCAATAAATAAAAGTCCCCACGCTACATACTATCTATAAACAATATTGCATTTTACAACTCTATAAAAATTTTCAAAATAATATCGAACTGACCCAACTAGTATCAAGTAGCAGAAATATAAATCTCGGCAAATTGCATATCCCTGAAATATCTACCACAACCGCACAGCATCATTATGCATTTAGAGGTGTTAAATGGTTTAATGAATTACCCGTTAAAATAAGAATTGAAAAAAAAAATGAGACCTTTAAAAATACATGAAAATAAACCCTCATAATTAATTAAATTTCTCTCTTTACTATATTCATTTTAAACTGTTTGCTTATTGTCAGTTTATTTTTAAATTGTTTTTCCCACATAAATGCATTAATTATCGCATACTATGTAACTTTTTTTTTCTGCTTATATATATTTATGTATTATTTATTTTATGCATTAATTATCTCATATTATGTAACTTATTTTCTTCTTTATATATTTATATACTAAAATATATATCCAGATAAGCACGTCCTATTTTCGTAGCACAAGCGTTTAGCTTAATTTGAAAATAGTAAGAATATTGATGTAACACGAATTCCGTGTTCGCATCTCTATTTAAAAAACCAAACAAAGTGAAACTCCCTCTCCAGACACAAGAGTTAGTCTCTTTGGAGAGCTACAATGATAAAAAAAAATTATGTACCTACATTTTTTTATGTATCAAATATGTAAATATAACATCATTATATTATAATTATTTGTGTTTAATAAAAAAAATATATTTAATAATAATTATATATCAGAAGGTGAAAGTATTCAGTTCCGATAGATTGAGGACATTATAAATTTTCTGTAAATTATATCAAGTACGCCAATTTGTTTTACTACTACTAGTAAGAGACTTCTTACTAGTACTATCCCCATTACCCATCAGATGCGATTCTCACCGCACACCCTTCCAAAACTTGTGGAGGGGTGTGTGGTTCCAGAAAAGAGCTCCTCAGCCACGCTCGGACGAAAAATTAATAACATGGCAGACGTCATAATCGCAACGATGGACCGCTGAAGAAGAAGACTTTAAGAGAAACGAGTCGCCGTGCTCAGTCAACTTCTGGATACCGTGTCTCGTAATTTTAAGACCTATCTGGACTTAAGTGTTAACAATAATGTTTCTAAAAAGCGGAAAGTATATATATGACTTAATTTCTAATGATTGCGATGTTTTTTAAATAAATTTACTTAAAATTTATTTAAAATAGTAAAATAGACATACATAAATTTTGATATTAGAATTAAGGAGCAATGAAGATGTTTAAATACCAAAAATTTATCTGGATATATAATAATCTTTTGGAAACAAATCATTCTTTTAATATTAACAAGGGTTGAGAAATCGACATTCAAATAACATTTTATCACTAAACTCACGTAAAAGAGGGCAAAATTCACTTCCTTGAGGTACTCCGATTTCTATTAATATCTTATAAAATTTTATTAATTGTGGAAATAAACAAACATTAAATAATACAGTGTTATCATATATGTACATAAATAAATTTCCGACAGCTTACAGTTTTCCCTAATAGATGAACATATTGTTAAGGTATAAATTGTACGCATTTCCTAGGGTAAAGGTTTTATATAATATCACGTGACGGAAATTGACATGCCAAGTAGTCATATCCGGTTATGTCAACTTCCATCAATCGCGCGAGGGGAGTGAAGGTTTGTGTTCGTCTAACAAATAAAGGATTCTTCAACTGTCCAGCAATTTTAACACCCTTTTCGGGAACCATACTTTGAATTATTTATAATTAAAAATTTCTATTTATGTACGAAATTATTTCAGCTATGAATTCTGAGGAAATCCAGGATATTCAAAGTCAAGTCCAGTTGACATCAGTTGATATCCTGGATATCTTCAAAATAATATAAGGATTGTGATATTTATCCCTAGATTCATAAACTATATTTAGGGTTACATTGTTCATAAACATATTTATTTATGTATAAATACGGAGAAAATGACACGTAAAATGACATTAACCCTAAATTCATAAACTATATTTAGGGTTACATTATTCATAAACATATTTTCATTTAATGATTACGGGAGATATTGAAAAAAAACTACACAGATTAATTAGAATGAACTTTTATTTGGAATAAAAAAATTTAAAAAATTTCGCGCCGCGCGCTGTGAGACTTTTAATACTTGAGGGTGTATGAGAGACGTATTTTTATGAATCTAGGGTTAAGAAAGAGACAGTTACTATCAGCCCTTAATACTACAGCAGATAAATCCTATTCAATAAATCGCATTATTTTTATTAACATTATTTATTCAATCATAATACACGAATTTGTTAACTTTTGACTGGTCATACCATGTCTGACTTCATGTCACAACGTAGTCGTTCATCCTGCCTCTAATAAGAAAGCATTTTTATTCAAAATATTTTTGAGCGTATTCGAATTTTTCAAGAACACAAAAAAGCCGACAAAAATTGAAACAGATGAATATACTTCAACTATAGACGGCGTTAGCGTAATAAGTGAAACGTGGTATATCATTTATAGATGTGCTGGTCAATAATGGGTGTAATTATTAAACTAACTTGTGTAAATTGATCAAATAAGAAGTTTTTAAACTATTTTACCATATAAATAGATTCGTCTCTGTGAGACATCAATAAAATATTTTCATGATTAAGGTGTTATTAAAAAAATTCGCTGCATATTTGCATATTGCTGCATTTTGGCTGTATAAGTCCAAATGCAACATTTTTTTTAGCTGTTTTAGAACATTTTTAAAGTATTTTAAATTTGGTAGCCATATTAGATTATTATTTTATTTTTGGCTTTCAAAAAGATAACACGTGTTTTGGTATGCTCGGCGAATTTTAACTGATGGAAAAAAACAAGATTTTAAAGTTTCTGGCCAAAAACAACACCGCTATTTTATCTCAGCCTCCGCATTTGCCATACTTGGCTTATATTAAAGGACGACGTATTGCCAACACTGAGAAGACAGAATCGCTGAAGAAGCCGTACCGAAAATCGCGTTTTAGAAGTGTTTCGAAGATTGGAAAAGTGCTGTAACGAGTTTATAATATCTGATGGAGACTGCTTTGAAGGGAATAAGATTAATACAAATTAATAAATAACTAACAACGGTTCTTACTGGAGAAAAAGGAAAAAAGTGATAGCAGACTTAACCCAAGGGAATAAAGCATTGATTTAATAATAGATTTTAAATGACTGAATATGAAATAAAACGTACAGACATGATACAACAATGTTGTCATGTAATTCCACAATCCGCTATATAACGATAAATTGGATAGATTGAGGTGTCACTTTAATTTATTGACAAGTTTACATTGATATATAGATACAATTATGTAATTCAAATTCCCCTACATTTCATTCTTAATTGAATTAGGATATAATGCTGAGATCGAACATGTTCAGAATTCCATTGAAATGAGAATATTACAGGCAATTTGTTCGAAATTGTATATTTCCACTACAGCAAATTTTAAATGAATTAGTTAATAAATTAAATAAGATGTCACAGTTGTGGAACTGTTGGATTTTTAAACAATATTCAAAAATGTGTATTGAATATATTTCTTCTAGGTGCAAGTATCGAATTTTATTTTTTTTTAATTTATACCTTCCTTCACATGTGTATTTGTTATTAAGCAAATGAATATTATTATTTTATGTGTAATGTGATACCCTTTATTTTATTAATTTTTAGTAACTGGCTCTTAGAGGAATATGCTATCGTTTAGATATATGGAAAATTTGGTATGAGAAGAGATGGTTTATGTAAGAACTAATCAAGAAGTCTATAATGATCACAGAATGTAAAATTGTACGGAGTTGAAATAATACCCTTCTCTAAAGATACTATTTCATGTGGGCTTAAGCAAGGGGACTAGGACACAGTAGAAGTATGTCCCCCTCTCGGATATTTTATTAGTATTATTTTTTTGCTTTTGATTTTACACTGTATATTAATCACCTGCTGAAAACAACATAAACATGTACTATCAGCGTCATTATCTTTGATTATGAACTCAACATTACACTTCAAAATGTCAACCATAGAGGTCGAATACAGGAGGGCACGAAACTCTAAAATTGAAAGAATCTGTACGGGTATGAAACCATTTATATCCAATCAGTTAAACACATGTAAGGAAGGGAGGTATAACTAATATTATTTACTTAAGACTAGTAAACATATACGAATAAAAACTTATTAAAAAAAATAGCAATTTATTAAACATATTCATTATTTTAAACATAAAAAGGCTTTGACTACTGTATCTTTGTCATGATAGACGCACAATAGATATTCATTAAATAAAATATATAAAATCAAATGTCGCGTGGGGGATATTGCCTCATTCATAGTAGCTGTGTAGAAAGAATGTTATAGAAGCAAATATAAAAAAATTAAGGAATTCGTTAAATTTATTTTTATATTAATTACCTATGTAAGTTCAGATGTATAAGATTTGGAAAAGATCTTGTAAGAAAGCTCTAGAAGCATCAGCTTGAATGCGAAGATATAAGATTGTGGAAGAAGTGATATTTGTATGCCAGGATAGAAGGGTGTAACGCTTCATCATTTCTGTCTACCCCCACGGAGAAGTGCTGTGATAGTAAGTTAGTTGGTTAGTTAAACGGATTTATACATTACTTAATCTAAGGTTTCCTAAAAATTGCAAGAGAATTCTGAAAAAATTATATTATTTTGGCAACTTTCTTTTATAAAATAATAATTCACAAATTAAAAACTTTAAACATTAAAAATAATAAAAGAAAATACTTCCTTTTCTTAAGGAGTACAAAATATGAAATAAAATTTCTTTCAATAGAGATTTTCAGCATTATATTCTCTAGATATAATAAATTCTTTGGATTAAAAATTATATTATTTTGGCAATTTTCTTTTATAAAATAATAAATCCCAAACTAAACGCTTTAAACATTAAAAATAATGAAAGAAAATACTTCCTATTCGTAAGGAGTACAAAAATGTGAAATACAATTTCTTTCAATAGAGATTTTCAGCATTATATTCCCTAGATGTAAGAAATTCTTTGGATTTGATTTAGCTTCGGAACTACTCCAGTTCCATATTCCGTTGTTGAGAATTCTGTGGACTTTCTTGAAGCTGTTTGCTACAGTAGAACAAATAGCGGAGGTAAATATAATCCTGGCGTCTCGGAAGCGAAGCTTGAGAAACCCCGATCTCAATACACTTCCGTTCATCTTTGACAAAGGAGGAGGAATGTGTCAACTTCCGGTGGGCTCGTATCCGAGTTAATGACGGGGAACAGTGGTCCAGCACAATGGATGGTTCTCATACGTCATACGCTCCTATACAAACGTATGTATACACGCACACGGACACAAACACCAGGCAGAAGGCCAAGAAAATATGAAATTTTCGTCGTTTTTATTAAATACGTGATGGGAATAAATTTCTGCTTCATTTTGACAGTCTGGATTATTTACGAAGTTATATAATTCCTTAAAGCTGTAGTGGAATCTTGGATCCTGAGAAAAAATAATGAAACATATTCAAAACGATATTTTTAATTAAAATTACTGCATCTTGCCCAGAAGTAAATTGAAAATAATAATTTTCAGGCGTATTCCTGTGCATATCTTGAATAATTTAAATGAATATCATATTTACATTAAAAATAATCTTGGTTATTGTTCCAGATGTACAATTACTAACTGCGAAGTACATGTCATGGAAAAGACAATAGATGTCTCTAGAATAGTCCCATTTTCTCATTTGCCTCCCACAGTCAAGTTCCATGAGAATATATTTATAAAAAGGTTTAAAACAATTTTAACTTACGTATCAAAATTAAAGTGTATCTAAATACTACCCTTATATTGTTACCAATTACAAAACTAAGCTGACATTATTAGAAAAGACCGTGTGCTTTAGGACAGAATTTACTTCACATAATTTGCCATAAAATTGCCGTAACAAAAACATGGCTCCCGCTAATTTAAGCTAATTGCCGTCCATTTTGTGTAACTTTAGCATATTATTAATAATTACTTTGCAACGAATTACCGGATGATAAATAAAGCCAACCAGAACGCAGATGTCATTTAATGTACAGCAAAAATATTACACAACCAAGAGATAAATTCACATTTTATTGGGGAAGTTGCAATTCTCTAAATATTCCGGTTATAAAAATGGGCTAGACGCCCTGGAGCCATCTAGCAGGTCGCGTACAAAGTTTTATCTCAGAAATGTCGCACTTTGAGAAGATGGCAGCTTTCTACTGAATAAATAGGTGAGTCACGGAAGACGTAATTCTGTGATAACTGTACATAATACAACAGCAGAAATATATGATAGTCGCATTTAGTTTTTTATTCTGCTGACATGACGCCTGTGGAGAGGAGCATAATCTTACCTAACCTAACCTAACCTAACCTAACCTAACCTAACCTAACATAACCTAACCTAACATAACCTAACCTAACCTAACCTAACCTAACCAAATAAAACAAAAGCCTAACGTTATAAGAACATATGGGTCCCCTCAGGTCCGACTCATTCTGAGAGAGGTTTCCCATGGTTCCCTCTCCACATAGGCAAATGCGAAGGTGTTCCAGTTCCACGGACAAATCCCTCCCGTTCCAATAAAGCTGGTAGTAGCTAGAGCAGAATACCTGAACTCCTATTGAGGTACATTATAAGCCTTGTACATAACAAGCAAGGCCAAAAATAATTGTAACTCACATCGAAAAAAAAACCTAACCTAACCCAACCTAACCTAACCTAACCTAAAAAAATATATTTCCGGTAATTTTCACGGTGTTCTCTTGTCTGATCATGTAACAGAACAAATTTGACTAAATAATTTAAGAAGTAATTAATATAAATTAACTTTGTTTAAACCACTTATTTATTGAAAAAAATCAACATGTTTCAAAGCCAATGGCTTCTTCATCAAATTTAATTAATATTAAATTTAGTTAATTTATATTAATTATAATTATGTTACCACAAAATAAATTTGCTACATTTGAAGAAGAAGATTAAGTAATTTAAAGAAGAAGAAGAAGTAATTTAAAAAGGCTTAGTGGCAGCAGTTTTCAAAAGAAATATTCGCCATCAATCGACATGGCATTTTCTTTGTGGAGTAATATGATTATTTTCTTGGTAAACCAAACTTTGCACTAAATACCTACACAACTATGTTTTGTTTGTGCATGACTAGTTAATAATTTTGATTGGAGCAATTACATTTAGTAGTGCATTTCTATGCAATTATATAAGGTGTCTGACAGCTACATATTTTGAATAGAACATATTTTATATAGTTTCGGTGAAAGCTACATCAAATTTTGCATTTTTTTCGATATTTCTTACTTATCTTCTATAAAACTTTGTAATATTATTAAAGTAACGTATATCAAATATTAAGAATTCACTAGCTTTAATTAAGTCAAATAAAATTATTAAAATCAGATTTTCAAGGTTTTAATAATTTTATTTTACTTGATATTAAAGCAAAAGAATTTTGAATATTCCATGTAAATTACTTTTATAATAATCTTACATTTTATGTCAAAATTTAAGTCAGCAATATTGATAAAAAAAATTGACCTTTGATGTCGCTTATCTCCATAACTATCAATATTTCATCCAAAGTGTAAAATATATTTTCTACTCAAAATTACACAAAGAAGACTCCACCGAAGCCTTAAAGAATAAACATTGAAATTTGTCTGTGTATGTATTGGAGAATTGCTGGATTGGAGAAGAGCTGTTATCATGCCTCTATACAAAGGAAAAGGGTCGCGAATGGACTGCGCGAATTATCGGGCCATTAGCCTATTGAGCTCTGTTGGCAAACTGTATGCGAGAATTTTGATAGAAAGAGTGAGGTTGACAACGAAAGAAAAAGTGTGGGATGTACAAGGAGCCTTCATGAGTGGAAGAGGATGCATGGACCAGATTTTCTCACTGCGCCAGATGACCGAAAAGTTTTTGGCAAAGAACCAAAAACTTTTTTGTGCCTTTGTGGATCTCCAAAAAGCGTATGACAGAGTGATAAGACGAAAGTTATGGAAGGTTTTGTCTGAATATGGGGTGAAGAGTAAACTCATACAGGCAATTGCATCCCTGTACGAAGGAAGTAGTGCTTGCGTGAGAATTAATGGGACATTCACATCATGGTTTGATATTACAAAAGGTGTCAAACAGGGATGCGTAATGTCACCATGGCTTTTCAACCTGTATATGGATAATTGTATGAAAGAACTGAAGGATCTAGAAGTTGGAGCGAAAATGGACGGACTCACCATATCCTGTCTGCTATACGCATACGATGCAGTATTAGTGGCTAACAGTGAAGCTGATCTGCAGTGCTTGGTATCCAGGATGTCCGATGTATGCATGCAGAGTGAACTTCTGATGAATGTCAGCAAATCGAATGTGATGGTATTCGAGAGAGACGAAAGAGTGACTAAGTGTGATTTAATTATAAACAACGAATGCTTAGAACAAGTGAACGAGTTTGTGTATTTGGGAAGTATGTTTAGTAGAGACGGCAAGGCTGAGAATGATATCGAAAGGAGAGTAACTGCGGGAAACAAAGTTAATGGTGCACTAAATGCAATTATGGCCAATAAGAATCTGTCAAAAGAAGCAAGACTAGCGGTACATAATGGCGTTCTAGTGCCAACCCTTATGTCTGGAAGTGAAGCCTGGAATTGGCAAAAGAGGAATGAAAGTAGACTGAATGCGGTTGAAATGCGGTCACTAAGACGCTTGTGTGGAAAATCTTTGGTCGATAGAGTGAGGAATGAACAAATTAGAAGTGAATGCAATGCTGGCTGTAGTGTGGTAGATAGAATAAAGAAAGGAGTGCTGAGATGGTTTGGTCATGTGGAACGTATGAACGAGGAAAGGATGGTTAAGAAAATATATGAGGCGAATGTTGAAGGCAACAGGAATAGAGGGCGTCCGCGAAAGACCTGGCACGATCAGGTACTACAAGTATTTGAGGATGGCCCTGTTAAAAGCCGCAACAATCGTAGAACGTGTATGAGAAGATGTATGAATGTGGCCGAAGCAAAAGTGGTGTGCCAGGATAGAAGAGTGTGGCGTTCAATCCTCTCTGCCTACCCCTGCAGGGAAACGGCGTGATGGTTAGTTAGTTAGTTAGTTATGTATTACAAAGTTTAGTTAATTAAAATAATGAAAAGTTTGATTTAGTGTTTTTTAGCGACAAAAGAAATGATGTATTTTTATTTTATTTTGTTTAATAATTTATTTTACACATCTTAGCTTAAGATAGACAAATAACTTATGTATACCATCAACACATGTATATTTTTTTAATTGGTTAAGCACCTTTTTAGATTAACATTAAAAAAATATATTATTTGTTTTTATCTACTTATATTCATTAATTACACCTGCATGTTTCGGAAAAAACTTTCCATCGTCAGGGTGTTTTATATATGTCAAAAATCATAAT
Organism: Agrypnia vestita; assembly: GCA_016648135.1. Lineage (NCBI taxonomy): Eukaryota > Metazoa > Arthropoda > Insecta > Trichoptera > Phryganeidae > Agrypnia > Agrypnia vestita. The sequence goes on from JADDOH010000560.1 coordinate 212,042, forward strand.
GAATGATGTCTATTGCTTTATTTTTCTAAATTATTTAAAAATCCAATAATTATTTTACACAAAATTATTGGATTTTTTTAGTAATTAAATCTAATTGATAATTAATAATATTTTGTTTACTTTTACCAATTTCTAATGATTCTCAATTATTCAATTTCAGACCAAAATTACTTTTGTGTAAAATTGAAAGCCCTAAATCTTTATCAAAACCGTGATCATATTCTAATAAATGATATGAAAATTCAGAAAAACAATGATATTCAGACAAATGCTCTTTGACTCTTATAATAAAATAACTTCCGGTTTTTCCAATATAAAACGCTTTACAATCATTGCATGAAAGTTATAAACACCTGAATTATTAAATATACTATTTTTATATTTTGGATTTATGAGGAGTTTCCCTACATTATTATTTGTATAAATTGTAGATCTAATATTTTCGGTGTTTCGGTGTTCGGATGTTCGAAAATGTAATAATATATGAAATTCTTCGCCAATAATAATTATTATTATTTATATTTTTCTGTGAATTGTGTTAAATATTTTTTAAATTTTATCAATTAATTCAATTAATTAATTTAGGTGTCATTGATCACAGATAAGTAGATTAAAACAAATATTAAAATGAATTTTTTGCATTTAAAATTATTCGTAACTATGCAAAATTACGAATTATCCGTCAACATTTACACTAAATGACATGTTTTAAAAAAGTATTTATATGGATATTTATGTTAAAACTATTGATCGTAGTAAATATTGAAAATTTCTGGTCGTTTTGACGACACTTCCCATATATTTGTAAATCGTTAATGTATATGCACTATTTAATGATTGACAGTCCTGATTTATTAATCAGATTCAACTTCCACGTACGTGTAAGAAATTATGAAATGTAAATTTTCACCCTGAAGCATCGAGAATTATCAATCATAAATCGGCATAAATTAAAACGAAATTTAATAAAATATGAAGATAAAATAAATCAATGGGGATTGATTTGAAATTTATTAAGAATTCATTTGAATAATTTAATCTAACGCATAAGTTAGCAACTTTCGATGATATTCAAATGTACACAGTTATTAAAAAAGCAGACATTCCACGATTTTGAAAAAAAGTTTCTTTTTAATACGACAAAATAAATGTGGGGTATAATAGCAAACGCAACAATATCCAAAAAAAAATTGAATGCGAGGAATACTGAATTCGAGATTTTATAGGAAACGTAGCCTATATATTTATAGAAAATGTGATTCTGGAAGCGATAAATACATACAATCTAGAATTCAGTAAGTACATTTTAAATAAGTAATTTTAAATTATTTTGGATATTGCTGCCTTTGGTTTTAAATCCCACAATTCTTGGTCTTTGACAAAAAATTACTAATCATAATAATCGTTTACTGAAATTTTTTGATAGCAAAAAAACAAACTTGAATAAGTAGGTGGAAAAATCAAAAACACTTTTATCAGTTCTGAAATTGTCTCAAAAGTAGTATAAAATTTAGGACTGATGTTGGGTCGATTAAATTATTCATAATTATCAGGAAAGTGCTTATATTTCAGTTTTAGTTTTCTCTAACTATTGATATTATTTTGTCTTTGCTTGGTGTCGTCGTACCAAATGTATGACAACAAAAAATCAACGTCATCGTTTGGAGGGCTAATAGGCCAATTCATCACAGACAAGAATATTAAAATGACCTCTGTACAAAATCGTCAATTTTCGAGATATTGGTACATTAATAATAATAATAATTAATTTGGGTGAGATTGGGTGGGGATAAAAATCCTGGGATATTTTGAAACATCTAATTTTAATGAAATAAAATCAAAAATTACTTTCACTTTCACCACTTTAATAGATAAAAAAATATTAACATGTTTCGAGAAAAATCTTCTCGTAACTAGTAAACTAAAGTGTAATATAGATTTAAAATATGATAGAGTTAAAGAAAAATGTTCGAAGAAGGAGGAGAAGTATGAAGAATCAATTAGGGAATTATAAATATAATAAGAAAGGCAATAATGGTTAAGTGGAATATTTTTTCAGTAAACCATTATTCCCCTCCTAATGACTATGTAATGTTATGTAATGTAATGTAATAGTTTTAATTTAGAGCCGACTCCAACGGCCTACCTAGGCAATTTAGGACAGTGCAAGGGTGACGAAGAATAACTATGTTATTCCCTAACTAATTCTTCTAACTTCACCTCCCAATTCCAACATTTTTCTTTAACACATGTAAATCTTTATTCAAGTTTAGTACACCAGTTGTCATGAAGATGACAACATTGTTCTCGAAACATGTATTTTTTATATAAAAGTGGTGAAAATCAAGAAATTTTTATATTATTTTAATTAATTAATATGTCACCATGAATTCCAAACCTTTTATTAGTAGAAAAACTGTTTTTCAAAAATTTAGTTATACTTATTAAAATCACACATCGTATTCTCCTTCGTAAAATAACGAATATCAAACAGGCTGCTTCAGACGGTCTAGCTCCCACCATTCCTGCAGTTAAATAAAAATACATAGGTACATATTTTAAGTATATACAACCTTAAAATATTATTGTATTTACCTTGCTCCGATTTCTGGGATCGCGGAAATCTTCCTTGGACGTCTTTCTTCTCTTGTCTTTCAAGATCATCCGGGCTGCTGCGAACGCCATCTTGTCTCCGTTAGATCACAGTTGTATCACAAATAACTCAACTTATCACTGCTGTATTATACGATTTATTTTCAAAAACACAATATTTATATAAATATTAAACTTAACGCCGAAACACGTATGTATAAAAACAACTTTCTAACGACTATATTATTTAAAACATGTTTTTATAACAACTTTTAAGAGATATCACTTACGTATTGCTCGTGTTAGTTATGTAATAATAATTATTATAACAATTATCTATATCCTTTAAATTATTTTATTTTTTTAAATCAACGATTTGATTATCAGAAAGTGAAGTAATCAATGCAGCAATTGACAGATGATATTGAACGAAAAATATTTTTTATTTATTTTGTTATTTCTGCAGAGGAAGTAATCGACGATCGAAGAGAAATTTTTATCTTGATGTTGAAGAGCTGAGAAGATGTCGGCCAGATTGATGAAGCATTTCATAACTTGAGGACCAAAGCTTTGTAGGAGATTTCGGGCATCCAGTTGTTAATTTTGTCGCCATATTCTATGAAGGAAATTAAAAAAACTCATATAAAACATATTTTTTCATCCAAAATTGTTGTTTATCCATCCAAAAGTACGTACATACGTATTTGTTGCTTGTGACGAGGTACTCCCACTTAAAAAAGTACTCTATACATGTGCCGTATTTTATATGTACCTATAGAAGGCTCCAAATTTAAATGTTACCACATACAATAATTTTTGCAATTTTTTTCTGGCATCAACTAACGAATATTAATTTAAAGTTGATGGGATTCATGACATAATATTGTCACGGGTGTCTAAAACAATGATAACCGCGCATTATCCGAATCGAACGGTCGATGTGAAACTAAAATTGACTGGATTATTCTTGAAAAAAAAATAAAACACTAGAAATACACACGAAGAAACTAGTCGAACGCTCTCGAAAATTCGAGAAACCAACATTTTTGTATAAAAGTCACAAAGGGCGCACGCGAGAGTTGGGTTGTTAATCTGACATTTCTACGATCGCACGGATAAAAGCGAAAGTTTGCGGTGAGGCCAGCAGTGTGAAGTGTTCTAGAAACATTTAGTGTGAATTTAAGAACGGTGCTCCGATTAGTGACTTTGTGTAAGAAATAAAAGTTTAAATTGTTTTTAGTTTAAAGTCATATTTCTAGCTTTAGTATTTAGCTTAGTTTGAAATTTGTAAAAACATTTATGTGACTTGTGTTCCCTTTTTATTAAATAATAATGTATAATAAACTATAAATAGCTGTCTCACAGACTGGAAAATTTAATACGTTTGTCGAATGTTTAGAGAAAAATTAACTTTGTTGGAGGGTTATTTAAATTATCAATAAAGTTCGTGACCCGGAATAAATAATCGTCCTGGTCTCTTTCTGTTTTACTTTAACAAAGGCAATTAACGCTGTTCAGCCTTTCGAAAGATAATAATTGTTAATTAAAATTAATTATCTGTTTGTGTTGAGCGGGCTCCAATATTTTAGCTGAGTTTGTTCATTTGAACGCGGTATTTCCAGCCGGAAAAACAAAACTTCCAGAAGGAAACAACGTGAATGATGCTGGTATATACTGCATCAGTGACTGGATACTTTTACACATAGATGCGAAATTTGTACATAGTGAACGCTCTAGATTACGTACGTATTATGTACTATCAGTGATGTACAAGATACCCCATACAAAGTATCTGGAATACAAAACGCAAGATACTTTAAAATCAAGTATTTCAAATACCAGATACAAATAACTTTCTGTAATGGTGTCTGAAATACTAGATAAAAAATACGTATCTTCCAAATATTTTTAAAGATAAAATCATTTTGTAAAAAAACACATTTTATTGAATGTAAGTTTATTTTTTTACGTGAATTATTTACGAATAAATCGCGTTGATCGCGAAAGTGTGACAGGATAAAATATTATATTTTTAAGGTGATTTGAGACTTGAGTAAAACCAGTTCTTCAAACATTTTGTCGCTCATTGTAGGTAAATTATAGGTATATCGTTGGAAAAAAGTATCTTAGCAATATTAGTATTTACAAAATACTACGATACCAAAAGAATGTATCTAAATACAATATATAAGATGAATATTCAAAAAAGTATTTCAGATACAAGATGAAAATACGTATTTTGCATCTTGTATCTGTATTTCAAATACTTGTATTTTAGATAAGTCACATCTTTGTCACATAGTTGAAAACATTTTAGGAGACAGTTTTGTCTAGAAAGTAGGTCGAAAGGTCCTATTCAGTGATTAACTTGAACTCTATACTACTTTTGGGAGGGTTCTCCTCTGGTACTCTACGGGTATTGAGTACACTCTGCGGAACTACTATGCGAAGTAGATTTGAACTTAATGACATAGTTTGAGGTACTCCAGAAGTAACTAACTCAAAATAGAAAGAATCCATTATTGCACACAGAAGGTTATGCGGATAATATTTATGGTTATATAAAATTAAATGTTAGCATTAGTAAATTTATTTAATAATGATTATTATGTTTAAAATTATTAAATAAATTAAACACGTTTATTCAAACCACAAAGTGATTGCTTTATATCAGAATGTAATAATAATTACTGCTGTATTACTTGCTCTTTCGCTACGTATTATGTCCTTACTTTGTATGCCCTATTTATTTGAATAATTCTTGCTATATACTTTATTTTTTGTTATTCCTTACCTTTTATGTACCTGCATGAGATAATTTCTATTTATATATTCCAATCATCTTTTATTTCTGTATATCGCATGTATGATAATTTAGTGTATGTATTCTTATATAGAATGTGTGAGACTGCACAAACCTCCCTACACACTGGAATAAAGGTTTATTTTTTATTCATTACCTTGATATAAAATAAAATATCAAAATTATAAATAAATTCTATGAGACAAAGAATACTGCCCCATCACAAGAATTAGGTAGATGTTATCTGAGTTTGTGGAAAGTTCTCGCTTAATGATGAGGACTTTTAAATTCTTTTAAATTTTAAATTTTTTTTTCATTGATCGAAATATTATAAAATATCCACTTTGGCCTTAAATCAGTTTTAAATACATTTATCTAAATTTTGTCATTGCATAGTGACGTTTTTATTGTATTACTAGCTGTGATGGTACTTTTACTTGTCGTTTCCTAAGGAATCAGAATTTATTTATTTATTTATATAAAAAGATAAGAAAAAAATATTTTTACTATTAAGAACAAAAAAGAAGAAAAGAAAATTCTATAAAGAAGAAAAAAAGAAAAATTTCTGTAAAGAAAAAATCTTACATTTTATAGTGAATTTGTATTTAAATTTCACCTATATATTCTAAAAAAATAAAATAAAACCAGAAAAAAACACATTATTAAGTAAATTTATTAGTTGTACTCAGATATTTCAGATGTATTAAAATGAATTGATTTAATGTACGTACACTGTCAAAGATTTTAATTTACTTAATGATAATATCAATAGATAAAGCATTTATTTACTCGAGACAAAATATTTATTTGTCATAAATTTCTTCACAACAACTTCACAATTACATTTGTTATCACTAAAAAATATATCGATATTTTTTAACATTTTTTTTATTTCATATTTAAAAAAATATTGTTACAAGCTGCTAAAATGCACCACATCACAAAGTAACTGCCATATAAATCAGTTATACTATTATGATATTTTACAATGACGTCAGAGAACAGACATCCACCGGTAACGGAGAGGAATTAAGATGCCGACAGGCTGCTCTAAAATTCACTGGACTAACACAATCATAAAATCTGATCCACGCTTGAAATTTTGTGTAAAAACAAAGTGTGCGAAATTCACAACCTTTTCTCATACAGTAAGTACTTGTTCATATTATTAGACCCAAGCAAAATTTTGGACTTTTTCCCCTTAATTGGTTCACATCTTATAATTTTTAAGACAGAAATTAGTTTTTTACTTATATTTCTATTTTAAATAGTATAAGTAATTGAAAAATAACTGGTTTATTTTAAAAATTACCTTTTTTTTAATTCTGGCATCTTCTTGCGGCAGATACACAAAGTAATTTGTGAGTATCGCATTACCAAATAGTGGATTGCTTATATTGGATAATACTGTATTAATCAATTAATAATAAGAGACTTACATATAAGGTCGATACATTGATGGAAATGTACGAGGCCGCTATAGCGTAATTGGTTGACGCGCCTGCTCCGGATAGGAGGAGATCTGTGGTTCAAATCTTTATTTCGTAGTAGCCAAATATTTGTTTGTTGAATTGATTTTTCTGTGTGTCTTTTCTAATTGATTAATAAATTTGGTTTTAAAATTCACAGAACTTCACAATAAGAATGTGTTTTTTAATATAAATTAATAAATTACCAATTGTTCTTTTACTCTTATGTTCGTAAATTTCTAGACTGTATCTTGTTTTTTTCTAAAATACCTATTTTTTTAATTGAACTGAAGAACTATTTTATTATTATTGAAGTATTATTGAAGTACTATTTTACCGACAGTACTATTTAAAAGAATATATTTTAATTAAAATATTACACCACAAAGTAACTGCAAAATAAATAACGATATAAAATCTGAGTTTCGAAATATATGAGGCATTTGGTGAGACCTTTGTTCGGTAGTGAAAGAAAACTATAATGATATTAAATTATAGTGATTCTTAGAATTTTTAAGTTTATTTAAAATGGATAATAATAATGGAAGGAAGTGTGGTCTTGGCGAGTCATTAACCAATCAGAATTGGTTTTCAACAGCATTAAAACCGCGCCAACTACGTCGGAATTTTTAAACAAACAAAAAAACGTAATATCGCTAATACAATAGCACCGCGGAGACTCTCTATAAAGCCTTTGTGACTTTCCAGAGCACCTCAACTTTTAAAATTCCCGTTTAGGGGTGGGAACAGCCCCTAGTTTTTGTATGAAACGCGACACTAACGATCCCGCGACGCCTGGAGGGATGTAGTTATGCAAAAGGCACGACTGTGGAGGTAATTCAATTGCATGCCCCAGGAGTTCGCTGCAGAATGATTATAAAAAAATTCAACAATAATTTCCCTCGGTTCAAATTTGAAGAGAAAACTCTTACAAACTTTCAAAGTTGATAATTCGTTTGTTCTATCACGAATGAAAAATCTTTTAAATTTAACTAGCTTTAACCCGACAAAAGTGACGTATGTTTAATAAACAGGTTATAGCAGAGCTAGCAGCAGAAACTTGGTCGGTAGATTCCTGCCTTTTTTATGAGTCTAAAATCTTCAAGCAATCATGACCTAATATCAATAGTTATGCAATAACAAAATTTGCATTTTTTTCAATGTTTCTGACTTATTTTTTGCAAAAAGTTGGACTGTCATTACAGTAACTTATATCGATTATGAAAAATTCATTAACAATAATACAAGTCGAGTAAAATGATAAAAACCTTACAAAAGTTTTTTTTTACATGGTTTTATTATTATTTTTTATTATCTTATTTAAGTTGTATAATTTATTGTATTTTAATATTTTATTTAAGTTGTATCAAAGCAAATGAATTTTTTATCATCGATATAAGTTACTGTAATGATGAGTCAACTTTTTGCAAAAAATAATTCGGAAATAATGAAAACAATGCAAACTTTAATATTACATATCTCTAAAACTATTGATATTATTTCCAATAATATGTATCGAATCCAATAATACATCCAATAATAAAATAATAATGATAATAAAACGTCATGGTTGCTTGAACATTTTAGACTCATAACATAGGCAGGAGTCTATCGGCCAAGTTTCTGCTGCTAGCTGAAATATTAATAAAAATATAAATATCTTTAAAAAAATTTAATTCAGAGAATTTTGTTAAAGAAGCATAAAGTCAATGTTTTCATTTTATTTGTTAACAATTTTAAAATCAATCATATTTTGAAAACGGAATGAGATAAACTGATATCGGGAATAAGCTGGTGAATTTCATATTAAATTTTCAATTTATAATTTACACAGCTTATTGGATGGGAGTAAATCAAAATAAGTAAACAAAAAAAAAAAATAGGCCAATTATATAAATCCATTATATTTACATATACTGGTGAGAATGGTAATTATTTTTTCATCAATATAACACAATTTTGTGATTATATTTATATTATGTTATATGTATTTTATTAATTTGTATTATATGTATGTATCAAGCTATCTAATGTCAATTCTTGCCCAATAAGTGCCGATTTATCGCCAATAAAATGAAATGAAAATATAAAAAAGAATACATATAAGAGAATAACTCTTCTCTTGTATATATTCTCTTCCTTTTCTTTTTTTTTTTGATTTTTTTTGCTTGATTGATAATTTTCTCACAAACAAGTAGTACTAAAAAAAGTGTATTTTGTTTTCTTGTATGTATTTAATTCGTTGGAATTTATTACCTCATCTTAATAATATGCTCTCGTGTAAGGTTCACTTTGCGTTAGAAAAATTACGGTATTCTTAATTTAATCAAGTAATTAAGATTGTTAACTTTATTTAAAAAACGCGACCACGAACTACCTTTAAATTATAATGAGGCTTTAGATAATGAGGAGCGAGCTTCCTTGAAAAGGTACCACTTAAGAAGGAAACCCATCGTCTAAAATGAATGACGTTTAAGATAAACTCGAAAGACTGGAAGGGCCAGAGATACTTCCAGACTTCACTGCGTCACGTATTTTATACATTTTTCAAAAAAAAATACCTCTATTAACTAACAGAAAAATGAACGAACAATTTTGCGTGAACGACGATAAGAAAGCTTCCTGATTACATTTGATGTTGGTTTTGTCAAATAAAATGGGTTTCAATAATGGTGTTGTTATTTTCTAATACATGTTTCTTTTTACTTGATACTAAAATATGTAGGGTGGCCCATTGGATACGCCGGATTAAAATTTCTCACCTTTTTTATATATATTTAATTAAGCTAACTAAACTTAACTAAACTAAAATAATAGATAAAACTAAACTAAAATATGTAGGGTGGCCCATTGGATACGCCGGATTTAAATTTCTCACCTTTTTTTATATATATTTAATTAAGCTAACTAAACTTAACTAAACTAAAATAATAGATGAAACTAAACTAAAATATGTAGGGTGGCCCATTGGATACGCCGGATTTAAATTTCTCACTTTTTTTATATATATTTAACTAAGCAACCCTTATGTTTGACATTTCTCAACTGCTGTCATTGAAGTTATTAAAAATGAATCGCAGTACAAAATAAGAATGTATCGTTTTTAATTGTTAAAATACGTTTCAATTGGATAATAGGAAACCAAACAGTGAATGACATTTTTTTTAAAACATCATCTTTAGCGGTGAAGTTCATTTTCATAGAATTGTTGATATATTGCGGCAATAAAAATCTTCGTGTTATGAAAATGCACCGATGCACCCACAAAGAGGTGGAGGTTAATAAGGGGTGTAGGTGAAACTGGACTTATTTTTTGAAAATGAGTTTGGCCAATCTGTAACTTTAAATGGAATACGTTCGATATCGTGGCATGATTTGTGGGATGAATTGGAAGATATAGACCTCGAAGAAATGTGATTTCAACAGGATCGTGCCACATGCCATACGTCAAGAGAAACATTTTATATTAGTGTGATTTTGCGAAGTGCTGAAACTGGCCGCCAAGATCTTGAACAAAAATTCAACCTCTTATTGCTAAAATTTAGCACTTTTCAAATTTTTGAAAAAAAAAATGATAAAAAGTATCATGTGCCAGCTCTGCCGCGGCGGTCAATTGTCTAACAACATATTATTTAATTTTCTGAGATATTTCATAATACATAACAACATATTCCATAAAAATCTCAACGTGTTTACTTTATAAATCAATAAAAATTGCGTCAAATAATAATTTACACATTAATTTGGAAATTTAATTCGGTGGATACAATCGGTCATAATATACAGGGTTATTTGTAAAACATTAATAACCTCGCAGGACTATACTCCTACCTTGATTATGAGTCGAAAATGTTCAAGCTATTATGACCTCATATCAATAGTTAAGGAGATATGCGACATTAATGCATTTTTTTTCAATATTTCTGACTTATTATTTGTAAAACGTTGTAAAACTTATATCGAGTATGAAAAATTCATTCCCTTTAATACAAGTCAAATAAAAAAATAAAAACCTTCGAATTCCAATTGGAAAACATTCCAATTGGAATTTTTCAGGGTTTTTAATCATTTTATTTAACTTGTATTGAAACGAATGACTTTTTCGTAATTGATATTTGTTACTGTAATGATAGTCCAACGTTTTACAAAAAATAAGTCAGAAATATTGAAAAAAATGCAAAAACTTTGATGTCGCATATCTCCTTAACTTTTGATATTAGGTCATAATAGCTTGAACATTTTCGACTCATAATCAAAGCAGGAGTATAGTCCTGCGAGGTTATAAATGTTTTACAAATAACCCTGTATATCACTGTATATATGCAGTCAGTCAGTACACTGAAATTAGCTATACTTTACTATAATTTCTACGAAATTAATTGATATTAGTATGGATCATGTTATATTCCTATCAAAAGCAATATCTATTAACAAAATGTTAGTTATTTTAGTATATAATCACTTACTGAGAATTTCAACCTACTGGTTAGAAGTCTCCGTCCTTTTGAGACCCCCTCATACCCTTCCCACTTACGCTATTAGTGTGTGAATAGTACTATGGTTTTGGTGTGTAGTGTTATTTATGGCGAAATTTCTATAGACTTAACTTAATTAGTTAGGATCACTATTACCGTGGTTGTATCTGCCGGCAGTGGTTCTCCGGACTGGCGAGTCCCTTAATGTTTGTGCTTGTTATATTATTTTAATTTTTTCCTAAAGGGGGTGAATTACTCTAATAACTGTCTCTAAGGTGCAATTCTGTATTCATTTTAATTAATCTGGCTCCTAAGGTGTATGTCTACGTGTTGAGTTTTTATCTTTACGCTTATTACTATGGATACCATGAAATTTGTGCATTCATATTTTGTAATTAAACTGTTGCATTTCTTGTACATGTGTAACTTGCAATTTCCACTTAATCGATGATAGATACGTTCCTTGCACCTTAGAGGCAGAGAAGAGGTTTTGTGTAGACGATTCCCCGTTAAGCATTAAAAAATGCCGAACGTGGGTGGCGAAAGTGTAGTACCGATATGTGAACTATTGCTTATAAAACAGTCCTGGATGTATGGTGAGTCCCTCTTCTCTGTAGTGTTATTTACATGCTGGTATAGTGGCGAAGAGACTGGTACGTTTCGAAACCGTTAGACTAAAAATATACTAACATAACGTAAACGCCTGACCACAGCAACTACTTTGAATATTAATAACATTACCTATTAGTTTCGTAAGCGTCGTTTCGGCAACTAGTTAAGGCTCTAAGTATGGCTGTAGCCTGTAGCCTTACTGATGGATATTTTTTCATTCAGAATTATGGGCATTATTGTATAATTTATTATCTTTCGCCAGGTTCTAAATGAAAATATTACAATGTTACATTTATTCCGTACCGGCATTTCGTTTCAACCCCCTTCTTTTCGGAATAAGCAAGCCTACAATGAAATTTTTGGAGCAGAAATTATTCCAGAGTGTAAATAATCATAAATACGCCACGATGTACAGTCTGAGCGCTTTCCGAGTTTTTGAAACGATAGGAATGGGCTATTGGTTTTTAATACGCCGTTTTAGCTAATTACCCCACTACTGCAGCGGGCTTTTAATTAAACGGTTGAGGGTAGATTCAAAATCTGAGAGCGTATTTCACTTTGAGCGAAGAAATAGAAATTTAATTCACTTTTAGAAACGCTTTTCTGTAAACAATAAATTATTCGGGTGCTTATGGTGTTTTATGTTTGCTTTACAGGGCAGGGATAAAGAAAACCTTTTTATCGTATCTTTTATAAATAAATAGAATAATTGTCTATTTATTTATTAAAAAAAAATGAATGAGATCAGCTTTTGGATTCTAGTTACAGTTAAAGAAGGACCCGTCAATAATGACGGAATATTGGTTGGCGTCTTTGCTAAGCCTTAGTATATATTTACAGCATATTTTTGGTGCTCCACGAAGTGCATGCCGTGGCAACATGCGTGAAATGGTCGGTCAGGGTTTTCTGGCCCGGGGTTCAAGCCCATCTCCGGCCGTTTCTGTAGCCGTGAATTCGAACGAAATTACGGAGTCACCGGGACAGATGGACGGACGGACGGACAGAGATCAACGTTTTTTTTTATATATAACGTCAACTAATGTGTCTATTTGTTACGGTATTATACGTTTTCGTAGTTGCATTTACTGGTTTGCAGTTCGTGAAATGAATTGACTGCAATTATATTCCGATGGTATAAAATTATAGGTCAATCGATGACGTATTCGATTAATCTGCAATGCACAACAACTGACACTATCACGAACACTGGTCACGGAAGTAGGAGATGGTATTCCATCGATTGCAAATGACACAATTTATATTTTAACCCTTTTAGTCATCAAACATCACAGCTGAACGATTTTAGGTCAACCGCCGAGAGGATTTAGGAGGCGAATGAAACAATTAAAACTATTTAGACTTTTTTGATACACAAAATCACTGGACGCAAATTGTAACGGAGCACCGTTCTTAAATTCACACCAATTTTTATATATATATTTTACACAGGTACTCTCTTAATTTGTTGTCGCTTGAATATACTGCTGGCCACATTCGCACAGTTCGCTTTCTGTGTTCTTCTATGTCGCGATGTCAAATAACAATCACTCTCCGTGCGCGTGCCCGCTCGCTTTTTATGCTAAACGTTGATTTCGTGATGCTTCGAGAATGTTCTACTAGTTTCTTCATATTAATAGTTTTCCCATATTTATGGTGATTATTAGAATGGCTCATTTGATTCTAGATTAATGTGGATCGTTTGAGAGGCTTGAATAATGCACAGTTAGATACTCGTGACAATATTTCTCTCTCATTTTCTCCACCATTAGCTGCACATGAATGAAAATAACAGATGATATAAAAAAGAGATTAAATATCTTGTAAAATATTGAGAACGTTTCTTAATAGAATAGTGATACGGTTCGCACTTACTTCATAGTTCGTTATCCGATTTTCTTCCCATGCTGTAACTTTTTACCCTAATGTGTGGTGACTTAAACATGCGCCACCATCGTAATTCATTGCAGTCGTTCGCACGAGTCGTCTATCAGTGAGGTAACAAAAGTTATGTTGAGATGTCTCTCAGGGTCCAGCAGTCGGGTCCCAGTCGTCGGATCGGGTGGATCTCTATTGCGTGCTCACAGACTTTCTTTTTCATTTTTACTTTCGCATATTACGAACATTGCCGTAGTCAGTTGGAATACAATTCCATCATTTGGTCTCCTTTTTACAGGGTTCATATAAAAAATATAGAAAGGGTACAACGTAAATTCCTAAAATTTATAAATTTTAAGCTTCATATTCCGATCGACCAAATAAACTACAAATATTTGCAAACTAATCTTAATCTCCTAACCTTGGAAGATCGAAGAAAATTAACAGATTTAATATTCCTTTTTAAAATATTACACTCAAATTTCGACTGTTGCAAACTCCTGAATAGTATTAATTTTAAAGTACCTAACCGTAGGACCCGCCAAAACATGCTGTTTTATTTATGACAATTTGGACACAAACTATCGTTCAAATTCTAGCATACCTCGGATGCACAAACTGGGAAATGAACTACCTACATATGTCGACATTTTAAATCTATCTCTCTCAAAATTTAAAAAATCATTAAATGATCATTTCTTTTCAAAATATTTAATTTTTATATAATGTCTTAAATTTTTTATATATACCTGGCTATTCAAATTTAATATTGCTATATTATCGGTGAGTAAAAATTTCTGAGATCACTACTTTACACTTTTTTGCATATATACATTTTTTTATATATATGTCTAACCTCATTATGTTTAAACTATGTATATATACTTTTTTACATTTATACCCTTTATTTTTCTTTTACATTTAATCGTTTGTTGTATTTTAATTATGTATAAACCTGTTGTAACAGGCTATTAAGCCGTGTAATTAATAAAATAAATAAATAAATAAAATAAATAAAATATTGCACATTTATAAACAGTCGCTCTTTTGTTGAACAAACCCACCACTCTTCCTTAAGAATAAAAAAAATAAAAAAATAAAAATTTTGCAACTCGCATATTATGGTAAATACTTTCATTTGCTGCTTTTAAGTAAGAATGACATAATGTGAAATTATTGACTATTTATAAGAACTCTTTCTATGCCCATAAGTTTTTTTTTATTCTTTAGCGGCCTACTGAAGAATTAAGAAATTTTTTGTATGAACTATGTGTGATGAGACTACCATATCTCAAACAGTCCTGCATGTTTCTTTCTGCCGTAAAACTTAATTAAATATATCATTAGCACGTAATATTAAATTAATATTACACGTTGAATGAAGAAGACAGAAAACATATAGATGTTAGATAGAAATTAAATAAAGAGGGTCCACAGGGAATATAGTGAATCGTGTTAGAAACACAATACTTGTTAGAAATTCCTTCATCCTTGGCAAAGTAACAACCAAAACTTAACTAATTAATAAAATAGAATGACCGAAACATATAAATTAATTTATATGATATGAGAAAACAAATAATTACAATTATTAATTAACGTAAAAATTATTTTGGAATCAGGATGAGAAGAAATACCAAGGCATTATTTTCGCTTGATCAGAAAACCACTGCATAGATTTCTGCGAAATAAATATAAATTTCATGATTAATTGACATTATTATATTTAATTTATCTTCTGTGTGTAAATAATTAATTGCATCGTAATATGAAAACTCAAGCCATTTTTAGTGAAAGAATTAATAAACAATAAATAAAACTTTGCGTATATTTCACAAATTAATTAACGAGCTAACCAACGAGCCGTTTCTCTGAACCAGATAGAATAGAACGCCACATTCTTCTATCTTGGAATAGCATTTTTGCTTCGATACATTAATACATATTCACATGTTTAAGGGTTGTTGAAGCTTTTACAGGGCCATTCTCCAAAATCTGTTGTATCTGATCATGTCGAGTCTTTCGCTTAATATAGGGTGTTTTATTCAGAGGTATAGAAATAAAACACATAAATGGCCATGGAAATGGCTTTATTATGAAGATAATTTTATGCCATTGGTGTTTAAATATAGGAAATTTGTTTTTCGAAATGGCAACCTTTTTTACAGCGACAGCTAATTTATAATTGACAGCTGATTTATGCTCAGTTTGATTTACTATTTCACTATGAAATAAATGCCAAAAAACGATTAAAATTGTGAAAATTAAATCTAAATCAGATTTAAACACTTATCTCATAATATTAGGTCCTTACATATGAAATTGACGTTTAGTATGGGAGGAACATAAAGTCGATTTTTTTTTATTATAATATATTTATTTAATCAAAGTATGTACCATTGCTATCTATGCACTTTTGCCATCTCATAGGTAGTTCATCGATCCCTTTACTAAAAAAACCATTCGGAAGGGAATCAATAAAATCTTTGAAGGCGGTTTGGACTGCCCCATCGGAGTTGAATTTTTTCCTTTGCAAGAAGTTATCCAAATTTCGAAAAAAATGGTAATCTGTTGGGGAAAGGTCCGGAGAGTACGGTGGATGTCTTAGACATTCCAATTGAAGCTCCTCTAATTTGGTAGCCGTCTGTTGTGCAGTGTGTGGTCTAGCGTTGTCATGAAGCAGCAGTGGCCTAGAGCGATTAACCAGCCTCGGTTGTTTAGCAGCTAGCTTTTCCATCCTGGTTTGCAGTTGCTGACAATAGACATCTGCCGTAATCGTCTGGCCAGATTTAAGAAAGCTGTAGTGAACGACACCAGCACTAGTCCACCAAACGCTCACAAGTAACTCGCGTTTGTTGATTTGCTTCACTCAATTCGTGAGGTACCCACCTTTTAAGCTTTTTCACCTTACCAATTTGCTTCAAGTGGATTAAAACAGTTTTATCACTAACACCGCAGCCTGCAGCTAACTCGGATGTGGTTTGCGATGGATTCGCTTCCACAATAGCCTTCAATTCTTCATTATCAACTTTGGTCTCCGGCCGTCCACGGGGCTTGTTCTGCAGGTCGAAATTTCCATAACGAAAACGTTGGAACCAAAAACGCACTGTGTTTTCTTTTGCGGCACCGTCGCCATACACATCATTAATCCTTCGAGCCGTTTCTGCAGCACTGGTGCCACGGTGGAACTCGTACTCGTAAATAACGCGATATTTCAAGTTTTTCATTTTGTAAACTGAGTCTCGCAAAGAAAAAAACAATTGAGGAAAAAAAAAATGAATTATAATTTTCAAAACACAAATACATGAGTAAATAGCTGTAAAAATTTGGATTTGGAATTCCTAACCAAAGAGAAGATATTTGAGATCAAATTTGCCAGTACGGTAAAACGTCAATTTCATATGTAAGGACCTAATATAATCATTCAGATGCACCTAATACATTAGCTATTACACGATTTTATATGTTTTATTTCATTTAAAAGTTCTATGCCAATAAAACAACAACCTACATATTTTCTGAACTATTCTTTCCTCTTCTTCAAATATAAATATACTTTCATGTTAAGTAGGTACTTTATATTATCATTTTCCATATATAACTTTTTAATATTTTGATCTATACTTCGATTTTTAAATATTATTTTTGTTATCCTGACGACGAAGCCATTGGCTTCGAAACATGTTGAATTTTTTCGATAAATAAGTGGTTTTAACAAAGTTAATTTATTTCAAATATTCTTTCCTCACTCAAACCAGTCCTTTTTTTATTCTATCTGCCACATTGTAGCAATCATAAAATTCACTATAGACCAAGTTTTCTATAGAACTAAACGCAATACTTCTGTCATTCATGCGCGAAGTGTTTTGTTACCTTATATTGTGTTGCAAAATGTTTTCAACTAAATAGCGCAAATATTTAAAGTTGTTTTATAATATAATAAACCTGGTACTCTTTTACAACGTAATATTTTCAACCCTCAACTTAATTTCACTTGAAGAATTTCCCTGGGGTAGAAGTAATAATATTATTATTTCTCAAGAACAGAAAATAACTCCCACGGGAAAACTTTTAACCAACAAACAATGCTTCTGAAAGGTTCTTCTTTCCAGGAAAAGACAATTCAATGTATATTAAGATTATCTCTAGTCTCAGAACCAGCCATCATACTTTAATAATATCATCATTACCCACATGACATAAGCCTTTAAACCAATGATAAACTATATAGAGATACCACCAGATATTGGAGGAAGAAGTCCTGCTAAAATTGTGGTGATCGAGACCGATAGTGAGTTCTGGCCGTAACATGTAGCAAGTCCAACCAATGAAAAGCCAGAAACGGGCAGCATGACCTCGTGCCGTTTACTATCGATTTTTCCATCCTTGATCATCAGGTTCCACTCGTTTCTGGCTTCTGATTGGTCTGTGCGCTCACATTAAGTTCATGATCACCATAAGTGTGGAAAGGTTTGAAAATGCGTGGAAAATAACAACATATGATACAAAAAAGCTTTTTTGAGATCCGCTCGATCCGGTTACGAAGACACGATTCATTGCAATCGGGCGGAGCCTGCCGCTAGTCACCTCAGAGTACCTCCTTCATTTTCTGTCATTCGTCTTTTGAATGTTCTCAGGCGATGACCTGGGCCGTGTGTGTGTATGTAGTGTATCTAGATGTACCTACGCACGTGCCTATGTATGTATTTACATTGGTGTATGTGTGTGCGTGAGTGCGAATATGCCGACCGGGAGGTCGTGCCCATTGTAAGTCAACAGGCTAGCTCGGAACGACGTACGGTCGCGGAAGAAACCTAATGTTGTATATTACTATATTCTATAATAAACGTGTGAACTGACGTACATTACTGGAAAAAAAAACAAATCTTGCCACAGTGCGAAATGCGCGTGCGTGGTTCGGCAGGGCCGCCACAGATGTAAATATATTTCATTCCATTAACTCTTAAAAGACTGTGCTAAAAAAAACTTTGGGGACGGTGGAGTAACACAGCGTTACCTGATTAAAAATCGGCATAGTTTTTAATGTGTGATAAAATATACATAAATACGATACAGATAAGACTTTTAAAAGGTCCCTTTATATAATTAT
Source organism: Agrypnia vestita (assembly GCA_016648135.1). Classification (NCBI taxonomy): domain Eukaryota; kingdom Metazoa; phylum Arthropoda; class Insecta; order Trichoptera; family Phryganeidae; genus Agrypnia; species Agrypnia vestita. The sequence continues at coordinate 230,978 of JADDOH010000560.1, forward strand.
GTAAGGTAAACATACATATTTGCATTATTTTAGTAAATTATTATAAAAGTATGGCAAATCGAATTTGCGTGCGCTTCCGCCGATGTTTCATTGGCAACTGAATACAACGAAGCGGTCGCCAGCTCGCTTCAGTCGCCTCACTCCGTCTTTGTCTAACACATGTTACCCGACTCTACCGTACTCTTTCTATATTGTTTTGCTTTCGCCGAAACCCAAGCATCCGCCATCTCTGTCCTACATGAAATGTATGGTATTATCGTGCTCTTTCTTGCTCGATTTAACTGCGATGTACAATATTCTGCTCTCTCTTGCACACTGGCCGAAAATACGAGAGTAGTGAATAAATATTTTTTAATTAAAAAATCCGTACATTCCTAACAGTTTAATTTAGTAATTTTGGTGTGAAAATGTCTACTCGATGATTACAAAAAATGTGACGTTTTAGTTTTCGTAAATAAGGTAGATATTTCATATTTTGTATGACAGGTAGACCTACGTTACATCACCGACACACAGGAGTTAAAAACGAGAAGGGTCGCAAAAGCGCCCCGCAAATGTACCCATTGTGCGCGGCGAGTGCGGATGATTCGATCCGAAGACCATGAGAACGGGCGGGAATACTTTTCGGGAGCCGAAGCGGAAGGGGCCGCCATTTGCGATAAGCGGCGTCGCCGGAAGCCGCTCTAAATCAAAATGGCGGGCACGGTTTGAAGTCCCTTTTCACGAAGCGATAAGTTTGAAATGCCGCTGTCGGGGTGTATTTGTTTTAAAGCGGGTTTCTGTCTCCGCCGGCGCTGAAAGTGACGGCTGAAGTAAGTTTTGTTGAAGTTGATTTAAATTGATAATTGTAACAAATTTATGTGTTAAAATGTTACAATTCATTTTTATGTTCTCTCAAATTAGCCATTGAATTCGTTTACTGAGCACATTGATTTATAAGATTACTAGCTTTACTATCCGGCTGTCTTCGACTTGGATTTTAGTGAAAGATATATGGCGTACATATACATTTTTTTTCCAAATCTTTAACCCATTCGACGAGGAAAGTGCTGATTTAAAAGAATCGTGTATTTTTTATCAATCAATTGGCACTTTTAACATCTAACTGCTACGTAAACTTTTGAGATATACGTGTTAGAATCTGATATATTTTCATAGCATGCACCGCACTTCGAACCAATTTTAAAACGAGAAAGAATAAACGTGAAAGAAATCAAAACTTGATCGTTATGAAGTTTGACTTTGATTTTTCACTGCCATATAAAAGTGATGGGTTCATAAATTATTGTGTGATTGGTATTCGATTATAGTGATAACAGGTAAGTGAACTGCCCTTCGAATTGTAAAAAATCAGTTAAAAATCATTCATACATTCATAAAAAATGTGTGCTGTATTTACATATTGCATTTGTCATTAAATTTTATTATTCTAATACTAAAATAGTCAATAGTCAATATTATAAATAAATTATATTACCTCAAATTAATTTTAACATATTTTTAACGTTTACTCGTTACATTCGCAAAATCTCAGATTGCGTTTTTAGTAAATAAACATACATTTTTCAGCAAATTTTTAATGTAAAACAAATAAAAGTACTTTTATAAACAGATATTTAAAAAAGTAACACATGAACACCTAGTTTTTACAATACTCCCTTTCTCATTTTCGGGTTTCGTGTCTACCATATGCATCGGAATCTCCATACAACTTACTGATTTGTATTTGTATTTTTTATGATTATTATTTTTTTTACGAAAATTTGATATATCTTCTTGATCGTTGCTACGAGTCTACTTGCAAAGTTTCAGCTCGATTCGATCACGGGAAAAGGGTTAAAAATCGATCCAAAGTTTTTTCGTCAGGCAGACGCCACGAGTTAAAAGAAAGGAAGTTAAAACTGTACTATCATCTTTGTAAAATCACTAAAAACTAACATTTTTAGAATATTTGGCTCATTTAAGTGAGGCAAGATTATGCTGAAGTATATTAAAGAAAACATATGATCATTGTGAAGTTGCAATATTGAAACAAAGTTCTATGAATCATTAAACAAATTTCATATTAATCAATTAGAAAAGACATACAGAAAAATCTAATTAACGAATAAATATTTTAACTACTACCGGATAACGCGCCATCCTCGGATAGAATTGAGGTCCGTTGGTTCGAATCCCGGTAGCAGTTAAAATATTTTTTCGTTTTTTTTATTTTTCTGTACGTCTTTTCTAATTGACTAATAAAAAATTATGTACCTTATCTTTTTTAGCATTTCCTTGTTGGTATAAACGCAATGCAACTTTTGATACCATTACGTTTTCCGCCATATATAGCGCCACCCTATTGTAGAGCCCACAGCGATGATGACGATGACATCTAATTTGACCACTGGTCCAGTCTTAAAAGATGAAAATCCTCTCTTAAGCCTATTGATAGAACCATCTTCCTGTGTATGATATAACTGATCCCGCTAATTATTCATATCTTCTTCTTCTTCCTTAGTCTGTTTCTCTCCACTGCTGGATGTAGGCCTCTTCCATTTTCTTCCACCCATCTCTGTTTCTCCCCCTTCGCATCCAGGTTCTTCCTGCTTGCTGGACTATGTCATCAGACCACCTTTTGGGAGGTCTTCCGACGCTTCTATTTTTTGTCCAGGGCCTCAACTGTAGGATTCTGGGTGCCCATCTAGTATCCTCCTGTCGAGCCATATGTCCAGCCCACTGACATTTTAGTTTTGCAATACGGTCCATAATATCGGCAACTTTTGTTCGGCGTCTTATTTCTTCATTTCTGATTTTATCATTTTATTATTCATATAATTTATTAAAATATACATTTGCAGTTAGAACACTACTACCCTTGTATCTCATTAGCGAATCGAAAGGCTCGAAATAAATAAACAGCCTGAGTGTAGGAACAAGGCCCTCACCCCAGCCGTTCTTTGTTTCCCCCCAGCCAACTTCTTAATTACCATTGGAAGTTTGCGAAAACTTTCCTGAAAGAATAATAAATCTTTCAGCCCCGTTGGACGATCCCGCACGTGCAAATATAAATTCCAGAGACACGTGAAACTCGGTAAGCCACCGACACAATTTATCTCTCACGTTGTTAAGAAAAAAATACGAAAACAGCGACACGAACAACTGGGGAGTAACTAAGACGTATCTTTGCACCCATATTCTACGTTACCAAAGGGGAGCTCAAAATGAATGTAGTTTTTTGTAATGTTACAATGCGGGGTGGTTGAGTTACCCCATAAGCTTAATATAATAATTTCGTTGTCTATTTGTCTTTCACTGTAACCTCGTGTAACGTCCGTAATTTAATTCGAATTCACGACTTAAAAAACAAATTAAACGGCCGGAGATGGGCTTTGAACCCGGGCCAGCAAACCCAGCGGCCGCTTAACGCATGTTGCTGACACCGCCTCTTCGTAGACACTACAAAGTACACACACTTTAAAGTTATTGAAAGTACGAGACATACTTCAAATAGTACATTTTTTATGTGAATTTTTTTTGTGAGTCGATGTAGATAAATGAAGAAATCTCCGGAAAAAAAGAAGCGCTTCTTGTAGTTCATTATAATTTTGTAGTCCTACAATATTAGATCACTCCATTAGTACTACAATTTTGTAGTACGGCAGAAGCTCACTTCATCAATACTACAATAAATTCGTTCACTTCATTAGTACTACAATTAGTTCACTTCATGTAGTTTTTACTACAAATGTAGTGTACACTTTGTAGTCTTCAAACTGGTGAACGTGTGTGTGTTGTAGTCTTCATTTTGAAATGTAGCTCTTCCCTTCGCTAATACAAAAGCATCTTTAAACATTTCGTCGGGTCGGGTGGGAATTTATCCTCACATACTATTGTATTGGCAATCTTTAGTCTACCAATGCGGTAATCCTTGAAAAACCAAAACCACCAACAACTGATTTGCATTTATCTCTTAGAAAACTCCATGATTCAAATAGGTCACACACAAATATTTTCGTATAATTAATTAAAAAGTAACCCATAAAAACCAAGTATTTATTATACTCCCTTTCTTTGTAAAATATAACAACAATTAAAGACGAATTAAAACATATAACATAACACTAAACTTACAGTAATTTAATATATTTCTAAAATGTCAGATGTTTTGAGCTTTGATAAGACACTTCATGCTTTGAAGATTAAATTCTAAAAACATTTGTCAATCAATTTAGATTTTCGACATTCGTAGTGAAGTACCTATTATGTATACCAACGGAGTAATTCAAATTTAGAAAATATTCCGCGACGTTATCTTGCCGCTATGCTAATAATCAAACTTTTCTAATGATTCCAATTTGAAAAAACCAATAAAATTTCTAAAAATCCGAAATTATACTATAATTATTAATTTTTTTTTTAACGAAAATTTGATAGATCTTCTTGATCGTTGCCACGAGTCTACTTGCCTACTAGTAGTTTCAGCTCGATTGGATCACAGGAAAAGGGTTAAAAATCGATCCAAAGTTTTTTCGACGGCAAGCCGGCAAGCAAGCAGACGCCACGAATTAAAAGAAAGGAAGTAAAAATTGACTTGTTTTCATCATTTATATATTGAAAATATCAACATGTTGCAAGGCCAAAGTTTTCAATATTATTAGCCCTGAAACATGTTGGTATCTATCTCAGTATCAGTTCTCAGTATCTAAGCGGTGAAAACAAAATAATTTTTATTAATTTATTAATAATGTCACCACGAAATTATTTTGCTATTTTTTAAGAAAAATTTACATATACAGGGTGTAATAGAGTTAATCCAAAATACTTTACATATAAATTCCTCCCTAAATTATTAATCGTATATATATTTATAACATTTAATAAGCATTTAAGCATTTTTATTTTACTTTAGTTTAAATTAATGAATTTTATGATCCAATACAACATACTTTCACGATAAACCAATGCCATACAGAAGATAAGTCAAAAATATTTATAAAAAATTAGGAATAAAAATGCAAAGTATGAAGGCGCTTACTGCCATAACGATTGATATTAAGCATTGATATAACAGCATTTTTGAATCATAATTAAGGCCGAAATCTATCTTTAAAATATCGCGAAATAACTATTTGACAACCTACGTCTTGATCTGTTTAATCCAAGTGCATTAAAATTATTAATTAATCACGTAGTCTTCATACGAATCGGTCATAAAAGTGAGTGCTTGTATTGATCAGCTAGAGTGTAGTATTTTACAATCTTATAATATCAGAGTTCTTGATGGCTATGAAGAGATCGATGAGTTTATCTACCTGAGAGCGCTCGAACTGAGGTTCGCTCAGCACAAACCCTTTAACAAACAAACTTTTCAGACATTTTTATGTTTGAAACAACCTTCCAGACGCCCTTGAATCAGAAATTTACAGCAAAATGACGGACACGACATTACTGATTGCTAAAATAAACCTTTCCAATACACAGTGGCTTACTTCTACAACCCCAGAGTAAAAACATAAAAAGTGTTATTAATTTAATAAAATATCCGATTGATTTTTTACATATTCGAAATCAAAATTTCGCTGAATGCAATTCTTAAAAAATGATATTTACATATTTATTACAATGAATTGACACTTTGTGGTTACATTTTTTAAAATTAACAAAAAGTGATTCTGTATAAAACCACTTTTCATCGAATAATCAACATGTTTCGCGACCAATTGTCATTTAATTAGGATACAAGGTATCCAAAAATTCTAAATTGGAAGGACAGACATTAAAAATCAAAAAAAATTATGATTGAGATAGTGAATTGGAAGGAGTTACGCGCTATGAAAATTTCTCGTAAACTCTGGAATGTTCCACATTACTATGGAATCGACTGGGACTCTTTGGTAAACTCTGGAAACATCCAGATAACGCTAACCTATTATATAAAGGGATCTACCAGCCACTGCGCAACGAGTTGTGTCAAAGTTAATTGACAGCGACAAGTCCACAGACAGAACCAAATCGTGGAGCGTGTGTTGCAAGCCCTTGGTGATTCCGGCGATAGATGTTTAGCGCAAGAACCTATCGACAAGCAAGAAGTTTTTGAATGGAATATTCTCGAAAGCGATCGAAACATACAAAAAATGTAATTAGTGTAAATTAAGAAACAGTGTTATTATTAGTGTGTGAATTGTTACAGAAAGATTTAATGGCTGTGAATTAAAGAACATTGCTATAACTAAATATATGTCTTGTGACTTTGGTGAATTAATAAAAGCTTTATTTAAATTTAAGTGTTTCATTTGCTCCTCACAGCCAAGTCCCGTAACAATATTGTAAATAAGCAAATCCTTTTTGCATGTAGCTACCTTTTAAATTAATTTACTTCCTAATTAGTTGCTCAATTACCATATATATATATAAAATTTTAATGCCTATACTTCCAATTTAAATTTTAGGTGTACTTTGTTCCTGATAAAGGGACCATTAGCTCTGAAACACGTTGATTATTCAATTTGTAATATATCTTGGACGTGACGGGTGTCTGAGTACGCGAAAGAGACGGAAGATGCAAGTATGTGACCGCGTTGAGTACGGAGCGCGGCCATTCGAGAACGTGGACTTTCAGAAGAAAGACACAACCGCCAAGCATCTTGCCATCGAATATTGTTATATATTGTATCGAGTTTTCAATATGTTCCTGAAGAGATTCTGGTGTTAGATTACCAGACCCGGAATTCTTTAGCAGAAGAAGAGAAGAACGCTTGACTGGCGAGGCTGGTCAAGAATTTCATACAGTTAATAGTGGTTTTATACAAAGTGTTTTATTTTTATTAATGAATTAAATTAATGTTTTATTTCGTCATTACAAAGTTTAGTACTCATAAAACAGTACTATAAATGTTACATAAATATGCAGTATTTTTTTCTGAATAGCCTTAGTACTAAAGTCTTCTTACTTTAATTATCTTTTCTTACTTAATTTCATTAAACGTTTAATAGATGTTTGGATTACTATATAAAATAATAATTAAACAAATTTTATTAATCAATTAGAAAAGACATACGAAAAAAATCAAATTAATGAAAAAATATTTTAACTCACCGGTGAAGTTAAAATATTTTTTCGTTAATTTGATTTTTTCTGTATGTCTTTTCTAAATGATTAATAAAAATTGTTTAATTATTCACAGAACTTTGTTATATAAGAATGTGTTTCCTTTAAAATAATAATTATTTTTTATGCAATGTTTACAATGTACTATTATATTTTTGCAAGCTATTGATATTTTTAAAATGTTTTAAAAAAGTTTATTTTACAACAGTAGAAACGGCTTATTTTTAATTAGGAATTATTAGAGATATTCTGTCGTATTTTAAATTCATTAAAAGCATTGAATTGTAAAATGAGAATTATACCCCTGCGATATAGTAGAAGTCTGTTCTATTTGATCTACGACATTTTGTTTTTATCGTTTCGATCAGTCTGTCCGACCCAATCTTGGCGAATATCCCAGGAGACGTCAATTCCAAGATGCTGACATTCAACTTGTTCTATCCACGTAAAAACATCCCCAATAATAGTAATTTCCTTGTCCGTCCGTAACTTCCAAGAACCCGATAGCTGATCTCATTCCGTTTTCAAAATAAGTAATGTTTTAAAAATTTTATTGAATAAAATGTAAGCAATGACTTAATTATGCTTTTTAATAAAATACTCTGAATTAGATTTTTTTAAATAAGTATTTAGTTATTGTTTTGATATTTCACTTTAATGAAAACTAAAACTAATAAGTGCATCCATTACTGTCGCATACGTAATTGGTATTAATCATTTATATAAACATATAGTTTTCTAAATAACAATGTCCGTCCTAACGCTACCAGATGGCAATTAATTAAATGTATCTTTTTAGGACAAAACACAAACACCGTACCACTCTGGGCACCCTGTACACATAATGCAGTTAAAAAGCGTACTTATTATATTGAATTTGATCCGTTCAAATTTTGCGTTGTAACTCTTTAAGATTCTCTGTAAATAGACAACCTCACGTAGTCGCCATATTAATACAGGGAATATTTTATTGAAAACCGCGCGATTCAAAATTTTCACAGTCTCTCTTTGGGATCCTGCGCTAGACATAGGACAATAAATATTTACAAAAAATAAGACGTATGAAAAACAAAGATATACATAAAAAAATCTACATCAAAATCGAAAAATATTTTATTTCCACTAGAGTACGGACCCGGAACATATCCAATCTGTGGAACTGAGACAAAGAAATATCTCATTAACCATTTATGGTTTTTGTAAAATTTGAGACTCGTTATTTGTGGGGTATAAAAGCAAAGGCAGCAATATCAAAAAAAAAAATTAATGCAATCATCGAGAATTTCGTCATTCGAGAATCCATAGGAAACATGATTTTGGAATGTATAGATAACTACATAAAATCAAGAATTATGTAAATTTTTAATTAGTGATACTCGGTGATTGAATTCAAAACATTTTTTTTATTTTTTGGATATTGCTGCTTTTGCTTTTATACCCCCACATTTGAAGTCTTGTGTAAATGATACATGTATTATTCCATGCTCCAATAGCCGTTAACTTTATATAAATTACGCAATAAGTTGAAAAAACTTTGAGTAACGCCAGGACATGTCTATAAATTTTTAATAAAACCTAGAAAATCGTCATAAGTGTGCCAATCAATGACGCTGCTGCCAACGGCATTCTGTTTTATAATTACGTCATTTATCGGCACATACTTTGGAATTTTTATTTTTAAATAATGATTAAGGCGATCGTCTAGCAGAATGAGCAAATTTCACAATTTTTTCTCATATCTTCTCTTTCGTTTTTTATCACATTTTTGTAGGAACATATCTAATTTAAAAAATGTATTCATCAGGTTACATATATTTTAAATACGAATATTTTATTAAAATGTTATAAACTAAATTAAATAATTGATTAATAAATTACCAAACCTTCGATGTTTTAAAAATGAAGAAAATTGCTCCACTTTGTGGGCCTTTTATGACTGAACGGCGTGTGAGATGTCTTTTTTATTCAATAATATTAAAAAGTTAACGATTATCTTAAATTTGTTACAATTGAGCCCTTGCCCGGAATAACGTTGTATCCAACAATACTCTCATTCCGAGAAAAATTGATAAAATGAAACCAGTTACAATGTATTAAATTTTATATTTTAAATATAACAAACATATAATTCTTAACTAATCTCAATATAAAATAGGAAAAAAAGGCAATTAAATTTTAATCTATTCTAAAAAAACATGCTGAATCAGTGGAAAAACGTTGTATATGAAATTTTCACATACAACGTTATTCCGCAAAACGTTTTTTATTTATTCTGCTTTACTTAATAATGCTTTTTAAAAGCAGCATACTCATCTAATATGAATTCACAAATGTCATTTAGGTCCTTGAGCTCAGTAGCCTTACTGGCAGTGGATTGGAATTCATTAAAGTTAGTTCCAGGCTCCCTAACTGCATGATTTTTTTTCCATATGGTAGCTAATCTTCAAAGAGTTGGTAGAAGGCTATAGGAGGTCCATGATTCTAATTCTTTGTGGAAGGTTCTAGCTCTGATTGTGATAGGATCATCAATAGGAAAAGGGCTTTTACGGAACGATAAGTCTCTCGTACATACTATTACCTATCTCCGTCTGTTTGCTGAATATGGCGTCGGACATTTAATTTCTCATGATTACTTTTTTAATTGTAATTCAGTAACCTGAATTCTGATTGAATATTTATATTGATATTAAAATGGAGAAAATATCCCGGATTTAAACATTTTTGGCTCAAATTCGACCCTACGAAAAAGAATGAGGAATTAAATAAACTTTTTGTATCGATATTATTTTAAATTACGATATAAAGAGCACTATAATGCCAGCATTATTATCAAAAAGCATTTCAAATATCAATATGGATAAATCAATTGAGTAAAATCGGTTAACGTTCGACAAAATAATATTGTCACATATGAAATTAAAATATCAATCAGAACTGCCAAATCGTATACAACGTTATTCCACAAATGTGTTCCAGCGAGTCAATTGCAGGTTTGATAATATTTTTTCTGGATAAATACTCTTTTCCTGCATCCTTCAACTTATTGGCTTTGATATCTTTCCAGTTTAAAACATTCGATGTTCGTTTTCTCCCTTTATTCATGTGAATTAAACCACGCTCCACGATATTGACGCGCGGCGACGCCATTTTGAGAAACAATATACAACGTTCTTCCACAAACCAATAACTTTAAAATGCAGCCAGAAGCCTAAATATTTTTTTATTGACAAATTATCTACCTTAAACGATGCATATTAACATACCAAACATAACTGCATCAATAACTCAAAATTGACATTTGTGTTGGATACAACGTTATTCCGGGCAAGGGCTCAATTATAGAAAAATCTGTTAATACGTTTACATGCAATTTATGTTTTAAAAAATACTGTTTTTTAAATTATTTTTATTTTTTGTGTATTTTTTTCGATCCTTTTAAAATAGTTTATAACTTTTTTTCTTTAATAAATTAAAGGAATAGATATTTTTATTTTAAAATTAATACTAAAAAAATCAAAAAAATATTCTCGATTTCAGATTTTAGCTATTTAATCAAGGCACTGCGTATTGTGTCATAAATACGTTGCGTCTTGATTAAATATCTAAAATCAGGAATATCGACAAAGATTTTGATTTTTTTTTGTTTTTATTGTAAAATTATAATATCTATTCTTTTGACTATTGAAGTAAAAAAGTTGTCAACCATGTAAAAAGAGTTGAAAAATACCCACAAAAAAATAAAATATTTTTAAAAAACAGAATTTTTTAAAACATAAATTGCATGTAAACGTATTAACAGATTTTTCTATAATTGTAACAAATTTAAGATAATCGTTAACTTTGTAATATTATTGAATAAAAAATACATCTCACACGCCGTTCAGTCATAAAAGGCCCACAAAGTGGAGCAATTTTCTTCGTTTTTAAAACATCGAAGGTTTGGTAATTTATTAATCAATTATTTAATTTAGTTTATGACATTTTAATAAGATATTCGTATTTAAAATATATGTAACCTGATGAATAAATTTTTTAAATTAGATATGTTCCTACAAAAATGTGATAAAAAACGAAAGAGAAGATATGAGAAAAAATGGTGAAATTTGCTCATTCTGCTAGACGATCGCCTTAAGGTGGTTTTGTTAAGAAAACTAACTTGAATGTAGTGAGTAAAGCTTCGAAATACGGGAATAAATAGAATAGATTGTTAAAAATTATCTCTTTATATAATTAAAAAAAGTTTTAAAATCAACAAAAAACGTAAAAAATTCTTGCAAATTCAAAACATTGTAACATTATTAATATATAATATTTATTAATTTCCTTAGTACAGATTCTAGATAATGAAGTATACTTTATACGTATTAAAAACATATTATGCGTTCATATAAATATTCAATAAAAATTTGCACCGCCTAAGACACTAAAAACGATTTTTTTGGCCGCGGCTTGTCTTTATTATATGCTTATATTTTATAATTATTATAAATAATGTTCAGTTTATTACTTTTATATAAGAAAAAGGGTTCTATCTAAGTTAGTTCTCTAGAATATTGCAGTCTAGGATATAGATTCTGATATAAATGAATAAGAAAAACCCACGTTTTCGTTTGCAGTGAATATGCCGCCTTAATAAAACTTATATTTTTAAACTAGCACTTCTTTGGGCATTTCATTTATCTTCCCCGAATTACTTTCAGAAGAAGACAAAGAATGGGGTGGTGCAAAGTGATCGTCAGATGCAGAGTCACGGATTGGGTGACGTTATCCAGGACAGAATAAAGGACAGCCTAAAGATGACGAGAGCCGACTCCAACAGTCCACGATGACAGTGAGCTGGGATGAAGCCAGGGAGAAGAAGAAGAGGTAGATGAAAAAGTCACAAAGGCTTTGGGCGCATTGAGTGTGAAATTTTAGAATGCAACGAAATGCGCGCGCATCATCGACGGAATTTTTCACTCCATGGAATCACGACTCTTTAATCAAAATCTAAGATGGCTGATTTCCGAGTGATATTGAACCAATAGCAATTTTTATAAGTGACAACATAAAGTTGTTTGACAATTCTGTAATTAAAATTGTGTATGCTTCGAGCGCTGTTATTGACAAAATGCTGTTACGAAAATTGCATATCCTCTGGGTGCTGAAAACGTTGTTTATTTTATATTTGCCGATGTATTTTTCATAATTTAATTTTGATTTAATTCTACACTAATCGTTCTTTTTCGCATATGCTTACTTTTTAAACAAGCAAAATGCAATTCGGTACATAGGTACTATATCCTAAACTCTAGTTTGTGTGTTTCAACGCAAAGCATACAACAGAGCAGTTGATTTTTTTATATATGCCAAACAAGTATAACGTGCGTTCAACTAATCTGTATATAATTACTAAAATTTGCCACATCACGATAAAATTTGTTTTCAATAAAATAATAAACTTTGTTTAAAATTGCTTGTTTTTATTCTTGCTGACGCAATCTATTGTTAATCCCGCATATTCTAGAATTACGCAAATTCTCAAAATTTTAGTAAATTTGCCAGTTTAATAATAAACTGACAGATCTGTCGTTCTTTGTATCTAAAGGCTTGTCTTAATTATCTTGATTCTTGGAAATAACCAAATGCCTTAAATTATTCTGATAATTTTCTTTAGTACCCGGGTACCTAGGTACAGTGATTCGTTTCAGATAACTCGCTCGGAAAATTAGATAATGATTCCTCTTCCCCCTCTTCCAACAGGATCTCGAAGGTTTTACCCTTTTAATCGCCGCCCACAAAATTCTTTGAGTTCGGTGAAAATTATAAAACTGTTTTGGAAATTATACATTTTATCCACTGAATGAAGTTTCATTTGTAGATAAATCATTCAAAGGAATATTCTATTTAATTTCATTTCATTTCATTTACATAGAAACGTCGATAATGCTACATACTGTCACTTTACGTGGCATTGGGAGGCAAATAAAACACTTAATAAGACTTTAATTTACTACGCAAAAGGTTACGGTTCCTAATTTTATAGTAAGTAAATGTTTCTACAGTATTTCTCACACTTATAATTGCACTATTTCTTATTTCGCACTAATTAACACTAGTTAACGCTCGTGCCAATAAATGACATAATTGAATGGTAATGAGTAGATTGTTGGTCTTGTGGTTAGGACTCTCGCCTCGTGATCCAAAGGTCGCAGGTTCGAATCTCACTCCAGACAAGCAAGTTAGTCCTATTTTCATAGCACAAGCATTTAGATTAATTTGAAAATAGTAAGAATATTGATGTGACACGTATTCCGTGTTCGCATCTCTATTTAAATATTAAGTGAGTAAAGTCTCAAAATATGGGAATAAATAGAATATACTGCTTAAAATCGTATTTTTGTATAAATAAAAAACGTTTTAAAATCAACAAAAAACGTAAAAATTTCTTGCACATTTAAAACTTTATAACTTTATTAATATTGATTATTTCTTAATTTCCTTAGTACGGATTCTAGATAATGAAGTATACTTTGTACGTACAAAAAAATATTATGCGTACATTTAAATAAATATTCATTAAAACCTTGTGCCGCCTAGGACGATAAAAACGATCTTTTTGTCCGCGGCCTGTCGATTAATGCTTATATTTTCTTAATTATTATAAATAATGTTCATTTTATTACTTTTGTATAAGAACAAAAGCTTTATCTAAGTTATTTCTTTAAAAAAATTGCAGTTTAGAATACACATTCTGATATAACTAGGTAAAAACACTAAAAATTTTTGTAAAAAAACGTCGAAATATGCATTTCCAGTGAATGTGCTGCCTTAACAAGTATCGGAGAAAAATAATTATATAAGATAACTATAGAAATGGAACCAAAATTTTCTCGCATACGCGTTTCCATTTTTGCTTTCAGTCTACTTTTGTTCCCCTTCTTCCAGTTCCAGGCACCACTTCTATACATTGGTGTTGGTAAACATCTTTTCATTTAAGAAAGACAATCGAATTATTATGCGTGCGTGCGTACGCTCATCTCACACATACTAATTTGATTGTCTTTCTTAAATGGAATTACCTATACCGGAAGTTTCTGTTAGAAATTAAAGCATTATTGTTATTTTTTTAATCACAATATTGAGGTTTTTGAATATGAAATGCAAAGAAAAACTTCACTCTATAATAGTTACTGCACCCTTCTGGCATTACGATACCAAATTTCACGTCCATACTGTACAATGAATCATTCACTTCACCGAAATAAAACTCTTTAATACCGTAGCATGTCTCATGGTACAAGGGATAGATAAACGATATGAACGCGTGTATTCGTAATTCTAAAATTCGCTCCATGGTTCGTTTATTCCTTCACAAAATCTCTCGATCGCAAAAACGATCAGTAGTTAAATGAAAAAAGCCGAAACCTCCACGTTTATTACTGGACATTAACATTTTTGGGGAATTAGATATTGTATTTCGCCCGCCTTGCGCAACTATAAAATCTATAAAAAGGTATTAATAGTGTAGACTTCTGTAATAAGGGTTATGATCTCTTGATCTTAAAGTTCATAGCTGTGTTTTAACATGTCTTCAGCCATTCGAGTCCATGACTTGGGATGTGCTATCCGTCATTATTTTAATTATTTTTTGATACAAGCAAGAATTCATTTAAAGGGCTTTCTTTAGGGATTTAGGGGTGGAACGATTGAGAAAACTGATCTATGTCTTTTTCTTTTACAACCTACGCAATATATTGAACGAAAATGCTATTAAAATGGTATATTACGCGTTGGTGCAGAATGGTATTATTGGGTAGAGTGGGGCTTATAATTCTAATAATTATAAAAAATAATTATTAAAAGGATTCTCAAAAAACCTTATGACTATCCTACTGTGAATATATTTCAAGAATTTAATCTACCGTCACTCACAAAAATATACAAAACAAACTCCTTATGCCAAATTTACAAAGAATATTTTATCAATAAATCTCACCCCTTAGACTATATAAGTAGTAGACATAGAACAAAGGGACAAATAAAGATACCATCTTTAAGAACCACCATGGCACAACATCATTATACATACTTTGTAGTTAAATGGTACAATACATTGTTGTCGCAAAACAAATTTCAAAAAAGAAACATTCCAAAATACGAACAGTTTAAGAAAGAAGTCAAATCCTTGATTTTCGACAACGATGAATTGTAACATTGCCTACATGTCTCAAGCGGTTTCTGTATAATAAAAAAAAATTACTACTTCTCAATGGCTTCTGCTTTTATACTTTAATTTAGCTTGTAAATACTCCTCCCACAATCTCGAGCATTGGCTTATGGGGAGTATAATGTCTGTAAAAATGTTATAACATAGAATCAATTTATTATAAAAAACATTATGTATCTACTGTACAAAGAAATATATATTTATTTTAGGTTTTGCGGGCGGATATATGTTTTTTGACGAGACAGTAAAGAGTGAAATCCTTGTTATGCCTTATTTTCTTATGTAATGTCCAGTGAAATTTATGTGATAACGCAAATTAACAAATCAAATGGTTATTATTGGAAATAAGATTAAATGTATCAGAATCCTATCATATGTGAATCATTTTTTGATATAAAATATTCAACAAGATATTGTGGTGATCATGAACTTTGGCAAACTTTAGCCGTAAACCTAATCAATGATTTCAACCAATCAGTCAAGGTATGAACAGTGTACTATACGCACTGTAATATTCCTGTTCACAAACGCACCTTGTACAGATTGTTCAAATTAAATTCAACATCAAACAGTGAGTATTACTTAACACCCTGTAAAGTCCTGCCTAGTCCTATTAGCTTTGCTGCAGACATTTATTCACTCACACTTTATATATGCGACCACACACACTGAGCACAGAAGGATTCCCCTGGTCGGGTGGGAATTCTTCCACGTCAAGGGATCTATCATCCACCGATGCGTTACAGCAAAGTCCGGATATTAGAGCTTCGCCTTATTATTTTTTATCACATACAACCTTTTATACTTCAACTGATCTGCAGTCAGGGCGACACAAAACGAAATGAAATGCGAAACGCACTCAATTTATCAAAGCTAACGATTTTTTAATATTTGATATTATTTACTTTTCAACGTTTTATAGAATATGAGTTAGTAATATTTAAAAAAATGTAAACTTTGAAGTAGTTTATCTCAATAACTATTCATATTAACGATACTGTTCCTTCAACACTTTCGACTCTATAATTTAGGTAAGAGTTCTGTAAAGTATTGGGGACTAACTCAGTTACAAACTTCTTCTTCTTCCTTTTAATAGACCTATGTGGTCTGTTTATCTGAGGATAGCGTCTTCTGTGAAGTGGGTTCCCATCTATACTTCCATCTTTTGGCAGGTCTTCCATGAGGGCGGATTCCGTGAGGCTAATTATGTAGTGTATTATAAGAGATATAATTTATAGAATTAAACTTTGTTTACATCACTTTTTTTATTATTGAACAAATTCAACATGTTTCGAAACCAATGTCTTCTTCGTCAGGATAACAAAAATAAAATTTAAAAATCGAAGTATGAAAGTTTATTACATCGATTTTTAAATTTTATTTTTGTTATCCTGACGAAGAAGCCATTGGTTTCGAAACATGTTAAATTTTTTCAATAATAAAAAAAGTGGTGTAAACAAAGTTTAATTCTATAAATTATAATTATAATGTCACCACGAAATAATTTTGCTGTGTTTGAGAAGAAGATATTATAAGAGAGTCTGTTACTGTCCATTCTCTGAACATGACCCTACCAGTTCATTCTTCGCTCTCTCTACCACGCATATTTTCTAAATACAGGGTTATTTGGAAAACATTAATAACCTCGCAGGACTATATTCCTGCCTTAATTATGAGTCGAAAATGTTCAAGCTATTACGAATAGAATAGGAGATATGCGACATCAAAATTTGCATTTTTTTTTCAATATTTCTGACTTATTTATTGTAAATCGTTGAACTATCATTACAGTAACTCATATCGATAACGAAAAATTCATTCGTTTCAATACAAGTTAAATAAAATGATAAAAACCCTGAAAAAATTCCAATTGGAATTCAAAGGTTTTTATTTTTTATTTTACTTGTATTAAAGGGAATAAATTTTTCATATTCGATATAAGTAACTGTAATGATAGTCCAATGTTTCACAAGAAATAAGTCAGAAATATTGAAAAAAAAGATGCAAATTTTGATGTCGCATATCTCCTTAACTATTGATATGAGGTCATAATAGCTTGAACATTTTCGACTCATAATCAAGGCAGGAATATAGTCCTGCGAGGTTATTAATGTTTTCCAAATAACCCTGTATAGGTCAGGATATCGATATCGCAATTTTTTCCTGGCGCCATTTATTACTAAAATAGGAGGATTAATAGTAGAGTAGAAAAAATTTTCCGTTTGTTTTTTCAACTCGGTTAAAATCTACTAATCCATGGAAAAATAACATTTATATTATCACTGTTTACAACATCGCTACTTTGCAAATTTGAATATGTTATCACAACAAAAAAATTTAATTAATATTTTTTTACCTCTGCGGGCGGCAGAATTTCAGCTCGCAGAACCAATTTCAAACCCGATTACGAAGTTCAGGTAGGCCGCGGGTATTTACAATGAAAACCTTTATGGACGTTTCGGCTTATCTCAGGTACTTTACTCGCGTATTCTTCACAGGCGGTTTAGGCGTATTTGAGCATTTTGAGTTGCCTGTTTATGATTAATATTTTTATGTTTTTGCTTTATACGAAGCTTTAAATCAACTTTACGCCTTCCTTACGAGCAACTCATAAAACACTCTTTAAAATTTTATATAAAAATAATTCATGTAAAATAGGTATAAAGCTTTTTTATAACATAACTTTTTCTTTAAACTTTGCAGTACACACACAGTATTTGAATTTTTTAATTTATTTAATTTATGGTACTAATACAGTTCTTATATATAACATATCAGATTAAACATTTTATTTTAAATACTTGGTAGTCATGTAGACCTCATCAGTGAAGAGAAGCTCTTAAGTCTGATGAGGGAGCCACAGTTCTTATTCCTTATTATAATATATAGGTACATAGTGTATACAATTTATTTATTAATACAGTAAAAAGGTAAATTGATAATGAAAGTATAGGAGTTATTTTGAAAAAGCTATAGGTTTAAATGACTTATGAATTTAAGTTTTATTTTAGGAAAATTTTTTTTTTTTTATTTGCTCTGAGAGTTTACTGATGCATCGTATCTCGATAGGTAAGTTATTATAGTAATTAATGGCTTTATAAATATAGTGATGCTGCATTTGGGTTGTTTTACATATAGGCATTATGAATTGGTTACCATTTCTCATAAGTTTGAAATATTCCTGGTTTTCTGTAAGGTTTTTTCTTTACATATTTTTAATATGGAAACTTGCTTGAAAATATCATCTACGTTTGGTACTGGAAACAGTTTAAAGAGATCTTTTGTTGGAAATGTTGATTTTTTTTCTGTATTACTTTAATGATAATCCTTTGTGATATTTTTACTTAGTTTATGTTTTTCTTATAACAACCTCCCCATCCGATAACACCGTATATGAGTGTAGAGTGAACAATGGCGTAATAAACATTTTTAATATTTTTTGTACTTAAAATATTTCTTAATATAACGAATATGTAGATATATTTCCTTATTCTATTTACTAATTCAATGATGTGTCTATTACACTTGAGGTGTTGATGTTAGTTTTCTATGAGTTAGTTATCTACTCTCATTTCGAGAGGAGTAGTCCCTCTCATCATCAGGTATAGTTAAATAAATAACTTAAATACATAAGTTTATCAATCTATCAAAGCAGAACAGGGGGCCGCGTAGTGGGAAAAGATTTTTCGGTCACTAATGGAAACAAGCCTAGGATCGGAAAACTGTTTTGGAATGTGGTATTAATTAAGTGTTTTCTTTATATTATATATATCGAAATACTAAATAAATTAAAGAATTTAAATGAATAATAAAGAATGACGATAAATATAATCAATCTAGCTTGTACAAAGTTTGTGTTTTTTTTTTAATAATTATATTCAATTGCAAAGTTAATTCAAAGGTATAATATAACGCACATATAGGTATTTCTTGACAAAGGTACAGTGGTATCAAAACCAATAGGCTTTTAAAACAATCAATGCGGCTTATACAACATTTGTTACTTACTCACCATCACGCGTTTCCCCGTAGGGGTAGGCAGAGAAGATAGAGCGCCACGCTCTTCTCTCCTGACATACAACTCTCGCCTCATCCACATTCGTACATCTTCGCATGCAAGCTCGCCGGTTGTTGAGGCTTCTAACGGGACCATCTTCCAGTATCTGGTTAATCTGGTCATGCCACATCTTTCGCGGTCGCCCTCACTTTCTGGCGCCATTTACAATATTTGTTAGTTTTTGTTTATTAATAATTATGTTTAATCAAATATAGTAAGTGTTCTATTTAAGTTTTAATTATATATTAAATTGTTGACCGTAAACATAATATTATACTCGTAAATAAGCGTGTAGATTAATTTATCATCCATATTAATTAAATGGATTGTTCGTTGGTTCTGGTTCAGTGGTATCGAAACTAGTCGACGTCTAAGTAATCAACGTAATAAACATTAAAAGTTTTTTTTGTGCATTTTTTATATAATGCATAATTATGCATAATTCATAAAATATTTTTAACATTTGCGTAATAAGATATTTACTCCTACAACTAAATGTCAACGAGATTCAAAATCTCGTTTCCAAGGTGGATTATTCCTAATATTTGATTGATTGCATTTCAATATTATAAATCAACAAGGCAAATACAATGAACTTTTTGAAAATTTTTATAGATTACTAGCTGTAACCCGTCAAAAATGAAGGCACTTTTATATGTTGGTTCCTAAGAAATAATATTTACTTATTTTATTATAAAAAAATCGAAAAAAGAAATTAAAAAAATTTTTTTTTTCGGAAAAAACAATTTTTCGAAAAATAAAAATTTCTAAAAAAAATGTAACTATAAAAAAGTTACGGAATTTACACGAAATTACGGGGACAGACAGATAGGCAGACGGACGGATGGACGGACGGACGGAAGAAATTATTATAATTGGGATTACACAAAGCAAGGGCGTACCTTTAAGTGTGACGTCATTTGCGTGGAAAGGATCGGTGTAGTGGACGATTCCACGAAACAGAGAGTTAAGCTTGAATAACGATTATGGTTCTAGGAATATCTCAAACAATGGCGCAGTTTAGCAAAATTAATAGTTATGTAATATTTCAACCGGCTCTTTTGCATAAACTTTTTAATTTCTATAAATCTCAATTTTAACACAGACAATAGAAATAGATTATAACTTTATATATATTTTTTATTTCAATTTACAGTACCGTTCAGTCCAATTTCTGTATCAAAACACCTCACAAACACACAATATTGCGAAAAATACGATGTTTCGCGGTCTCACCGAGAATCGAATCCGGAAAATTTTTCCCGTCATTTTTGACGGTTCATGCCCGTCCAAAGAGGCATCTTCAGGCGGATACGGAAACAGAAAGGTTAAGTAGTTTCTCTTTAGACATTCCGTCTTCCCGCTGTTTTGTCTGCAGTAACTTTTAATTAAAACAATTAATAAAAATTATGGCATTTCGACATTTCGCCGCAGTGCGTCAGCCCGCCACCCCGAGTCACGCAAAGTCCTCGTACTGTTGTAAAATTAATCAAATGGCCGAATATATTCGCGTTGTACCTACGTAAAATGAAATATTAAAATCCTTACCTACATGTTCATACACAGAGTGTCCCAGTGAGGCACATAACATGAGAAAATATTCAATTGGCTTCAAACGGTTCGAATCGTTGTGGAAAATTTTGGAAAAATCTAGAAGCCGTTAAAACACACGAAAATATACGAGAAGATTTTAGAAAGAAAGTTTACAACGTAAATGTTGACGGTATCGCGATGAGGACAATTGTACGAGAGCTGGCGAATACCATAGGAATAAGGAAATTTTAATTTTATCTATACTAATATTATAAAGAGGAAAGATTTGATTGTTTGTTTGAATTGAATAGGCTCCGAAACACTAAACTGATTTGAAAAATTCTTTCACATTTAGAATCCTACGTTATTACTGATGAACATAGGCTATAGAATATTTTCAAAAAATTTAGGCATCCGTATGAAAACTTTGATAATGTAACTCAACGTGTGAAAAAAATACAAAATAAACCCTTTTATATAGCATACGCTGCGGAAATTATTAAAAATCGAGCAAAGTGATGTAAAATGTACTCTTTTTTAGTAACTCCCGACGCAAAAAGAAGGATGTATCTGTGTGTGTGTGTGTTAAAATTTATAATTTTTGAAATTTTTGTTAAATACCCGTGCGAAGCCGGGGTGGGCCGCTAGTTTATTATATACTAGCTTTGCCCCCGCGTCATTAGTAACTTTTAGTCATATTTTATCAATTTATGTATTTACCTTAACTTAATATATGTCGCGGATTTTTTTATAGAATTTTTCGAGTTCTTTAATTTCTCTGTAGAAAGTATTTATATATCTCTTTCCGTTAAGGTATCGTTCATAAGAAACGCATTGTTCGACAATTTTTTCGTCGGTTTTAGTTGTAAAATAGGTAACCACGAAGAGCCCTTTTATCTTAACGGGATAATATAGTCTATGTTGACCCTGAAAGTTCTTTCTAAATATTTGAAAGAATTTTTGAAATTGGATGGTTAGTTTCGGAGATTACCTCATACATCTAAACTTACAAACTTTTCCTCTCTTTACATTGGTAAACATAGATATCTATATGTTTAAATTCCATTATATGAACATTTTGCAAAACTGTATATGTAGTTTATGTGAATGAAAATATCAGAGTGTTTCTTCTTTTACATTTTAAATAAAACATTTTACATTACATTTTAAGTAATACATTACGTTTTATATTTTATGTAATACATTATTACACACATACAAAAATACAATATTATATACATTTTTACGATAGCACTATATTTAATCTTATTTCAGAGGTATTATTTCTGTAAAATGCTTTCTATTTTCTTTTTTCCTGAATCATTTTTCAGTTTGTCCTTTACTTTGTTAAATAGTTAAGGAATTATGTGTTCTTTAGTTTTATCTCTAATAAACAAGGGTTAATAGACAAGCTTACTTTGCGATAGACAAGCGCCGCGAATAATGTATTACATAGGCCTTAAAAATATTGCTATGTATTCTCTGTATTTTTATATGGAATGTAATCATACATAGACACCATTAAAATTCCCCCAACTTTGCCATGTAAAAATGATAATGTTTATCAATAGCACTTATATTCATCATTTGACATTTTTTTCGTAAAAATTTTTTTATTAAAGATTCGTAATTTACCAAAACACCATGTATAGAGTAAAATGAAATTTGAGGCTTTAAGTAATGCTATCGGCCCTCCCTTAAATTGTTATCGATTCAGACAGACACCATCTGTTTCTGCGGTTTTCATCTGCCTTAGTTAGATTGAAAATTATTTTTATGATTAATTAATTAAATATGATTTCATATTTTGGCTATTACTAAAACAATATCGGAACAGGCCTTTTTAGAAATGTGAATAATGGTAATATATACTTGCCTAAAATGAATAAATATATGTAAGTTTTTAGTACTTAACCTAAACAAATATCAAGAGAAAATAGCATTTTTCAATTATTTTATGGGTTGAATAAATTTATCTTTTTTACAAAACCATTCGCCAAAATTATTTTCTATGTAAATTAGATTTTTCACACAAAAATATTTATCCAAAGAGAAATATTGCTACTTGGTATTCTACTCAATGGTTTTTCATTGTAATTGAAAAAATCGCTTTCAAAGGAAAAGGGAGATATCTCACTAATAAGGTAAGAAATTTATGTAAAGAGAATCACAGAATTTAGCTTAAAATATGAATGATTACTATTACTATTTTGAAAAAAACTTTACTAAACTGAAATATTTACAAAATAAATTGAAATAAAAAAATAGTATTTTATTATAATATACCTACTTAAAATTTGAACATATTATTTAAAATATTCGGATTAACATTTATTAAATTTTTCAATTTATTTAATTTCACAATAATTCAAAATATATGTGAATGTAAAACTGATGCTTCGATTTTACTGACTGCACGTCTGTACTTAGTAGATACAAATCAATATTAAAAAATTAGAAGACATTTTTATACTTTCTTTGCATATTATATTCGTAATTGATTTTTAACAATCATCTATGCAGTATCCAAATTATAAATGTCGATCCAAATTTATATGAGAGCGCTCAATAATCATGGAAAAGACAGTTTGGGAATGAAATTATTGTTTCCATTTCCAATTAATACTTTATTTTATGAATTTATTTCATAATCCTATATGTGAAACTGACTTGGTTTTACTACGATAGTGTAAATTTATTTAAAGTTTGCGGAATAAATATTAAATTTTTGCGTTAGAAAATGACTGAATGCAGTCATCCAGTGGTACCTGTGGGGTTTCAAGAGGCCGAGAGGCCGCTCTAAATCACTGAAGTGACAAAATCATCACATTTTGTAGACGTTGGTGAAGCGAATAATACTGGATAAAGAAAAGCAGGAAAGACACGGGGAGGCATTCATCCAGCAGTGGATAGGAAACGGCTGATATTGATGATGATAACCAATGTCACGAGATGCTAAAAAAAAAATAAACTGCACATAAACAAAGATTTTCCGATACTCCGATGCTAAGGAATAAATTGGAAAACTAGAAACCAGTAGAATACACGGAAATATTCGCGAAGTTTCGCGAGAAAACATTTACTATATATGAAGTAGCAGCGTTGCGCTCTGCCAGTCATTGTTTGACTGAAGGTTCAGTTGATAAGCGAGCAGAGTCAGCCAGCCAATAAAGAACCGGAGTAACGACCTGTATGTGGAATATTGGCGTTAAGTGTTTATAACGAAGTAGTGCTTTAGTTAAGTTTGTGCCCAATGATTTAAAAAAAAATCTACTTGCCATCAGTAAATAAAAGCATTATTGATTTTCAAGTGCTTCGTTTAGATCCCATCAACTCGAACCCTTGACAATTTTAATACGAACATTAAGTGATCGGTTCGTCCCAGAAGATCTCCAATTTGTCCTGTTTCAAAACTCAAGAGTGCTTAAAAAAAGTATGAATTTTGATACGACATGTATTCTGTGTATCTCTATTTTTTGGAATTTTAAATTATCAAAGGTTTTAAATCAGGGTTCAGTCGCCATCAAGGTAGATGGGTAGGTACCCTTATCGGAGAACGGAAGGTGTGCCAGCGTGTGTGTATGTAGAATGAACGATGTTGTCCGCTCATACGTGATACATATCATGTTATGCCTCAGTGAATTTAAAACGAACACACATCGAGACCTTGGAACAGCAAGGTGCCATGTGACATTTTTAAAACATTTAAAAAAAAAAAATTCTGTCAATAATATTATCTTTGAAACTGTCTTTAGTCATTTCTAATCATTTAGTAGTTCAGTAATAGGCGTGCGTGATGACTCTTAGCTTTCTATATACATCTCTCTAGGACGCCTGATATTGAAACACCCGGTGAATATCAAAAGGGATGATGGTCTTAGATTAAAAACCTCGTGGTATCCGACGCTGCAAAATGCATTGAATCAACGACAGATGGAACAATGACATAACTCCACAAAAACTCTTGGACAACACTTGTTTCCGATACGGTATCACCACACAATAAATTAACACATTTACACCCTGCTTTCGACACGGTATTGCAAGACAGTACTTAACCTAACGCAAACTAGTACACACAGTGATTTCGGTACGGTATTGTAAGCTAATACTTAATCTTAACATCAACTCCTTAACGAACACTTTACCGTTAATTCATTTGATCAAACTTTATTAGTACATATCTTTGTTCTTACTGACATACACTTTTATTGTCTTTACTTAATTTGTGATTTATGTACTTGTACAAATAGATATTGTGTTATAAATTTCATATGTATACATTTTTAAATGATCATGTAAGCGGATCAATGTCATCTAGACATATATAAGTTTCTTTTATTATAGTAGGTGTAAACCGTTGATATAAGATCAAATAAATAAACGCATACTCATCTTATCAGCCCTCTTGATGGACCCTGCAATGGGATCCGAAACATCGGCCAGAGAAGTCAGATATACACGGCAGAATATTCAAGAAAACTACACATAAAAAAAATTAAATCTAAATGTTAGATGATGCCTTTTTATTCCAAGGACACGATATATTCTATGTCATCCCTTACATCATACCATCACCAGTTCTCCTCTCAGAAGGTCAAATGTTGACTTCATCTCATAGGAAAAATAAATGTGTTTTTACCAATGATTGATGTGAATTTAGTTTGCAAGTGGGATGGGGTTGAAAATACGATAGGGGTGTTCTTAAAAGGCTTAACCTGCTACCTTGAGAGAGAGAGAGAGGGGTAGTGACTAAACGTTTAATAATGCATCAACCTTTTCCCGCAGGGGTCGGTGTGAATTTAATGATCGAGTTCAACTCAACGATCTTTGTAATACTGTAATAAATATCTTAACACCGAAATTTCGTGGCATGGAGACAGTGGATAGTATATCAAATATTCATATCAAATTGAATGATACATATTTGAAATTTTTTAAATACGTTTTATTATTAAAGAGTTAAGGTTGTTATTACGGTCGTTAGACATATTTAACTGTAACTGGTTGCGGATATTTTATTTATGATGATGACTATATGATTGAATAAGAATTCAACGAAACGTCGAGAATCGTTTCTCGGAAAAACATACGGTTCGTATAAAATATCCGCAACCATTTACAGTTAAATACGTTTTATTAACTTCTTCTTCATATATTATTTTATTATTTTTGTTTTCCTGATGAAGAAGCCATTGGCTTTGAAACATGTTGATTTTTTTCAATAAATAAGTGGTTTAAACAAAGTTGATTTATATTAATTATAATTATGTTACCACAAAATAAATTTGCTACATTTGAAGATATTATTTTTGTTTTCCTGATGAAGAAGCCATTGGCTTTGAAACATGTTGATTTTTTTCAATAAATTAGTGGTTTAAACAAAGTTAATTTATATTAATTATATTAATTACGTTTTATTAGTTTGTATTTGACACATGGTCTTTTTTAAATAAGTTCTGAATGATTTGACAAGTTATTTTATAAATAAAGTATACATTTTCAGTCGTATTGGTGGCTTAAAAAGCATGACGTAAGCATAAGTAGCTTAAAAAATATAACGTAGTATGATTACCAGCTACGAAATCTATTTATACTATTTCATGAGAAGGACTACAGGTATCTCTTGTATAGTCCCTTCGAACATATGAAAGGTTTTAGATTTGGAACATATTTACAACTTTCAAAAAATGATACTGTGTTCATGTTTTTACGATGGAATTAGTAAACGTTGCATTGTGCAGAGTGATAACTTAAGTCAATAATGATAAGTAATGATTATAGGCTATCCTATAACAAGACTTACATGCAGGATTCTCACATAAATAGCTTCGTCTCTATGAGACTTCTATAATTTGTCTAAGTTTATGTTATTCTTGTATTTTAGTCGTTGGTGATTTGGGGTCTTTAATGTGGCCCCACCAGTAACAAAAAAATAGAAGCCATGGGTTTGTATCGTACGCCACTTCCGTACTCGTTCTTTCTCTGTTTGACTGTAGAGTACCGTTTACACTTATTTAGCATTGTAACGTCAACTAACTTGTTACAGTTAAATTGTTGTGGCATCCTGTAAAGAATCATCCGAAATAAACTGAAGTGAAAATACCTTACGTGAGTATCTGTTGTGTCTTACATATTTGCTAGCTACACATTACACGACATTTTTAGATACATTGCAACACAAACATGTAATCCATAAAATTCTTTGTGCAGTCGAACTTCTTCGGGATACCCCAGAAATTTGTGATCATCACCATACACATTAACTTTACCAAAAACTTGTACATAATATCGAGAGTATACTAACATATGGCATTAGCTCAGTTTTTCATTAGATTTTCTGTTTTAAGTAGAATGATGAATATATTATTTTGCTCCACATCCTGATAAAACGCACTTCATCGTGGGGTGTCTGGCTTTCAAGTAAATAAAATAATGAAGTCATATCGTTCGTTTTTCTTCTGACAGAAAGCAGTAATGTCATTTCATGTTTTCTGCTAGAATAACTTTTGCCACTAGATAGTGCAGTAGAACATTATTCAAATTAAGCTATGGAAAATATTTAAGACTGATCTGCGAACGTTATTTCTAGCCTTAAGTTTCGTCAAGATATATTATAAACTAGCGACCCAGCCCAGCTTCGCCCGGTTCAGTTTTATTTTTATAGTGAAACACTATCAAATTAATGATTTGATGTACGGAAAAAATTGATATGCGGTAAATAAAATGTTTAATTTGATAAGGATTAATACTGAATTGGCAAAAATCGCTGTCAAGTTAACCATCATATCTTATCTATACATTTAATGAAATGTTATAGACAAAAATGGTTGGTGTAAGTTATACTTAAACGATAGATAAATGCTACTACTAATTTTTTGTAGATAATTTAATTTTACACAATTCTTTTCTACACGATCTCTAACGTACTAGGCAGCGTTCTCGTATGAGCGCCCTAGCGGCAATTTTTTTCCGACTTGATTCACTTATACTGTTAATGCTTATCTCTTATTTGTGCTCTTAAATTCAAAATACATTAAAAATGCAAATTACAGCAGTAAAAACTGCATACAAATCCGTTCGGTGGTTCTTGAGATTATTGCGATCATACAGACAGACAGATTGAAGAACAGACGCTCGCCGGGGACCTTATTTTATACTAAGTATTAATGTCTCATAAAGACGATGCAACTTTTTTTTTACAATCTATCGTACGGCTGATTTAAATGATAAATTCACATAATGGAACGTTCACCAATTCCCCCTTATGACAGACTACCACATTTATAAAATTTTTGGAAGATGTTTAATTTGCACTCATTATTTCATACGAGAGTTATGTTATTAGAACCACCACCTGTAGTCAAAAACATTGTCTTAAGTTTAAAATATAATGGTTCAGTCTCGATGATGAAAACTTATCTTAAAATTGTACTCTATAAAAGAAAACATTCTGGATTTTAGTATAAAGCAGGCATAAACTTATTATCCAGCATCTCTTCTACAAAAAGTAACCAAAAGCCACTGATGTATATATGTACATATCTGCCGACAAAGAAACATTACATTTGCATTTTCCGTCGTTGACCCATAAAATGTCAGCGCAAAGTATTCGGCATTTATTTAAAAATACACGGAGAGTTTTGCAGACCAAACGGAATCCTCAATCTGGAGAAAACAAATAAAACCCCGAAAGTAATGTTAGACAAAAATACATGCTAGATACCTACTAGACTACCCTGGATGTTGCCAGGCATTTCAGCAGGGACTTGTGCATAAGCCCGCGCACGCGTGCAACGAATGCAAAATTGGCTCACGATTCTTAAAGTTCCAACACTCATGAATGCAGGCTGATTTATTGGCAAAGTTTTGGAACATCTACGTAAGGCTCCAGTACACGAATCCGGTGTACGTGTGTCACTATCGAGTCCATAAAATGTATTCGGAGACCGCAATATATGAGAATACAGAAAACCTTCCGTTATTGAGTAACTAATATGTTGAAGAAAAATGCATTGCACGTCTTAACCTTAGAAGACTACTGTTTGTCGTTTCGAGTAAAATGGCGAACATTTGTTGCTTTTTATTTATTGTATGTATCGCGTTGAATCTCCGTGTCAACTTAGTCACCGACAGGACGTCTCAAGGAGCAGTTGCGTCACGCTGGTAGGTGCCGCCATTTTCGATAAACGAATCACTTGTGAGTCGAATCGACTTATAAAAGCCGCAACGCGTAAAAAATAACAAAAGCCGTCTAGGTTTAAGATATTGCACCACATTGAGGCGTCAACATTCAAATTTAAATTTAAAATAAAAATTTTGTTACTCAATAGTAATACTAAAACGAATTTTGAATGTGCAATCACATTCAAAATTCGTTTTAGTATATTTTTATGGCTTGTATATATTTGTGACTCAAAATATTGTCACTTATCGTAGCTACAGGAGGAATTAACGAAAACGCTGGGATTTAGTACAGGATTTATTGATTACTGAATAATTAATTATCCAAACGTACAAGGTCACTTATCACTATTAAATGTAACGCTATTTCTTCAATTAAACTATTTCGAAAATTTATCACTCGTAAATAGACATTTTATATTCGCTTCGACACTTTATTCACTATTCACTAGAATATTCCATCCAATTTCCGCACTTATTAATTTCGCTTCGGTTTATTACGCTACGTAAAAACTTTCTAGAATCGCTGTCGAATTATCGCTCGCTTGGCACCACTAGCTTCTCGCAACTCGGCGCTACCGCTCGCTTGGCCGGCCTGATCCGCCGCTGGCGGCTGCCTTCGCTCCTGTTATTGCTGTCAACGCGCATGGAAAAACAACTCACTCCTTACTCCCACGTGTCGAATTTATATTGGTTAAATACTGTTTTCAGTGTTTATTCGTAAGTTATCATAAATTCCAGATGTTCCTGGAACGTTACAGACGTCTCTCGAAAGTTGGAGGTAATTTCAGATCCTTCGGTAGTATTGTGCCAACTTCACACAACTATCACTTGACAGAAGTGCGTGATTCTTTTTTTAAGCCTCGTTACAATATTAATACAAATGTAATATTTCAACAATTACCAGTTTACTACATATGATGAAACAAATAATATACGCATGTGCAAATGAAACATGTATATAGGTATTATAGTTAGCTGTTATTTTCTGTTTTCTCATCCAGAATCAGACTAATGACCAACGAAGAAATCGGGTCTTCGTATCTCAGGCCACATTATTTTGGAAGGTATCCTTTCCGGAAGAGTGAGATATGCGAAGGTCTGCAATAACTTGGTGCAGCGTTCATGTATCTGTACTCCCCGTCTTTTTCCATTGTCTGTGTAAGTGACTAGATCCCTCGACTTCGCTGGATATAATCAAAGGAAGCCTTTTCTATGATTTCCACATATTGCTCTATATCAGCAACCCTGAGAGATGCGAGGGTGGGACAAAACTTCGAGGAAGGCAGGGTGATATTCTTGAGAAAAACGCGAGAAGACATGGTGTACACTACCTCACTGTACGCAGTGTCAAAAACTACAGCATGAGAAAGCAAAGATCCTATGGACCATAATCTTGTGAAGGTCATGATCTAAATAAAAAAATAACTATGTATATTAAACTATATCTTAATTAATAAATGTTTATTAATTATAATTAATATAAATTAACTTTGTTTAAACCACTTATTTATCTAAAAAAATCAACACGTTTCGAAGCCAATGGCTTACTGACGAAGAAGCCATTGGCTTCGAAACATGTTGATTTTTTTCAATAAATAAGTGGTTTAAACAAAGTTAATTTATAATTATGTTACCACAAAATAAATTTGCTGCATTTGAAGAAGAAGTTTATTAATTAAGTTAAATTATAGAAATCTCACAAATAATCTATTTACATGGGAAACGTGTCTTTATAGGATAACCACAGGACTCATAACCTGTATAAGCTGGCTTTAGTGATCATTTTATACAAAGAAAAGTTCATTGATTTCACCGTTTGAATATCTACACAACAAATTTCGAAAGTTGAATGTATATTAATTATCTGTCTTATTTCAAATATTTGAAGGAACTATGCTATATCCATCTACAATCTAAAATTTATAATTTGTATGACAGATGTCGCCGCTGATAATGATATCTTTATATTTATTTTTAAAGACTTCTTCTACAGACAAGAAAGTTTGTAATGTACATATTATTAAATATATAAATTAAAATTGAAAAAAAAGAAATATCCCAATACTTGTCAATATAATATATTACCAATTTTGTTATAATTGTGTACCCACATTTGTACAAATTACATTAAAAATATACTTTTTTTATATATTCTCCAAGTGTTTCTAGATATAAATAAATATACAAAGATCGTTTATCATAGACGTCTTTGTACAATAGGAGCAAGAAAAATATTTGTACAAGATTTATCGAATACTTCTCTTCACGGCAAATATTTATGAGGAAAACCTTTCTGTATATAAATCTCAATTATTAGATACGGGTTCGTGAATTGGTTACGTTAGCAAAGTTCTTAACCACTTTTTCGACCAAGGCCGAATCTAAAAACTTCGACTGATAGCAAGTAGAAGATAATAACCGAAATTCTGCAAAAATTGCTTGTTATTTAATGAGTATAAATGCTTCGAAATTCGATAAATAATCTTGTAACCTAGATTTATACTCCCTTTATATTAACTCGTGGCGTCTGCTTGCTTGGTTGCCGGCTTGCCGTAAAAAAAAACTTTGGATCGATTTTTGCCCCTTTTCCCGTGATCCAATCGAGCTGAAACTAATATATATCAGGGGAGGAGGAAAGGGAAAGTGTCGCTTATGTTACCTGAAGGTCCTAAGGAATGAGTTTGCAAATTTTGAGTTCGATCGGTCGAACGGTACATATTTGCATTGAAAATATATCAGGGGAGGGAAAGGGGTAAAAGGGGTGGGAGGAAATGTCGCTTATGTTACCCGCCGGGTTCTAAAGCATAAGTATGCAAAATTTGAATCGAATCGGACAAACGGTGTAGATTTGTATAAAGAGCAGACAGACAGACATTGAGTTTTATAGGTATAGATGACATCCTATTTTTACTCCCTTTATATTGACTCGTGGCGTCTGCTTGCTTGCCGTCAACAAAAAGTTTGGATCGATTTTTGACCCTTTTTCCGTGATCTAATCGAGCTGAAACAAACTCGTGGCGACGATCAAGAAGATCTATCAAATTTTTGTTAAAAAAATTAATAATTATAGTATAATTTCGGATTTTTAGAAAATTTATTGTTTTTTTCATATTGGAATTATAAGAAAAGTTTGATCAGCAACGGCGGCCCGATAACGTCGCGGAATATTTTATAAATTTGAATTACTCCATCGGTATACATAATAGGTACTTCACTACGAATGTCGAAAATCTAAATTGACTGACAAATGTTTTTAGAATTTAATCTTCAAAGCATGAAGTGTCTTATCAAAGCTCAAAACATCTGATATTTTAGAAATATATTAAATTACTATAAGTTTAGTGTTATTTTATATGTTTTAATTCGTCTTTAATTGTTGTTATATTTTACAAAGAAAGGGAGTATAAAAAAACTTGGTTTTTATGGGTTACTTTTTTATATTTTTCTTGTTTTTTGGAATTTTCGGACACCTTTTGTGGCTGCTACATTGTCCTCTTGGGCGTTGGACTGCCAGCTTTCCTCCATCTTTAAGGTGGTCGTCTTGAAGGTGTGTTTCCCTGGGGTGGTTGATCTATTGCTACTCTTTGCGGATCACTCCAGAACCTTATTCTCTGTGGTCCCCATCTTGCAGCGTTCTTGACTCTGCGTGTTCTTTGAAATTCCGTGTTACAAATCCGATACAAGAGGGTTTTTATATCAATTTACTGATTTAGTGCTATAGTTAAATACTAAATAATGATCGTTATTTCTGTGCTGAGTTATTTTTCCAGAGAATGTGTTTTTATTATGCTGATTTATTTTGTAGAGTATTTGCTGCTTTGCGGCAATATTAACCGCTAAACTATGGTCAACTTTTCCTTAAAAAATGTTTTCTCATGTGGAAAGGAAAGTGAATCAACGCAGAACAACGGCATTAAGCTAATTAACTCAAATAAATAATTCCGGATCCATTACTTATGGTATTAGTACAGAGTTAGTCCAAAATACCTTCGAGGTACATTCCTGTTTAAATTGTGAGTCGAAAACTAATTCCTAATATTTTTCAATTCGATTCAATTTATTTATTTTTTATAAACATTTAAATCACAAACACAAAATTTACTTCGTAAATATTATAGTAAGTTAGAATTATATAAGCATATATAAACAAAAGCAAATACTAAACATTATATATAAAATAAAAAAAACATAATATACAAAAACACAATATAAAAAACATAACATATAATCTCTACGGTTATGGAGATATGTGAGTTCAAAGTAAGCATGATACAAATCTTGCATTTTTTTATTTCTGCATAAACCATTTTACTTAACTTGCATTGAAAAGTGTTTTCAAAAATGAGCCAGAAATATTGAGAAAAAAATCGTACGTGTACTAATGTAAGCGCGGTAGAAGTTATACCAAAAACTAAAATTACGACAAAAGTGTATAGAAATGTAACCTCAAATATTTAAAATAAAAACTTTCTTAGAAAACGATCGAAACACTCGTGAACTCGCAAGAAAACAGAATCTGAGAGGTGATAAAAATTCAAAATAGCTCCACTAAAGAGATGTTTTTCCTTTTCAAAAAACGTGTGCAGTTTCAAAAATAGTCAAATTACTACTCATTTTCATGTTTTTAAGATTTTCGGCTTAAAATGGTTGCGAATTCAAAAAATTCGAAAATATACAACTTTGCAGCCCCAATGAATGTTAACTGAATGAATATTTTTTGGTTTGAAAACAAATATCTATCAATTACGTCGTTTTTGCAATAAATAATTTTTGGAATATCACTTCTAATCGTTTTTGGCATGGTGACAAATAAAAATTTTCTTACAAAGACATCTACAATATCATGAAATACAGTAGTATGTACAAGAAGTTAATTTTTGGCATTTCGATGACACAAATAAAAACCTAATTCAATGAAAAGTTTATAATTTTCAATTCAATAACCAATCATTCGTCAGCTTTTGAAATGAACATTTTTATGATTGATACTTAATTCAAGTTGTTCGACACAGATATGTATATTATTTATATTACTGGAACACTCGTTTCAAGTAAAAGCTTTCGTGATGGTTTA
Source organism: Agrypnia vestita (assembly GCA_016648135.1). Taxonomy (NCBI): domain Eukaryota; kingdom Metazoa; phylum Arthropoda; class Insecta; order Trichoptera; family Phryganeidae; genus Agrypnia; species Agrypnia vestita. Next base: position 265,131 of record JADDOH010000560.1, read on the forward strand.
ATGGATGCGTGCATTTCGTGGTCTCAGATTTTCGTTACATGTAACTTCCGATACAATAAATTTTTAATTCCAAATGCGACAAAAGAAGTATAGCTTTAAAAAAATGCCAAATTTAAACTCGCATGTAAATATATATACATTCAGCAAAACCGAACGTTGAAGGTATCTAAGATCATTTTGGAAAGAGAACGTCGAAATTATTTTGCGAACGGAATAATCAAAAGCAAAAATGAAAAATAAAATACTTGGAGTAAAGAATCGAAATGAAAAACAAATTGAATAATAACTACAAACAAAAACCTTGGGCTTCCTCTTGTTGAAACCCAGGTAGCATTTAATTCGTAATTTGAATTCCGGAGTGGTGGATACTGTCAAATTACTTTTGTTCAAAAGGTAATACCTTTGTTCCGGAAAAACTCGAGTTTCCGGTTGGCTGGAAGAACCTTCAAATAGGATAATATTTATCTTGGAAAGGTTCAACATTGTAGGGTTATTCATTTATTTAAATTTCTTCACATAACCTTATCATGTTCTGTTCCTATTACTGCGCCATGAAAGTTAATAAAACGGAGTTTAAAATATGGTTAGCATTTTATTTGTGTAAAGTCGTTTAAAAGAACTGCCAAGGAATATCCTTTTATTTTTCATGGTGTTTACAAGGTGGAGTTATCTTATCGGTTTGGAAAAAAAAACTTAGTGCAATGGTTTAAAAGTGTATAGAATAAGATCCAAAATAAAACTCTTAAACTGCCTTTTAAGTCACATGATCCCTTCTTAGCCCCTTATTAATCACGAATAAAGGTAACATACCAAGAAGCCCAATTACTTGTCTTGAATAAATCACATAGATTAAATATGATTTCACTTTGAATCGAACCCGGAATCCTCGGTGTGAGAAGCCAGTGTCATGCCCACTGGGCTACGAGGGCCGTCTGTATTCAACGAAAATCGAAACATAAAATAACATACAAATACATGATATCAAAATGTTCAAGAAACCACGACCTATCAATACTAATGGGATATGCAATACCAAAGTTTGCATTTTTTTCTCAATATTTTCAACTTATTTTTTGCAAAAAGTTGAATTACAGTAATTTATTTCGATTACGATTAATTCATTATCTTTTATACAACTCAAATAAAATGATAAAAAGCTTGTAAAAAATATATTTTAAATTTTTGCAATTTTTTGGTAAGTATATTTTTTGAATATTGTTAGAAAATACAAAATAAATATTGTTTTTTTTTTCGTTAATTTTTTGTCATTGGACCAAATTTCAGTAGATCCTTTGTCGTGTCACGGCCAGGGAAGGGGTTTAAATGTTGGAATGAATGGGAATTACTATTGGAGTTCTGGAAAAAATGTTTTCCATGTCAAAGCCAAGTCTAATGAGAGCAGCCAAGCGTCGGAGTTAGTAGCAACAAAAGAATCGGAGAGGACTAAACAAAAGGAAAATGAGTTTCGCTGGATCTATTATATAGACCAGTTCATTATCTCTGAGATTAAACAATAAAGCGCATTTTTCCCCACACTATGTTTTTGAAGCCGGCGAAAGCTAATTATATAATCGAGACAGTACCTTGCAAATTTAATAACGTATTAAACATATTGTAGCGAGATGCTTAAAATCCAAACCCCGTAATTATGGAACAACATCATCATAGGATCTAGAATCGTCTACAGTTATCTAAAGCCTTTAAGAAACGTCTAGAAACGCCTGTAACAACTGAGGAGCGACTGACCTTAACACTAGAATAATCTAGAAAGTACGAAAATATCAGAATTTGGATATAAATACGGAACCAAGGTGCTGTCAAGGACAAGTGAAGTTGTCGTGTTTGACAGTTCGTTCAGTGTGAAGTACGAGCGAGGCGACGGACATGTGTGCCCAGTCGTAAAACTGCGAAGCAACAGATATCGAGCGAAGTAAATAAATGCGTTAAATACTACGTGCAAGAATTGGAAGGAATGTTCCAGTGAATGTTAAATATGTGTTCTACAGCAATAATAAGGTGTTCAAGTGATATATAGCAAACTAGTTTAATTTAAAGAATAGTGTTACGTTTTATTCGTTTTAAGTGACTTTGTACATTGAGTAGTTAATGAATACAGTGTTTTCATTCATTCCTTCCTAGCCACGACAATATGATTCTCGATGACTGATACTATAAATACGTTTAAGATCTTAATTATTTTATGTTTTTTTAACAAATATGCACAGAAATATTAATTTTTAAGAATTCATTCCGAGACCGGGAATTAGATTTTCTCGAAGTAAAGTTGTTCACTTAGTACCAGTGATGAAAGTAATCCTGGTAAAATAGATTTTTTGGTCACGGCACTCCATAAACGTGAAGCGTACCGATATTTTTGCAATAAAGGAACAAAATTATCTACGATGAAGAGACCGTTATCCCCGAAAAATGTCGGTATTTAAAAAAATGACAAAATATATTCTTGTTATCTATATAAAAGTTTTCTAAGCAGATTATATTTTTTATCATTATAATTACGTATAAAAAACTAACCCATAAAAACCAAGTTTTTATTATACTCCCTTTCTCATTTGTATTGTTTCCAATTTGATATTCTACCAACATATTCCTCTTGCTTTAAGTTTATGTGGAAAATCTATTCCATGTATATTATTATCCTTAAAATATATAAAATATTGAAAACGTAATAATTGGTATAGTGGGGCACGGCGTCGGCGAAACCGTCTGATCGGACCCATGACTCGAGTCAGACTAGTTGTAACAGTTTCGCGCCTTCTCCACGCGTCGGGCTCCTTTCTCATTAGTATGGTTTCCAGATTAGAAAAATCCAAAATTATACTACAACAATTACATTTTTTAAACGAAAATTTGTTAGATAATTGATTGTTGATAATTGCCAGATCGATTGGTTCACGGGAAAAGGGTTAAAAATCGATCCAAAGTTTTTTCGTCAAGCAAGCAGACGCCACGAGTTAAAATAAAGGGAGTAAAAAAACTAATACATTTTGGCCCGAATTCGGCGTCAATACTTAGATGATTTAATAATGGTTAAGGCTCGTCTTAAAAGTGTTATTTTGTATTGAAAATTACGCTACATCTTAGATTTGACTCTGAAATCAGACCTTTGTCTAATCATTTTAAACACTGTCGTATGCACCACTTTTCATGTAATTTTAAGTACGTTTCTAGAAAATTTGAAATAAATCTCATTTTTAAATAAAATGTATTGAAATTTATTATTCCTTTCTTATTTTCTGCCTAGTAAGCTGTTACATATATTGACGCACTGTTTAAGAAAGATAACCAAATAAATTTTTTGAACTTGTACTTATTTTAGCGCATTCGGAGTAAATTTTTATTTTAGCGGAAATACGAGACCACGAAGGTAATTGTTTCATAGAGTGAAATTTTAGTACGCAACGAAGTGCGAGCACATCCACGCACACCAGAAGTTAGCCGTCAAAGAGAATAAAATGTGTACATTTCATATATTGTTTATGGTTGTTGCGTAATTGCGTATTGACGACCGTTTTGAATCAAGTACCCATTATAAAGATGCTCAATTCAGATGCTGACGAATGATTGGTTTTGAATTGAAAATAAGACATACCAAATAGGGGCTTCTCGCACAGATTTATGTATTTCATGTTATTGTCGATGTTCGACTGCGTTCAATCACAATGTCATCAGTTTGGAAAAGTCCATTGGTAAAACCTTTTAATTGCTATGCGATATTTGGCATCAGCTTTTTAAAAATGGAGACTCGGAGGAAGTCGCTATGGTCTTGGCAATGTATATTTTTACATTTATATATTTTTTGCCTGAATATTGTTTTAATACCTCTTTTTTATGTGAAAAAAAGAAGTATAACTTCTAACACGTATACTTATGTATAAACACCTACTTTATAAAAAATATTCTCTGCTAAGCATTTTTTTAAATTTAAATATTATATATATATTTTTTTTTTGATAAAATTTTAGGACCTTCTATTTTACACATAAATAATTTTGGTCTAAAATTTAATAATTTAGAATCATAAGAAATTAGTAAAGCATGTAATTGTATACAAAAATTATTAATAATCAATTAAATTTAACTACTAGCCCAATTCTAAAAGAATTCTAATAATTGCGAGTAATCAAGAATTTCAGTAATAATATTTAAAAATAATTTTTCAAATAATTAAAAAAAACAAGAAATAAAAGATTTTCTGAAACATGTTGGTGTAATTAATCAAATAAAAGAAGTAGATACATTCAAATAATACAATCAATAATTTCTAAATCAAGCTTTGAAAAATATTCATTTTTAACGAATGTTCAAATTGTTTGAATAATACATTCCTTTGACGAAAAAAAATATGGAGAAATGACAAAAACACACCCTGATTCAGTCAATAATTTATTTCACAGAGTTGGAAAATCGCTTAGCAGGCTTTCGCTTTCAGGAATTACGGATTCAGTTTTCCATTAGGTATTTTTTTGGAATAAATTGGATTATATTTCCTGCCGCCGTAATGGGTCAAAGATTATCCGAATTGTTCGAAATTTAGATCAAAAACCTTTGTCTTAATTAGATATTTGAAAGTCTGAATATTAAAGAATAAATTGGGATATTTAGATATTAAATAATTTTTAAAGTAAAAATTGATGTCAGATTCTGGTTAGAAAACCATATTATTTTCCGAACAATTTTTTTTTTAAATACGTAAAGCGTTAATAACCATTAAATAAAAAATAACATTTTTTACAACAATATTGTCTTACTGCTAAATCATTAGATACAAATTAATTGAAAAACTGTTAATTATTTTCATGTATGTATTTTTAAATTAGCTTTTTCTCATAAACTAATTTTTTAAAAAACAATTTATGTTTTTTTTATTAATAATTTGGTAGTTAAGTTAAGTAGATAGTTGATGACGATATCAACTACTAACGAATCAGTTACCGACTGGATATGGACATTTTTTGAGCTCACGCGAAATCCCATCTATTAATTTACCCATAGGTACCTACCGACATTACAATTATCTCGTTATTTTTATTTTGTTGGTGATTTAATTTGACAAAATGTTACTTATCTTGTTTATTATTGAATTTTTGGCAAAGAGGGCACTGATAGACCATCCGGAGAGAGTTTTGGCGGTTTGAGGAGGGTCAGACTCAAACGATGAAGCATCAAATGCAATTTCGGACATCGAACTTGGTTGCCATTCATGCAAATGTAGCCAAAATTGCGGAACTGAACAAAATACTAGGGATACAAATGGGGAATCGGATTTATCAGGAAATCTAGACCTATATGCCATACAAAATTTGATCTCTTATTGCGAAATATGCAGTAGTTTCATGCCTCTGAATATGGAATCTAAAGGCGGATTTCCTATTTTTATTATGATGAGTGGTTCGTTTGTCTATTAATATTTAGCATAATTTACGAAAAGTAGAAAAATATGCAAGTTGTGTTTTCATAGTTGATTTTGCATGTATTATTGAAAAAGTTAATAAAAGTTTAATTTATAAAATATGTCGTCATTCGTATTATTTTATCATGTATGTAAATAGAAAGGACAAAATTAAGATGGAGTGACAACGTCCTTAAAGAAATGTCTGCCTTGTTTAGTGCCAGCCTTCTCCAGTTCAGAAATGCTTCTGAACTGAAGAGAGCTGGCACTAAACCGAGATGAGTGGAGGAAGACTCTTGAGGAGGCCAAGACCCACCAGGGGTTGTAGAGTCAAGAGTAATGATAATGAGATGTACACAAATAACCCTTACCTAGTAAATATTTTAAAAATTAAACAGATAACTGTGAGTTATCTCTTAAAAGACTGTGCTAAAATATACCTTCGGGAACGGTGGTGTAACTCAGTGTTACATGATTAAAAATCGACATAGTTTTGAATGTGTGATAAAAAAAATATATTTTCAATACATATAAGACTTTTTAAAAGTCCCTTTATATAAGTATGTAAAGTTAACATACATATTTGCATTATTTAAATAAATTATCATAAAATGATGGCATATCGAATTTGCGTGCGCTCATGCCGACGTATCATTACCAACTAAATTCAACGACGCGGCGACTGCAGTTCGACATTGTCTAACATGTGTTACGCGACTCTGCCGTGCTCTTTTGATATTGTTTTCTCTTTCACCGAAACCCAAGTAACCGCCATCTCTGTCCTACATGAAATGTGTGGTATTGTCGTGCTTTTTCTGCTCGATTTAACTGCGATGTGCAATATTCTGCTCTCTTTTAGACACTGGCCGAAAATACGAGAGTAATGAATAAATATGTTTTAATTAAAATATCCGTACATTTTTGACAGTTTAATTTGGGTCATTTTGATGTGAAAATGTCTATTCGATGATTATAAAAAATGTGACGTTTTAGATTTTGTAAATAAGGTAGATATTTAATATTTTCTATGACATGTAGACCTACGTTACACCACCGACACAGGGGTTAACGAAAATTGACTGACAAAATCAGGGTCATCTTGACCCGGTGTCGTTGACACCGGGATAAGTGGTAAAGTATAATTCATCATCGTCATAACTGCTGGCTCTACAATCCCTGGTAGGTCTTGGCTTCTTCAAAAGTCTCCTCCACTAGTCTCGGTTTTGCGACAGCCGTTTCCAGTTCTACTCCATCTTAGTTTTGGCCCTCCTAAGCGTACATTATAATTAGTTGTTAATTTAATTTTAAAATTGATGTTTATAATTCTTCACTGTACCATTTTTCACCGGAAATTTTATTTTTAATCCGCTGAAAGCCGTTGAAAAACTTTTTGATGAAAGAACTTTGAAGCGGGCGCTCTTTAAATTTCAATTACAGTTTAGATGTGAACAAATATTGTTTAGCACAACTAAACGAAAACAAGTTACGGCACAAAGTTAACGAGCGCTTAATCCCTTTTAGATAGTCGCAATCATGTTTCGCCTGAGCTCAAATGAGATTAAAAATAATTTACTCCAAATCTGCTGGGAGAATGTGGTACAGAAACGTCGGTAAAGCGTTTTAAAATTTCCCTTATGTCCACAGGGTGACACATGATGAGATTTATCTCAGACATTTAGTTGAGATAAATATGAGTACTAGTTACACGTATAGAGATTTTGATATTTTTATTACTCTTAGTGTTTATAGTGATTTATACACAACGTTTTATTCCACTAATTTGAGTTATATAAGCCTAAGCGCTTTCACATCATCTTCAGAGGCAATATTAGAATTAATTGTAAATCAATATGGCCGACAAATAGAAAGTGAAGGGATGACCGTGATGGAGGGTGGGGACGGGGGCGAAGGTAGTTATTGACATATACAACAGTAATTAATTTTTACATACAATAATACTTATTTTAACAATGGGGATGACGCAGGTATTTGAATGTTAATTAGGTTATTTGTATTTTCGATTGCTTAATTAATTTCTAGTATTTCTAGAGCATCCAGTTAACGACCCTTTGCCTCTAGATGTAGGACCCTAACATTATTTTGGTCAAACATGTGATCATGTTCAATACAGTGGTCCGCCATCTCAGAGTAACCGGATAGTCCTCTGAATGCTCTTAGATGTTCTTTTATTCTTGCGCCTATATCTCTACCAAATTGTCCCATATACATAGCATCACAATCATTACGTGTTATGTTATAGATGCCTTAATTCTGTTGCCGAAGATGGTTATTAATTAAAAAAAATATATAAACCAAATTTATTAATCAATTAGAAAGACATACAGATAAATCAAATCAACAAAAAAAAAATTATCCAACTATCGGGATTCGAACCACGGATCTCCTTCTATCCGGGACGGGCATGTTAACCATTGACGCTATGGCGGCTTCGTACATTTGCGTGAATATATCGATCTTTATCTTTAATTCTCATCTTTATCTTTAAGTCTTAACCTTATCTTTAAGTCTCATTTATTAATTGATAACATATGTTGTTTGATTGATTGATTATTCTTAACGTCTGACGATTGCAATATTAATTTACATTCTTACCTTCAGAGCAAGATGCACAATTGTTGCTACAAGATTCAGCATCCTTCCTGAGATAGGTATGGTGGATTCGAAAACGTTGGACGTTATACATAATCAATGTGATTTGTATACAATTTGCTAGTGTTTTTAAATTAATAAATAAATTTAGATAAATAATATCTGTAATGAGTGTGTGACATTGCGGAACTGGTGAACGTTACATTGTATAAAGTGATCACCCCGTTTCCGCCCCTATAAAGACTTCCATACGTGCTTCCATTTAATAACTTCATGTCTGTGAAACTTCTATAATTTATCATAATTAATTTAATTTTTATTTTAATGTGTATGTTACAAATTAATATTTTTTTTAAATATTGATTATAATATTTGTATAAATCTACTTTTATGTGAGTTTTTTTCACCAACATGTTTCAGAAATTACCATTCCATCATCAGGGTGCTGTATAACTGTCAAAAAATTCGAATGAAATGTCTTTTGTTTAATTTAATTTGACTACGAGCCCAATTTTATTAAAATTCAGTAGTCAAATTCAATTGATTATTAATAATATTTTGTTTTCTTTTACACGCTTTACTAATTTCTAATGATTCTAAATTATTCAATTTCAGACCAAAATTATTTATGTGTAAAATAGAAAGTCCTACATTTTTATCAAAACCGTGATCATTTTCTAATAAATGATTTGAAAATTAAAAAAAAAACATGATTATTGAGACATCTTAAATGTTCTTTAACTCTTACATTTAAATTTCGACCGGTTTTTCTACAATTTATAAACAATTTATAAATTAATTTACAATCACGACAATTTATAAACACCTAAATTGTTGCTACTACAATGTTGCTCAATCAATTGAAAAAATATATAATTTTTAATTTTGATAAAAAATTGTAACAATGAAAAGTGTGCGAGGACGTAGTTATTCCTCGCCAAAAGATGTTTTTTTTTGGTACTCTAAGGGAGGCTGAGAATGCCGTGATAAATCTTGACGTATAAAAAGATCTCAAGAGAATAGCAGACGGTTAGGGGGTTTCACTGAAGACACCCCAAAATATAATATTCCGAGAAGCACTTGGCATCGGGAGATTAATTCCTGGAATTTTCTCTAAAGCGAATAGAATAGTGGGCGTGCATCGAACAATGGTAGCGTGGGAAGCGGCATATTAGATATATTAACTGGTTTTATTATTAATAGTCGTATTGGTGCACTCATCATGTTGAGAACAATTTAATCCTGGGAAATTAAAGCCATGTATTCACTAGGGGACAAATCGCGAAACATTCCGCTCGACATGTCGCATCAACATCTACGCTCATGTTTCGGGGACAATAACGCGGTCAATTGACGTGCACACACCGGGACTCGCATATCTTGTCGCGGAAATGTCATCCGATGAGGTTATGGATGACAGCTGCGGTATCACATTTGGCGAAAACGGGGTTCCGCGCAATTCGAAATGTTTTTTTGGGTCGCAATTTCAAATTAACGAGGTTTTACTGTGGTAAATTGAATATTATTAAAAACAAGGTCCTTTTTGCAAATAATTATTGTTTTCCAGACGTCACTGAAATATATCGCCCTATGAGGTTATGATGATAGCCGCGTATCTGTTTATGTTAATGAGTTTATCGAAAAGTAAGAGGAGAAAAAAGAGGAGAATGCGAAATTATTAACTGCAAAGAGAAAGAAGGACGGACATTCTATGCGATCTTCGATCGATACAGCTCGATGAGTTCGAGAACGATTTCGTTTCCCCGCATTGTCATTTTGACAGATACAGCGCATGCGTATTCACTTGTAAACATACCACGTGGTACTGACGCTCCGCGGAATGTTGCAGTGAGTACGCTCGGGTACCGTGCGCATGGCAACGTTGCCACGGCACGTAGAAATGCCGCGCTATGTTGTGCGCGAGGTCGTGGAACAGTGCACGACGTTGCAACGTCACGTAGACTCTATGCCGCGCATGCTGTTGAGGGACAATTTGTCCCCTAGTGAATACATGGCTTAAAGAGTTACGGTTGTTATTACGGTCGTTAGACATATTTTTTTTCATTTTTTTTATTTAAAATATAATAAAAACCTAAAAGGTTTATGGATAACATTTTTATATGATTCAGTATAGGAATATAATAATAATTTAATTTAGATACAAAGTCATTTTTTTATAGTTGGCCGAGTTTTAGCATCTTTGTCATATGTGTATTGAATTTGTCAGTGATCAGTTGTTTGATCTGTTGTGGCAGGTCGTTGTATAGTTTTAATCCGTTGCAAATTAGTCGGGATGGTCCTGTTTTTGTTTTGGCGTGTGTTATGTGATAGTTTTGAGCCATTCTAGTGTTGTGTTGGTGTTTTTCGTGTATCTTGTGTAATTTTATGTCTTCTTGTATTTCGCCAATTGCTAGTCTGTGAACGATTTTAAGTACGTACGTTTCGATTTTTGTAATGCTTTCGATGTTTATTTGTTGTGTTATACGGTATACAGTTTCAGTTGGTGTCCGGTATTTCAGATCAAAGTCTATTTTTAGTATTTTGTTTTGCTGTCGTTGGAGTCTGTTTAGGTTTGTTTTGTTTCCGGTTCCCCAGAAGGGTATCAAATATCCTATTCTAATCTTGACGTATGCCTTGTACATCAGAATTTTTACGGTCTTCGGTGTGATTTCGTGTATTTTATGGAATAGGCTGGTCAGTTTAGTCAGTGAGTCAATTACTTTGTCTATTTGAAAGATCCATTTGAGATGTCTCTCTATGTTGAGTCCTAAGTATTTAGTATTTTCTAGTTCAGTGAGTGTTTCGTTGCGTATTTTTATGTCCATTTTATGCATTTTTTATTTGGCCTCAAAGTTAATATAGTTACATTTTTGAGCATTTAAGGTTAGAAAATTTCTTTTTGTCCATTCAGTTAATATGTCTATGTCTTTGTTGATTTGTTTTGTGGTTTCTATGTCATTATTGTTTTAGTAAAATATTCCGAGGTCGTCTGCGTAGAGTATTATTTAACTGTAACTGGTTGCGGATATAAGTACATATTGCACACTGGCGATCTCTATTGTGGAAGAAGTGAACACTCCACAACAAAGTGCATATAATTTACGCCCTCGAAAGCAGTAATCAGTCCGCCATCCACCTCCGCGGGTAAGGGTCGTCCTCCAGATGACGTTGAATAAGAATTCAACGAAACGTCGAGAATCGTTTCTCGGTTCGTATAAAATATCCGCAAGCAGTTACAGTTAAATATCCCGGAAAACGTAACCTAACCTCTTCTGGCGCACGTCAGTTTTCATAACTTACCTACTCATGCAATTTTAAGTTATTATACAAAACTTTTTCAAATGGCCAAGAATCCAGATGTTTCTATGGCAGCTTCTTTCTTATGCAATTGAAAGTTTTTATTTATAGTTTACCTGCAATTCATAAATAGAACTTTGTGAAATTTGCAAAATTTTCAGATGATAACATCTTGGTTTCTTTTGTAAAATTCTACCTAACAATAAATTATATTTTGACTTTACTACCTTGTAGAATGTCGTTTGCTATTTATTAATCCCCAGCCAAACACATCCCTAGAGAGAGCAGATTTCCATTAGGTAAAATGTCTCCTACGACCGCAAAGAATAGCGCAAAGTTTTATTCGTATACAGTGACTTTGTCTACTTAATAATTAATTAATCACTAATTAAAAAATCGCTGTTTAATTTCCTATGTTTTTATTTATCTCCCGCAGCCACAACACGTTACAATATCTTATCATATGTGTACATTTGTACCTTGTAATAGATAACCCCTAATTGGTGAAGGACATAATTACAATATATAAATAAATACGTGTTTCTACCCCGATAGTAAGTAACTCAATATGTTTACAATATATATTTTTAAAATATGTTTTTTATTGGCTTCGCACGCGTAGATTTTTAGTACACTGTTTGCTTCGTCGTAGAACTTTCGCGAACCTTCTAGAACATTTTCTTTCCAGAACATTCAAGAAATTTATCGAATGTACAGGAACTTTCTAGACACACCGACACATTCCGCCACTCAGTTTAGAACCTTATAGCTTTCGGGAATTTTCTAGAACCTTCTCCTTCCAGAACATTCTAGAGCAGGTTTTTCCGGAACCTTCTAGACTCATCGACATAGTCGGTGCGCCTATTTTGAAACAATCTGAAGCATTTGCGGTCTTCCCATAACAAAACAATGTGCTACAAAGCACATTTTCGTCACACACTCCCACCCACGCACAGCCACCCCCACCAAACTCGCATATTTTCGATGTGACACCAAGGGCTATCCACCACCATAACCACCGGTGGGTGGTTGTGGCTGGTTGTGGAGAAAACTTGGCGGGTAGGGAAACACGGGTTTCTTTATATATATATATATATTGATTAAAATTTATTTTATGTTTATTGCTTACGTCTGTGTCTTTATAAAAATTAATCAAAGTGATTTAACGTTTATGACACAACGATACTAAACATTAAATTAATCTATCTTAAAATCCAGGAAAATACGAATATTCTTGTAGCAGTTCGTTATATTAGACATTAAACATTACTCAGTATTATCACAACCAGAACTAACGCTTTCTACCGTATTAAATTTTAACACCTTTAAGCGAGTAATTTCACACAGTGACATATTAAACACGACCGTTAATAACTTCAATATAACGTAAATTAACATATTCGCAGACAATCAGACGTAATAAATGTCACAAGATTCTAAAATAGAGAAGAACTGCACAATAATAATCGAACAATAACTAATCGAATGTCTCCGAACAGTCTAAACGTTTTGGAATATTAAGATAAATCTCACAGAGATAAAGATATTTATATGAGAAACATGTATGGAAGTCTTTTGTACGATGGCCCGGGGCTTATAACCTGTATGAGCTGGCTTAAGTGATCACTTAACACAATGCAATGTTCACAAATTCCATCGTAAGAACATCCACACTTCGAATTTTTTAAAGTTATATACAAGTTACAAATTCCAAATAGGAATCATCCACATATTTCAAGGAGCTACGTTACTGACATCTGTTGTGAATAAACTCATGAAAAAGTATACACAGATTTCGCAGCTGCTAATGATACTACAAGCAATTTTTTTATTTTTTTATTTTGGAAACATACAGTACAATGTAATAAATTTTTTTATATAATATCGAAAAAATATTCATTTTGCATGACCAGTGAAGTTCCCTCGAAGTTGGTAAAAAAAACTAAGTATTATTTTTAATGTATATATGTGTTATTCTTCTGAATTATTCAACACATAGAATAGAATACGCCTGAAAATCACTATTTTCAATTTTTTAAACTCTTTTTATAGACTAGTATTTATGAAAAATAATTTTATATGTATGAGAACACAATTACTGGATGTATCCACTGCGGGATGATTATTTAATTAAGATGAATTATAGAAATCTCACAGAGACGAAGTTATTTATATGAGAAACATGTATGGAAGTCTTTTATATGATGTCCCAGGGCTTACAACTTTTATTAGCTGAGATAAGAAAATAAGACAAAATTATTTGTAACTGATTTTTTAGTCAGTATGAAAAGTTAATAATTAATATTCCTCTGAAAAATTGCTTGCAAAACACTAATAACATATTGAAAAATCGGGTTTCTTAGTTTAATATTTTTTTAAATAGAACACGGAATACGTGTCACATCAATATTCTTATTATTTTTAAACTATGCTATACGCTTGTGCTATGAAAATAGGACTAACTTGCTGGTCTGGAGTGAGGTTCGAACCCGCGACCATTGAATCACGAAGTGAGAGTCCTAACCACAAGACTAACAAGCAACTAATTTTTACTTACATATTTTTACATCCATTACATTTTTACATTTTTACATATGTTTACATCCCAACGAAATGGAAATGGACAATAAATCTTTCTATTTTACCTTTAACTATTATTATCTGTACCTTTAACTTTATTATTATTTTATCTTATGTTTTTATGTTTTTCTGTATTATTATTATTATTATTATTATTACCTTTTAACTATTATTATTGTAACTTTTAACTGTATTATTATTTTAACTGTCTTATGTTATTTTAAAAAAAAATTATTCTGTATATTGTAAAAGCCCATAAGGGCGTTAAATAAATAAATAAATAAATAAAATAAATTTTTACTTACATATTTTTACTTACATATTTTTTAAATCTTTATTACCTGCTATCTGCCAAAATGCCCGAACTCCAATGTCATAATATCCAAACCTTCTTACATACTATAGTGTAAATGTACTGAAAATATTTCAGGTTTCATAATATAACGTAAGTCTGGCGGTATCAGTTGTTTAAAAATGAAAAGTATAATCAACATTGAAAAATTACACATTTCGCTCGTATTTTAAAAAAAGGGTTTATAAAGAACCCTTAATGGAATTTACGATGGTCGAAAACATCCGCATAATATTTTCAGAATATTTAACTTCGAAAAACGGGAGACAAAATCGCTGAAAAAACAACGATATGGTACCTACCCGCATGTGTTAGCAGTACCTTAAAAATAAATGAGTAATGGAGGCATTCGGGGATAATTGTCACAGTAGATTGGAAATTGTTGGATTAAATTGTTAGTTAAAAGCAATAAAAAGGGAGTTGTGCAAGCCTATATGCAATACTAAATGCGGATTTTCAGAAGAAGATAAAAAATAGTGAAAAGGTAGTTTTGAATGATTTAAAAAGCATTCATTTTTTTTGAAAATGCTATATGCCCATTTAAGAACATATATAGGGATGTAGCTCGAGCTTACAATTAAAATAATGAAATAAATTTCATAATGCTTAATATTTTTGCAAAGATCGACTATCTTTCACACGGTTTTATTTAATATTTTTGCCTAATTATCACCATATTTGAGTCATAATATAGAGTAGTATAATGATATACATTTATGAAAACGTAAAACATAATTAATAAAGCTAAATAATAGAAGTCTCACAGAAACGAAACAATTTACATGAGAAACGTCTTTTTAGATTCCTCATATAAATAGTTTCGTTTACGTGAGACTTCTATAATTAAATTCAATTAATAAATCATCACTCTGAGAACAGAATCCCGTAACCGTGTTCTCAGTATATACTTACATACAAAAATATTGATAAAATTCAATGTTTGTCTGTCCATCTGCTCTCTTTACAACCCATCGGCCAAACATCATAAAATTTTCGATGAGAAGTTCTGTCACTCTCAAAACTCGAGTAGCAAAATTTGAAGTATATAAGTAATCTCAGAAAAGCAAACATAGTTTCATAAAAATTCATTTTAACGATCATCAAGAATAATCTATAATAAAAATAATCAAAGTTCATTCAACTGTCATTTTATCAGTAATATAATCCCCGCATTGTGTGCATTACTAAAATAATAATTACTGTTATAAGTGTTATATTAATTACTACTCCCCCCTTCTACCCATGCTTTATTGTTTGGCCATATTTTTTTTATTTTCAGTTCTAATGTTGTCTTTGAGGATGTTGAGTGTTTTCATCGAAAGCACTTATATAGGTATTATTACTATTATTATGTATTACTATTCTCCATCGAAAGCGCTTAGGCTTATAAAGGTAAAGGTATTATTATTAATACAGTGGATTAAAACTTTATGTTTAAATTAAATTGTTTGAATTTCTGATGATTCTTAAATGTACGAGTGATTAGGAATCCTCTATTAGGTGTTATCCTTTCTATTTCTACAATCTCTTTAATTTATTATAAATATTTTTTGCAATTTACCTTTGCACCAACCGGCCGCGCTCTCCCCGCCCACCACCATCGCGAGGGCGTGTTCCGTCCGCACACACATCTCTAAAAGAGCCACAATGGGATCGGAGATATTATGGCGGTTCGCAGCCATCATTTGTGCCATTGTTGCGCGCTGTGCCAGACTTGTGGCCGTACACACTGTACAGAGCGCAGCTTTACAACGCGGCCCAGTCATGTGAATACGATCTCTTTTGTTTCGTCCGCCCCCACCCTCGGGGATACAGTAATGTGAGTTGAGTTGTTTCACATTGTGACGATAATTTCGCACGTTTTAGACAAATACTTTGAAAATGCTTAATTTCTATTAACCCTCAACGAGGCATTGTTCTGCGCTGTAATGGTTGATCGAACACACAACAGTTATTTTTAAAGAACTTTCGATTAAATTTGGAATAAAGTATCTGTCAAACGACTGCTGCGTAATTTCTCATGAAATGCCAGTTTTTGACGAATTTTGGGGCATAATTTTGGTTTTGGTTTGGTGGACCTACTTTTGTTTGGGACTTAGGGACTTGGAGTTATGCTTTTGATAGAAACGGTGTCAACTTTGTAGAGTTTCATAATGTTTTCATCGAAATGATTAAAAAAAAATTGTGGTGACATTATTAATATAATTCATAAAAGTGAACTTTGTTTTCACCACTTGTGTATTGAAAAATATCAACATGTTTCAGAGCCCATGGCTCCTTTGTTAGGATTCAATTATATGCTAACAAATTAAAAATCAAAAATTGAAGTATAGACAGTCAAAGTAATAGGCATTTAAATGGACGGCCAATTGATAACGAATAACGATGAATTATACAGGTAAGAAATTTTTAAAACCAAATTAATTAATCAATTAGAAAGACATACAGAAAAATCTAATTCACGAAAAAATATAAGGTTACTACTGGAATTCGAACCCTGGTCACCTCCCTTCCGGGACCGGTGCTCTGACCACTAAGCTATAGCAACCCTCTATGTTTATCGACCTTGTATGTAGTTCCGATTTTTATTAAGTGATTAATTTTTATTTTTGTCCATAGAGCAATCCACTTTTTTTTGATACGATAGTTCAAATTACTTTGCAATGCCACCGCTAGATGGACGGTGGATTGATCTTTGAATAAAAATAAAAATTAATCAATTAATAAAAATGAGAACTACATATAAGGTCGATATATTCACGGAAACATAGACGGTTGCTATAGCTTAGTGGTCGGAGCACCGGCCCCGGAAAGGAGGTGACTTGGGTTCGAATCCCAGTAGTAACTTTATACTTTTTCGTGATTTAGATTTTTCTGTATATCTTTCCAATTGATTAATTAATTTGGTTTCAAAAATTTCTTACCTGTATAATTCATCGTTATTCGTTATCAATTGGCCGTCCATTTAAATGCCTATTACTTTGACTGTCTATACTTTAATTTTTGATTTTTAATTTGTTAGCATATAATTGAATCCTAACAAAGGAGCCATGGGCTCTGAAACATGTTGATATTTTTCAATACACAAGTGGTGAAAACAAAGTTCACTTTTATGAATTATATTAATAATGTCACCACAATTTTTTTTTAATCATTTCGATGAAAACATTATGAAACTCTACAAAGTTGACACCGTTTCTATCAAAAGCATAACTCCAAGTCCCTAAGTCCCAAACAAAAGTAGGTCCACCAAACCAAAACCAAAATTATGCCCCAAAATTCGTCAAAAACTGGCATTTCATGAGAAATTACGCAGCAGTCGTTTGACAGATACTTTATTCCAAATTTAATCGAAAGTTCTTTAAAAATAACTGTTGTGTGTTCGATCAACCATTACAGCGCAGAACAATGCCTCGTTGAGGGTTAATAGAAATTAAGCATTTTCAAAGTATTTGTCTAAAACGTGCGAAATTATCGTCACAATGTGAAACAGCTCAACTCACATTACTGTATCCCCGAGGGTGGGGGCGGACGAAACAAAAGAGATCGTATTCACATGACTGGGCCGCGTTGTAAAGCTGCGCTCTGTACAGTGTGTACGGCCACAAGTCTGGCACAGCGCGCAACAATGGCACAAATGATGGCTGCGAACCGCCATAATATCTCCGATCCCATTGTGGCTCTTTTAGAGATGTGTGTGCGGACGGAACACGCCCTCGCGATGGTGGTGGGCGGGGAGAGCGCGGCCGGTTGGTGCAAAGGTAAATTGCAAAAAATATTTATAATAAATTAAAGAGATTGTAGAAATAGAAAGGATAACACCTAATAGAGGATTCCTAATCACTCGTACATTTAAGAATCATCAGAAATTCAAACAATTTAATTTAAACATAAAGTTTTAATCCACTGTATTAATAATAATACCTTTACCTTTATAAGCCTAAGCGCTTTCGATGGAGAATAGTAATACATAATAATAGTAATAATACCTATATAAGTGCTTTCGATGAAAACACTCAACATCCTCAAAGACAACATTAGAACTGAAAATAAAAAAAATATGGCCAAACAATAAAGCATGGGTAGAAGGGGGGAGTAGTAATTAATATAACACTTATAACAGTAATTATTATTTTAGTAATGCACACAATGCGGGGATTATATTACTGATAAAATGACAGTTGAATGAACTTTGATTATTTTTATTATAGATTATTCTTGATGATCGTTAAAATGAATTTTTATGAAACTATGTTTGCTTTTCTGAGATTACTTATATACTTCAAATTTTGCTACTCGAGTTTTGAGAGTGACAGAACTTCTCATCGAAAATTTTATGATGTTTGGCCGATGGGTTGTAAAGAGAGCAGATGGACAGACAAACATTGAATTTTATCAATATTTTTGTATGTAAGTATATACTGAGAACACGGTTACGGGATTCTGTTCTCAGAGTGATGATTTATTAATTGAATTTAATTATAGAAGTCTCACGTAAACGAAACTATTTATATGAGGAATCTAAAAAGACGTTTCTCATGTAAATTGTTTCGTTTCTGTGAGACTTCTATTATTTAGCTTTATTAATTATGTTTTACGTTTTCATAAATGTATATCATTATACTACTCTATATTATGACTCAAATATGGTGATAATTAGGCAAAAATATTAAATAAAACCGTGTGAAAGATAGTCGATCTTTGCAAAAATATTAAGCATTATGAAATTTATTTCATTATTTTAATTGTAAGCTCGAGCTACATCCCTATATATGTTCTTAAATGGGCATATAGCATTTTCAAAAAAAATGAATGCTTTTTAAATCATTCAAAACTACCTTTTCACTATTTTTTATCTTCTTCTGAAAATCCGCATTTAGTATTGCATATAGGCTTGCACAACTCCCTTTTTATTGCTTTTAACTAACAATTTAATCCAACAATTTCCAATCTACTGTGACAATTATCCCCGAATGCCTCCATTACTCATTTATTTTTAAGGTACTGCTAACACATGCGGGTAGGTACCATATCGTTGTTTTTTCAGCGATTTTGTCTCCCGTTTTTCGAAGTTAAATATTCTGAAAATATTATGCGGATGTTTTCGACCATCGTAAATTCCATTAAGGGTTCTTTATAAACCCTTTTTTTAAAATACGAGCGAAATGTGTAATTTTTCAATGTTGATTATACTTTTCATTTTTAAACAACTGATACCGCCAGACTTACGTTATATTATGAAACCTGAAATATTTTCAGTACATTTACACTATAGTATGTAAGAAGGTTTGGATATTATGACATTGGAGTTCGGGCATTTTGGCAGATAGCAGGTAATAAAGATTTAAAAAATATGTAAGTAAAAATATGTAAGTAAAAATTTATTTTATTTATTTATTTATTTATTTAACGCCCTTATGGGCTTTTACAATATACAGAATAATTTTTTTTTAAAATAACATAAGACAGTTAAAATAATAATACAGTTAAAAGTTACAAT